>VZTU01000468.1:43227-97957 GCA_013400835.1 Zapornia atra
GGGGGGGGTGTGGAAGAAAAAATTGTAATAAATTCAAAGGCAAACTTCAGGGCTTTTAAGACAGCTTCCAAGCTTCCTCCTCCTTCTGCCCCCTCTGAAACTGAGGATTTTCTGTATGAGTAATTGTATTTGACCTATTTATTTGCTGGCACACTGTTGTTTTTCCTTTCCCTTTCACAAAAGAAGGGGAGAGAAGGAAGTAAATGTTCAAGTAGTCTCTGCTTAATAATTTTTAACCAAGCTGTACACAGGAAGGTAGGCTCTTGCATCACAACAGTTACTCTTATTTACCAAGAATGACTTTGGCTACATTCCCCTATCCCCAGAGGGGTGACAGCTGAGCAGTGCCTTAACAGACTGGCAAAAATGCTTGTCTGTGTGTTTCTTGGAGCCATCTACATATAATATTTGTGTTGCAAAGGAAAGCTTTCTCACTAGCAAACCAACTTTAAACGCCCTCCTGATTTTAACTGACACTAGCCTTGGCTTCATAGGCACATACATTAAAACAAGCCAAAGAAAGAAAAAAAAACCCAACCCACTTTACTCGTTTTGGAGACTCCACCTATACGTGCACCTGTGAAGACAAGGGACAGGGAGCTCCAGCAGCTGGAGCAGCCTGGGTCTGCCATGGAGTTTTCAGGTCAAAGGAGGGAGCACCTCTGTAATTCTAGGATGCCCTATAAAAGCTTTCCTATCAAGAAGCTGCAGGAGGAGGAAACAGCACTGCCTTCCAAAGAGCTGTCTGACAACAGGGAGGAAGCCTGCCTTAGAGAGCAGCTGCTTACCATCACTGCCACTCCCCCCAATCACCTGCCCCCAGAAGAATCACTGTATACATGGGGAGGGCACAAGTAGAGCCCTCCTCCACACTCCAAGCATAGGCATCTGCTTTTGCATCCCCTCTACACAGCCATGAGAGGTATCACACAGACATGCAGACAAAGAAGATGAGCTGTGAGTATGCATAGGAAGTGCCTCTGCATTTGCTCAGGTGGAAGATATACAGGGAAAGACAGTGCTTACTCTGAGGATTACCCATCTTTCTAATATATTGTTTTGGTTTTTAATTCTGTGAGACAGTTATTATTTATGTTTATTATATAAAACAATTCAGGTTCACCCCCTTAAAATACACTGCATATTTTAATGACATTTTTTCTAGAATCAGTACTTCATGACATAAATAAAAGCAGAAACAGGCTATAATCCAGCCTCTATCTGTGATTTATTTTCCTTGTATTTTTCCTTTCTGTTTCTTTATCAAATCCTGCACCAGAACACAACAGAGTCCCATTAACAACAATACACTGTCATCTACATATTTCAGTAATTTTTATTTATTACTTAAATGTCAAGGTATTCGCTGCACTGTATTTTACTGACAGCTGCCACAGCAGAAGACATTCAGGGACCTGCAAGTTAGTCATACTGACAAGTGTTCCAGGCAGAACTCAAACTTCTTTTCCTGCAGAAAAGCATTGTTTCTAATGCCTTATCAGACATGTTGCTGTCCAACCTGGGGCAAAATCTTTTGTCAAGAAAATAAGACTTAACAGTCTGAAGCATCTCCTAAGACTATTGTGAATACAATAAACTTTATACTTCAATTTATTGTATGGTTCCCCCAAATTTGTATGTTCAAGAGGCAACTCAGATTCTCAGCATCATGTGTTATCTATGCTGACTTCCAACAGGACCTGATGCTTTTTTTCCAAAAGTTGTTTTTTTGTTTGATTTTTCTTGCAAAAGCACTGGCTACATCTAGATTTGCAGACAGAGCAAGCACTTCCTTCAGAGCTAGGATGTGTGACACGCTTAGCCATCACATTACTGGGATTCTGAAACAACATAATTATATGTCATTTACTACCTCCACCCACTCACTGGACACACTGTTGAGAAGAATGTGGTGGAGGTATCAAATGCATGAACTATATATCTGAGGCCTGGTTGGCAGCTTATTTCATTTGTGTAACAAGTCTACACAGAAAATAACCAACATCATCTTTCTACTGGTTCATGCCTTCCACAGTCATAACAACACTTAAGTAAATCCCTTCAATAAAGAAACCATAGCAATATATAATTTGTAGCTGACTTGCAATATGTTGCTGATTTGGTTATTACTGGAATCTATTTTACCTCTGAATAGACCAAGTTTTTAAATACAGAATCAAACTACTAACAGTTAAAACAAACCCAAAACACTTCACTAAAAAAACGTTCCCTATAAGCTTCCTAGAACTAGGTAAACAGCACCTAATTTCCACCCCCTAAACAAACAGGGTCACATTAATAGACACCAGTACACCTAAACATTAACAGTCATATATACAGCAAAATGCAACCACTACACCTGAACATCATCTGTGTTTATGGATGCAGCAACCTGGTTTGAGCCTGCACAACACACGTAATTCAGCAAAGCACTGACTTCAGAGACTAACAGTAAGTATTCTATTTTTTAAAAGTCTTCCCCAGCATTTGATCCCTGGAGCACTTAAATGCAGAAACCAATATCCTGACATTTAATCTGTGGATTCCTGTATTCTCTCTTCAGAAAGCCCTCTCCTTGAATGCAGAGGCTGTACTGAAAAATTATCAATTTCTCTGCTCACAGCATTTCTGTCTGACAGAAACACAGAGCTTCTCTTTCAGGCCATCTCTTTCTGGCCTGTGTTTCATCCAGTCTGGTTTAAATTGTTAGCATGAGACAACCCTAAGAGCTACAGGTTTAGCCATAAAAAAAACCCCCAAAAATCAGGTAGTCCAAAGTCACTATATTCAATCATAGCCTAGAGCGGTCATGGTATTGAACTGCTTTCCAACTCGTGTTGGAATGAGACTCCTCTGGGCATTCAGAGGGTTACTACAAAGCAGAGGGCACCTGGCACTTGTATCAAGTAATTCTGAAAGACCCGTTTCTCAAGAGCTCAGCAATTCAAGGGGCACATGATGGGCTGACCCAGCTGCACAACAGATGGACCAGAGCACATCAAGTTTTAGAGATTACACGGGTGCTGAATAAAAGCTCTTTAATGCTATTCAAAGGAAAATTGTTGTGAACTGAATATACCTGGAAGGCCTGCTCTAGGGGTATATAAAGCTATTTTTTATAAAAAGATGTCCATGGAGAAAAGGTTGTGATATTAATTCACTTCAACAATGACCATTTCAAAGAAGGTGGACATTAACATATGAAGGCTTTTATTTAGAGAAAAGGAAAATGAAGCTATCTGAAAGCACAAATGGGAGTGAGACATCAAGTGCCACAGATTTAAACGCCAACTTGCTGACACCCTTTCCCCTGACTACTCTCCAAGAAACTCCAACAAAAAACCCCGTCCTACCAACCAGTTTCCTCATAACAGATGATTTAATTTTTCTCAATAATGAAAGAAATAAAGGGAGTGGCAGAGGAGGAAAGACTGACTGAAGCCAGTCATGGCTTTTTTGACAAGTCATTAGTGTAAGATCATGAGCCAGTATTTCCAGACATTGTGACTACCATTGACAGTCACAAGACTATGGCAAACATTGCTCAAAAACACCTTGCTGTAAAACAGTCCATTTTGTTTGAAATGTTTATATGTTGGAGCATTCAAACCGAAAATCCTTCCTACCATAAAGCGACTAAACATTTTAACGTCAGTAACATTCTGCCCCAATCCTATCTCCTGGCTTGTATTAGTTGGAGTCCTCAAGTGTTGAGATATTCTTACCTTTACACCATGGCCAACATCATCCAGCACCGTGTAGTCTATAGGTTTTCGAATATACCTTACAGGACGTTCCATGTTCGCTGGCGCTATAATTTTGTGAGTTCTTGATGTGTTCTTGTTGGTCGTCAAAATGCCTATCTCTCTGCGAGCCACCTTTTCTTTATGGATGTCCACAGTCTAGATTAAAAACAAGAAAGTATGGTTTTCTTTAGGCATTTGCTGTTTTCTCTACAGAGCTATCTACATGTTTAGGTTTCGCTATATGACAAAGTGGACAAAGTGTCTGAACTGAGTTAATACTGCTGGAAGGATGCCAGTTTATTGATAAAATGAGTTTAAATCTACATGAACATTCTTTGAAAATCACCACTTAATGAAATAACCAGTATTAATAATAATATTGCAATTATACATTACTGCTTTGACACTCTAAAGACACTATGCAGATACAGTGCTTGCAGATTAACCCTCAGCATTCTTATGACTGACACTAGTAACAAATTACTCCTACTCTGCATCTGGGAAACCAGGACAGAGAAGCTAAGCAATTTGCCTGCAGCCCCAGAGGGGGGCTAAGCTTGGGAAGTCAGTGCAGAAATTTCTTTCAGTAAAGCCATTAGTGTGTATCAGAGTAAGAGCCTGCACATGGAAGGACTAATTTCAGCACTGAGGCTAGTTTCAGTCATACTCTCATAGTGGCTTTACTAAAAGAATAAAACAGAGCCTTAAAGATACAAGTAAAGAACATAAAATATGCTGAACTCTGTCTTTATGCATTTCCTAATAAAATGATAAAGAAAGGTCAGTCCAGCAGTCTGTGAAGGATCAAACTATGCTTCACATAACACATGCATACTTCGACATGCAACACAACCACTACTTAAACCCTAGCTGAAAGAGAACCAGTACAAATCAAGCATCAGGTGCCACAGGAAGTCCTCCCTCTAGGAAACCTATTTCAAGATTCAGGGGCTGAATTTACTGGTTTATGTAACCACTAGAACCTCAGGATCTCATTGCAGGCGACAGTGTTGGTTTGTTTGCTAGACACTAAGAGACTTAAAGTGGTAGCTTGATAGGTGATGTTTATCCACTAAGGTAAATAATTCTCAGTCTGTAAGCATCAACTCCTCATAGAAACAGACAGTCAAGGTTCAGAAAGACAAAAAACCTCATCTGCCAGCACTCTTTCAGGTTTGTCTGTAGAAATGGCCTAATCTAACATGGACGTTGTGCAAAGTTTTGTTTAGTGAAGCAGAGTCAAAGACAAAGCACAGAATTAGTTTATCTTTCCCTCTATGTCTATATGAGGCAAGATGAAAGAAGCATGGTAAGCATCCAGAAAATTACAAATCCCAGGAAAGGCAGCATTTAGTGTTCTGAGTCCACTATTAAATGCCTTCAATTCAACTATTTGCTGATGCTTGGTTTGGTTTTTTTTCATTAGCTGGTGTACACACTCAAATAATCTTAAATTCTCCTAAGCACAGAAAGAAATAAAATCCTCCTTAATGGTTTTGATACATGGCATTACAGATTACAAATGGGAACACAAATGGAGAATCACCTAAAAGCAGTGATAATAAGCAAGCTTGCTTTCACAGCTTAAAGCTAAATAACAGGCAACTTGTAACATTGTGAAAGATTCTTTTACTTCAGAAGCACAGGGAATCCTAATAGAAATTGAAAGCTGTGATTTTCTAGACTAATGCATGACATTAAATTTGTGTGTCTGCACAGAATAAAGTCAATTAAAAATTCAAATAAAGCTTTGAAGCAAGCATTATTGTTCTAAATACTCATGCCCTGAAAAAAAATCCCGAAGTTGGGCAAAAAAACACCTTTCCAAATGTGATAGTCCTATGCATCACACATTTACCACTGCATCAGTATCAGGTATCAGACAACGCACCCATGTTCACCCTGGCAGCCCATTTTCACAGACTTAAGAACAAGACTATGATATTTCTTCAGCTTTGTCTATTATTTTTTCTTTTTGAGACTAAAGTACATTAGTTCTGCCTTTCAGATTGCTTTCAGCAAGATCAAGAAACATTATCTGAACACTATGCTATATGTTCTTAGGTCATGTCTTCCAATTCCCCCATACAATCTGAACCCTTCTGTTCCATGATAATACCAGGTCTCAAAGTGTCTTACAGAACACCTGTATAGCACCTCTTCATGTTTTGTAATACATGAGCATTGCATAAGTAAAAAAACCACTTTAGACTCACCTAAACAACACAGCAATATGGGAGGCTAAGGAAAACATCGTTTTAACATACTTTAAATGAGGGTATTTTAAAACACTACTACAATGCTCTGAAATCAATTCGTGCTTCTACTTCATTCTCATTAACAGAATCTATTGTTTCTAATAAATGTATTTTATCTTTAGTGGATGGACAAAAAAATGCATCTTTCTACTAACACTTCTCTTAGTGTTGATGTAAAGGGAAAAAAAAACAAAACAAAATTTCCAAAAACAAAAAAAAAAAAAAGTCTTCTCCTAGCAGGTAGTCCATGAAGTCTGACTTTTCCTCCCTACAATGAGCAATGAAAGTTTCATAAATTGCTAAAGCAGATGATGAGAAATTCCAGGTACAAATGCTGTGCTATACATACTTTAGAAAACTACTTAAGTATCCTGCAACAAATTTGTGTTAAGGGGAAAAAAAACCCTAAGAACAGGAGAGAGTGTATATTAATTATATCAGACAGCATATCCAAATTTAAATATGGATCAGCAATTTGTAGAGTCTTTCCATGGATTTCAGTCATGTAAACTGAGCAAAGAAGACTGACTATATGAAGAGTGCAGGGCCAGCAACTTATGGCACATACGTAAATTGCGAATGGCACACAAGCATGCCTGTGCAAGGGACTAATTTGCTGTTCAAAGCAAATGAGACTGCAAATCCTACCACATCTGACATGCTGGAAAAGGAAGGCAGTATTTTGTCCCTATGCAAACCAAAGGCTCCCAGGATATGCTTTGTCCAGAGAAATATGCTGACCATCAGGTACTACAGCATCTTGCTTCTTCAAGAAATTAATTTTACTACATCTATAAAGACTGCATGTTATTAATTGTTGTGTGACCATTATGCAAAACAAAGTACATAAGAGTTCTTTGGTTTTGTATTTTTATTTATATCTACTTGCTTGGTGTTGATGTGGAAAGTTTATTTTAGTCATAGGCAATATTTTCTGCTTCCAAGAGAGAAAAAAAGCCAAAACACAAGCAATTTTTAGCAGGATAGCACAGCTACCCAGTCAGACAAGTGAAGCCACATATACCAGGTAACAGCCAAACTAGACCCTTCTCAAAGCTCCGGCCACACTTGGTGCCTGTAACTTTGCCTAAATGTCCATTCTGACATGGTGACAGCTAAACAGTAGTTAGCTTGTGATTTCACGCACAAGACCTACTTTTAAACATCAAACATAGGAGAGAAGCAAAGTATGTCAAACCAGCTTAACAATAAACACAGGTTAACAAGCACTAGCAAACAGTCAGACCAGCTTCAATTATGTTTGGCCTATCCAAAACCAAATACATAGTGCAATCTAAAATTTTGTGAGTAGGGATGGGATTCTCACTCCTAGACAACATAATCCAGCAGGAAAAAAAGTCCAGCATTATACTGATTTGAAGGAGGGTGAGAAGACAGACTTTCCCAAAACATATTCCATTTGGGAAGCAAATTTATACACCACTGAACCTGTTTACCATTATAACTGGGTGCTACGGACCAGCTAACCCCAGAAACAAAGTCAAGCTTGGAGGTTGAAGGAATTGTTAATGATTAGCTGCCTCCACTATCTGACTCCTTCAAACCACATTAAAAAAAAAAAAAGCAGTTGATCAACAGTATGTAGAGTTAAAATTTAACTATTTGCTTCCTCAAATGCAGCCTCAAGGCCAAGTGCAGCACCGCAGTGATACAGCAAAATAGTTCTTTTCTCCCCTTTTTCTGTGCGCTGCGGATATTGCTCTACCCATGTGCTCCAGTGTGCAAAACTCCACCGTGCACACGCTTTTTACAAGAAATACAGACTACAGTGCATTTGGACAAGCTAATGGGAGGAGTTAAAAATATTTTAGTAAAGCCCACATACATAGGGACATCTAAGAGAAAAACAACTTCAAGCTCTGACAATTTTTTAAATCCTGAACCACTGCAGCTCAAATTTCTGAGCCAGATCCTCACACAGCCACTGCTTCTCTCACTATGCGCACACACAGTCAGAGAGGAACAAGGGGGAAAAAGTATCCAATCAACTCAGCTAACTAGACCCTGGCAACTTCAGGCTGTCCTAAAGGATACAACAACTTACCACACTAATACAACAGATTTACTTATGCCAAGCAAATACCCTTGAGATGAGTGTTGAATTAACCGATACTCCAGAAGCATCGTAGGGGAAAGCGCCTCCAAGGTTCCTCAAGAATGAGCCCGAAAGAGCACACATTCTTAACCTGGCAGAGGGGACAGGAGACATCCTGTGTGGTGCTGCACAGCTACCTTGCCAGCAAGCTGGAAAAGTCTACCAGGCTTCTGGAAAGAGGGAAAGAGCAGTGTCTACTGTTTTTACTTTAAAAGCCAAACAAAATGCCCCAGAAATGAGGCCAAGATACACTGTTGGAAGCCACAAATTAAAAAAATTCTAACCCCCACCCCCACCCCACCCCCCCAAATGAAACCACCATACATTCTCATCCTTGAATTTGAAGATGAGTGAAAAGTCAATTCAAGGGCACTTCCCTGATACTTAAAAAAAACCAAACATCCAAAACACATTAGAGACACACACACCAAAATCCTAAAATGACACCCCCACTTTTACTGATAGTTTTTCAGACCATTTCACCCAAAGCTTTTAAGAACTTTTATTTTCACCCAATGAACAACCTAAAAACAAATATCCTGTGCAGAACAGAGCTGCAGATCAGTAACCTCTCCGTTTGTCCAGACAAGTGGAACACAGGCTCAGACTGCATTCTTTCTTGTACTGGGGACCCCATAGCTGGATGCAGGACTCCAGGTGGGGTCTCACCAGAGCAGAGGGGAAAAATCCCCTCCCTTGACCTGCTGGCCATGCTTCTTTTGATGCAGTCAATGCAGCTCAGCACATGGTTGCCTTTCTGGGCTGCAAGTGCGCATTGCTGGCTTGTAGAATCACAGAATGGTTAGGTTGGAAGGGACTTTTAAAGGTTGTCTAGTGTAACACCCCTGCAGTAAGCAGGGACATCTTTACTAGATCAGGTTGTTCAGAGCCCCATCAAGCCTGAATACCTCCAGGGATGGGGCCTCCACTACCTCTCTCTGGGCAGCCTGTTACAGTGATCTACCATCCTCATAGTGAAGAGCTTCTTCCTAATATCCAACCTAAATCTCCCCTTTCCAAGTTTAAAATCATTACCCCTTGTGCTATTGCTACATACTCTTGTCAACAGTTCTTCCCCAGCATTTTTATAGGCACCTTTCAGGTCCTGGAAGGCCACTATAAGGTCTCCCTGGAACCTCCTCTTCTCCAGGCTGAACAACCCCAACTCTCTCAGTCTATCTTCATAGGAGAGGTGCTACAGCCCTTAAGAGCTCATCATCAACACTCCCAAGTCCTTCTCCTCAGGGCTGCTCTCAATCTATTATCTGCTCAGCCTGTAGCTGTGCTTGGGGTTGGCCTCAACTGATGTGCAGAACCCTGTACTTGGCCTTGCTGAAATTCATGCAGTTCTCATGGGCCCACCTCTCAAGCCTGTCAGGGTTCCCCTGGATGGCATCCCTTCCCTCCAGTGTGTCAACTGCACCACACAGGTTGGTGTTCATGGCAAACTTGCTGAGGGTACACTTGACCCCACCATTCATGCCACCAACAAAGATGTTAGCACTGGTCCTAATACCAATCCCTAAGGAACACAACTCATCACTGATTTCCATTTGGACATTGAGCCACTGACCACAACTCTTTGATTGTGACCATCCAGCCAATCCCTTATCCACTGAATGGTCCATCTGTCAAACTCATGACTTTCCAACTCAGAGACAAGGATGTTATGCAAGACAGTGTCAAATATTCTGCACAAGGACAGGTAGATGACATCTATCACTCTTTCCTTATCCATCAGCACTGTAACCCCATTCTAGAATGTCACCAAATTTGTCAGGCACAATTTGTCCTTAGTGAAGCCATGCTGGCTGTCACCAATCACTGCCTTATTTTCCATGCACCTGAGCATAGTTTCCAGAAATAAACCGTAGTGTCAACCAAAGGAAACTTAAACACACACTACAGCACTATCAGCATCCCTCAATAAAAGAAAAAAACCTCAAACTCTCACTCTTTGCAATTTTTTCCTAGACCTAGCTTTAGTATTAGCCCTTACTGGCATTCTCCCAAACTGCATATTTCACTTGCTGTATAGTTTAGACAAGAGGTTTCCCTGAAATAAAAAAAAATCTGGTGAAAACAATAATTTTAACCTGTTCTGTTACAGAAATATCCATTTAACCCATTGCTACATCCATAAAGAAAGCATATTTGATAAGACTTTTTACATAAATGAATCATGGTCAATTGAATAGAGGCACTCAAGAGATCCCGGACAATGCACATTGTACAGGCTAGCTGCAAGGAAGTCAGGTTGATCTACAAAAAGGACAATAAAACGCCCAGCCTGAATGAGCTCAGCCAGACAACTAACTTCTGCAGGGAGAACACCATTTAAGGCTATTATTTCATGAAGGAAATTCAAAAGAAAGTTTAGCACATACAGTATCAGGAAATGGGAACATATTTACACTGCAATAGAAATATTCCACAGAAAAGATCAATTATGGGTGCATCAGGCATAAAAAAGCATAAGTACTTGGAGCTTTCACATACAATCCCATACAATCAGATGCCTGCACAATGTTGCAAGTTGTATCTTCCCTTAACTCTTGATGAAAAAACAAGTAACTTAAGTATTGACTTGATTACTTTTGTTTATATATTATCTGATCCTCATCAAGATAGTGTTCAAGAAACTCAAGAATTTACCTACAGAAATAAAATAGTTTATTTGCACCTCTTGTCCAGGAGAGTCTGCATGCTAAGCTAGCCTGGCCTCGCCAGAGATGCAGAGAGCAGAGCACCAGTGCAACTGGCACCACTGATCCTTGTTTATCATGATGCACACGCTCATTTATCCTGTGAGTATTTTCTCCAAGGTATGATGCTCTATTGGTGTTGGGAATTATAACTGTCAATTCCATTGATTAGAAATAGATTGAATACGCCATATGTGTCTGTACCAACTCAGTTATAGACCAAACTCGGGTAGTTTGGTGGGCATCAACCTCTTCCCAGTTCTTCAGCATCAGACAGTTGGTTAGGTCAACCAACATCTGATAAGCATATAAAAAAACCATGAAAGAAAAACTCTGATAAAAGTATTGCCCTGTTATCACTGACTGGTGGGGCCAATCCTACCTCTAAGGTAGAAGACTGATGCCACCTTTTATCATGCCCAGACATCAGTTGTGTGAAATTCAAGTCCCCAGTCAGTTTTGACCAAACCTTCAACTGAAGGTACCATACTAGAAGCTTTACACTACTTATCTTTCACAGTGAGAGGGGGAAGATCCTTCTTACCACCCCACTTTTCCCCCACCACCAGATGAATTCAAGACATCGTTAACAGCCCCTTGGACAGCCACCACAATCAAGCCCACTAATTCGTCAAGCCACAGAAGAAAGGCAGTGCCAGCAACAAGCAAGAGTTACTACAGAAGACAGAGAGAGGTCCTTTTTTCCAAATTTCTCAAATTATTTTAAGAATATAAGGATTTCAATGCTTCATTATTTCACATTCCTAATCCTTCAATTCAATTTTCACTAAGTTGCCTGAACCCCGGTGTTTAATGTCATCTGAGAATCCTCAGAATATCCTGCCATGCCTTCTCAAGCCTCACCCATGAAAGACAGGTCTCCTGTCACCTCTGAAGCATTTAGGCATCTAAGTTTCACCTTGTCTGTTTGCTCTGTATGTGATGCTGGCAATGTAGGAGGCAACTGAAATAGGTTTAAGAGTTTTATTTCCAGAGCTGAAAATCCAGCAATGTTTTCTTCTAGGTTTATAGATAGAAGTTTCTCACACATTCCCTTCAGCATATAGACAAGTTACAATAGTAGGAGAGGCTCTCCAGAAAGCTTGATCTCCTGAAGTCCTGGTAAATCCAGGGCTCTTAAGGTAAAAGGCTAGAGGAGACAGATAAGCCATATCTCGTGTAATCTGATATGTCGCCTTCCTTTTCCTAAAGAGAAGGTTCACAATCAACAGCTTTTAGAGATTAACACAATGAACTAAGGCCATCAGCACACATACAACTGACAGTCTATATAAAACACTGGCCATCAGAGGAGGAAGGCTCTGGACAGGATAAAGGAAAAACTGAAAGAAATACTAAGTCCTATTTCCAGAGAAACATGTATGTAAACACATGAATTTTATATCTCCATATACATAAACTATATATATATAAAACCACAATGCTAACAACTCATTTTACAAATATCATCCAATGTCGGGGGGGTGGGGGTGAAAAATGTTGCTATTTCTCTTTTGGCAGGTTATCCTGAGATTTCTTCAATTATATCTGAACACGTTATACTCCAGTTTAATGCTAAGGAGCTGGTCCTGGACTTAAGAGTGATTATCTTTTTTTTTATATATACACTAGCAGGTTCTCCGATTCTCCTAGCAATTGCTTTCAGCACAAAATAGACCAGATTTCAGGAAAGGTTTGAAGATATTCTCTACCTTTATAGAAGCATTTTTCGTGGGATATCAGGGCAATTGGAAGCAGGGACTATCAAAGAGGGAAACATACCATAGGCATCCCATTTATTCAGGGCAGTTTGCCTGCCATATGGTTTTAGAATTCAGAAGCACAGAAACAATGTAGAACAGTAATGGGACACAGTCCACAGCATGTCCTGTTCCAAAATTGTTTCTTAAACTATAAACAATTTCTATGCAAGGCAAACTTAACAGAAAATGAATTCCTGACCAACAAAATACGTGCTTGCAAGTGTTAAAATACGTCTTGAAAAAAAGAAAAAAAGACAAAATGAAAAAAATGTGACTGTTGATAAGCCTCATTAAAATTAAGGAGCTGAAAACAAGAGCTAGATAAACCAGCTTAAAGCTTACTGATCATAGACAAATGGCCTCATCTTTAAGTCTCTTGCTGTTATGAAACTGGAAGCCCTTCTTCCAAAAGGAAGACTAGGATTCACTGAGAGCTGGACTCAAAGACCCTAATTTCCAAAACGCAAATCTGAAGTGGCACATACACCCATACAACGGCACTGGAAAGGAGAGGCAAGAGGGATCTGTTCAGCTAAAGCATTATTTATGCTTTTCAGGGTACCCTGTTGGCAAATCTAGTCACACATTCTGCTGAAGAAACTGAGCAGAAACGGGATACAGGGCAAGGAATGACCAGAGAGGCTGGGAGCAGGTATGTGACATTCTAGGACAAGAATCAGAGCAAAGAAACCAGCCCTCTCATCCAAAAGCCAGACTGCATGTCATGCCTGACTTTTCTTTCCCGGTGCCAACTGGAGATGAGAGGACTGCTATGGAGGACACATTCATCCTTCAGATAAGACAGAAGGAAAGAAACTTCTCACATTATTCTCCAACAGCTACTTTAGAGCATGTTCATACTCTGAAGATGCTGAGGACAAAGTGAGGCAGCTGAAGAAAATAATGAAGTCTTGCCTGTGAAATGCCACCTCACAGAATCAGGTTCTATAAAGGAGGAAGAGCATCTGTAGAAAAGTACAAGGGCATCTCATTGTGTCCCTGCTCTCTGCCCCCTATCTTCCCCAACTCAAAGGAAGATTAAGTCAACACAGAGCATAAGGAGAGGAGGTCTGCAGGAATATCTTTGGGAACAGGGAGAGCAATGTGGGAAGGAAGACTGGCAGATGGCAACTGAAGGCAAATGGCGTTTAAATCCTACAGAGGAAGAGAATTTTAGCAGCTCTATGGAGGCCCTAATTATGGGAAAAAAACAGTTAAGACAACAGTCCTCCCTCCTCTCTGTTGCATTGGTGAAATGCGAGAAACAGTTTGCTAAAGTTCATGTAAGTATGGGGGAAATGGAACTTCAAACATCTGGAGCATGGAGGTCAGACACTGCTGCCGAAGCAGCTGGCCCTGCATGCAGGAGGCGGCTGTCTGCCGGGACGTCAGCCGAGTGAAGGGAAGAGGTAGGATGGGTCTGTGCCTAGGAGCAAGAGCCTGGAAAACAGCAGATTGAAGCTCTATTCCTGGCTCTGCCAGACTTCCTGTACTATGCCAAGTAAGTCACTTCACTCCTTGGGCCAGCTTCTTGGAGCTGCCCACCTGCAGCAGCTTTCAGAAGAGACAGAGTGTAGGTGGGCACAGGTATAGGTGATGCTGTCATAGCTGTCTGCTCTGAGCACAGGGTAACACAGCAACAAGATACCCGAGATTTCGGGTATCTTGCACACCTTCCACACATGTTTATAATTGCCAGTGAAAAATGCAGGAGTGAGTTATGTACCACACTATCTGTGTGTTGGCAAACCATATTGCTAGATGTAACTGTCTGAGCAAACCAGATGTACATACACTTAAGTAAGAAGTGTGTTGTGAACATTAATTACTCAGTTTTTTTTCAAAGCAAGCGCTCCAATGACCCCAATACACATTCCTGGGGAGCACAATCTGACTTTTTGCATTCTAGCTAACACTTCTTTTGGTCTTTCAAATTCAACTGTCCAGTTCCCCCTTCAAGAATCTAAGAAACAGACAGAAAAAAACCCACGTCGCTAATGCAGAACTCTGTGGGATGACATAGAGAAGGGGAGATGGGGAGATTCTTTTGCAATTATCTTCTACTTGCCTCCTAAAGTCTGTGGCTTTCCAGCATCAAGAGTGGAGGGGAGAGAGTAGTTTCCATGGTGCTACTCCCTGTAATAACATGAAATCCCTGATCACTTTAGAACACAGTTTCCCATATTTTCTGGGGATTCAGTTGTGGCTGACCACCACTCCACAACTGTTGTATGACAGGAAGTACTAGCCCAGCTCAGCATCAGATAGAAACCACAGAGTGTGGCAAATGAAAATTGCTAACCATCCATTTCAGTCTCATGCTGTATAACAAACCCCTTTTGAAGAACAGTTCTTTTACTCAGTTGTCCCCCTGCCCCCTTCCCCAAGACAGGATTCTGATAACTACCAAGGTACATCCTCTCTCCTCTTGTGTGTAGCGAGTCAAACAGACATTTCAGTGATTAACTAACACCAGTTGCATTGCTAATACAAGTTTCCAGAGGAAAAGCTACCTAAATGGAACCAAAAACTTTAATTATGTTTAAACACAAGCCAGGAGTGCAACAATCTGCTGATTTAAAACAACCTTTAAAATAGAACACACTTCAAGAGAGAAGTGATTCAAGTGTACAATCCTACAGATTGATTTTGATAGAACAACAGTTGGGATGTGCAGTCATAACATGTTACATTTGTATTCAGTCTTAAAAAGCACAAAAAGCTGATAAATGCTTTTGATTATGCAAAGTCAAAATCCCAACTGTATGTGTGAGAGTATTCCAGTACCTGAAATTAGATTTTGGTAATTTCAATTTTTTTCCTGCATGTTCCTCAAGATACACATTTATAAGTGGGCTCATTAAAAAAAAAAATTTAATTCTTATGCAAGCTCTCAAATGACTTTCAGCATTTTAAAGTGACTGAATGAGTCCCTCTTTTCTTTGCTCGAAGTAATGCACTTGTCTAGAATTAAACAAAACATACAAATCTAAATATATTATTGACTGAAAGAAAGCACAAGGACAGAAAGGAAAAATTAAAAGGCTTCTTCAGTAGTTTGGACTCACTAAAGAGCCATCACGGGAGTAGAACAAAATTGCATGTCAAACGAAAAGCATTTTGTGAGCCAAAAAAAGCAACTTCATAGGAGAGGAACATGTGCAGTTGCAAAGAGCACTGCAGGTGGCTGAAAAGGAAACCATCTAAAAAAAGCCTATAAAAAAAAAATAAACTCACCAGAATAAGCTTGAACTCTCTCAAAGTTTGACTGAGGTGAGGAATTGGTAAAGCTGGAATAATGACAAGCTAGAATCCTCATGCCTGAACAAAAAAAAACCCTCCCATTTAGTTGTAACTAAATGGGGCAGGGATGACAATGACCCACCAAAAGAAGTGAGCTAACATAACTTTACTTTTAAATTATCACCTCTTTAGTGCTTTAGTTTATCACCTCTAATATCAAAAGTGAAATATTTTCCAATGATAAAGGTTATGTTACATGGTTGGGACAGTGGATTTATTGTATATCTCAAAATAATCATTAAGCTAAAGAATACCAAAAATACCAAAACTCCCACATAAAACCTATTCTGATTTGTCATATGGGCTTAAGTTTTTTAAAAATAATTTTCAGGCACATACTTTCCGTAAGAAAATCCCCAAACAACCCAAAATAAAACAAAACCCTTAACACAAAATAAACAAAAAGCAAAATCCACACATACACAAAAGTTTTTCTCACAAGTACCCCCCTTCTCAATGTGAATTCAGGGCTTATGAGGTGTCTAGCATTGACAGTTCTGGGACAGCTTGTTTGTCTTACATATAAACCAGGAAAATTATAGGTGGATATGATGAATATCCTTCAGCCACCTGCAACAGTTTTGGTTACCAAGGAACAACATCGTAGCTCTTTGATCTTATCTCATTTGATGGCAGTGATATAAACCAGTGCTGTTTTTCAGCTGGGTTAGCACTGCATCAGGTGTAACTCATGAGTATTAATTAAGCAGCCATCAGATGACTAAAGACCATGTTATCAACACCACAAAAAGCTTCCTGGCTTAGTGCCACAAACACAGCTTACCACACATGAAATTTATTTTTGTCTTTTGTTTCCTACAGGTTAAAAGATTGAAAAGTACATTTTCCTCCAGAAAATAACAACTAAAGTTCTGAATTTTGTACAAAGCAAGCAAGTCTCTATGGCAAACAACTTGGTTGCAACACTGAGGTGCTACTCTAATGGGAGGATAACCAGCAATGGCCACATTTTTTCCCTCTCTTGTGCCCATTATTGTGGAGTCTTACCGGTAAAATAAGATGGCAGAAACAACCCTTAGCCACTAGATATGCCACTTAAAAGTTTTCATTATACTTATTCCACTCAGCAGTTAACTTACTACCCATACTACCACCATAAAGCATATTAGCTCTTCCATGTCACTTTGATATCAAAACAATCAGCGTCTGACAAGCCCATCATTTTTCTTGTAGAAGACAAATACAAAAGAAGACAGTTCAACTCTTAGCCAGTCTTCCCTTTCTCAAATCCCCTTCGCTTATCAGCTATCCCTTCTGATGGTACATCAGCAGAGGGCAAGCTTAGAAGCATCATGAACTTCACTCAGCTCAACCTTCTTCTGAAATCCCAGTCTCTACAGCATTGCCCATGGAAGCCTATTAAGATATTCCAGTAAAATAGAAGGAAGTAAAATAGTAAAATAGGAGGAGAGTTAACAGCAGTTCCCTCACATGTTTCCTGTGTTACTATTTTGGACTGAGTCATACAGATTTCTTGTCATTTGGGATATATTAAGTAAAAGCAGAAGACAGACAACCAAGCATGTACAATGACTTTTACCAGTAATAGAGTGGGGAGGAAGGGACAGGGCAGTGATACGATTGCTAAGTCTGCACTACTTCTTCATTGCCATTTTAATTTCCACACACAACTAAAAAAGGAAGTTGCACATTGTTTCTGCAAATGAATTTCCCTTAGCTTCCTACTTTTGGCCACAACCAATAAGAAATACTGCGATTCTATCTGTTGGGAACACCCACATGGCCTCAACATTACAGTGGTACTTACTCTATACTGAGCCACAGCCTTCCCCCAACCAAACCCTTCCCAGACTAAGGCTGGACACTCTGGGGAAGGACCCTGGCCCAAGAAGAAACACTGCCACGAGTCAGCCCCTCTTCCAGGGCCACCTCTCCACCTCATACATGTTGGCAAGCAGCAGCAAGTTCTCAGCTCTGCCTTATGCAAGTGCACCTGAACAGAAACGCTGCAGCCTGATGGCAGGTTGAAAGGCAGCACCAGTCATGAAGAGACATCTTGCACACAGGCAGAGGAGCACATCGGTATGCCCTGCTGCTGAATGCATTATCTCACTACCGTTACAGTAAATTCATTAGTCAGAGTGATTATGTGTTCAGAAATGAGACATTTCCACTGTGTGGTTATTAGCATAATGATTAAACTTGATTGCAAACGCTTGGGGAGACGAGGAGCACCAGCCACTGGGGATGACACACAGAGAGAAACCTGTAGGAAAAAGCAGCCAGAAGCCTGTAGTTTTCAAGATCCCATCTTCAAGATAATTGATCTCACAATTTGGGGTGGGGGGAGGAGAGACCAAAACACCTTCTGGCATGATAGAATGGCAGGGAAAAAGAGACTTAGCATCTCCTAATGTCACCTTAGGCAAAGTTAAACATACACTACATAGACACTGATCAGCGAAGTGTTTAAAGCTAACTGAGGGGTACGTTGGTGCCGTAGTAAGGGGCTCCAAACACCATGGTGGGTTACAAGCCTCTGAACTGCACCAGAGCATTTCCAGAGAAGGACTTACAACTCCACAATAACAAGCACCATGGACTCACGCATGATCTGTGCAATACTGGGCAGCTAAACACATCCAGAACAGTTAATTATGGGTCAATACACTGCTACAGTTACTTTAATCGGGGGGGAGGTGTTAGTGAGGAGTGAGATATCTCTCTAAGAGATAAGGTGGTAGGTGCATCACGACACAATCTAATGGACTACAGACAGACAGCTGTGCAAACTTCTGTGGCCTGCCTCTTCCCCACTGCTCTGGTAATGCCTGGTTTTTCCAAGTGAGGTCAATGTGCTTTTTGGATTTAGGTTGTATATATCCAGCCAGCAATACAGTCTCTACTCCCAGCAGTATATAGCTAACATAAACAACAACTACGCATTTGTTTTAAGAACTATCATGATGAAGAAATCTAGGCAAATGGGCAGGAAGGGAAGAGTACACAGGAAAAAGTATTCAAATAAGATCTGCAGACTGCTCACAGGCTGTTTTTCCAGGATGCTTAAGCCACATAATTGTTTGCAGAACCTCTGCTTTCTAAAAATGCATCGAAAAAATTCACAGCACATCATATTTATTCTGTTTCTAGTGATTAGATGATGCTTTTAAATGTTATCAAACTAGGTGACCTGACATTATCCAATGACCAGTCAGCAGCATTCTCTCAATCTTATTTCAGGCAGACATTTCACATAGAGAACAGTCCTTTAAAATTTTTTTCAATTAATTTCCAGAAGACTAAGTATGTTACATACATTTAACTCCAGGTAATTCAGACAGCTCTAGTAGACAGCATCTCCAAAGAGTTTCTGTCTTGCCTACATATTCAATGCAGCCCAAGGAAATAGTTTCATAAAGATGTTGAGTTGACAATAAGATGCAAGTGATTTGGAGTTGTGATCCCATCAAGCTCCTTTTGGTCCCAGGCCTGGCAGGTCTAGAAGCAGCAAGCTAACTGAGACTGAAGCTTGATATTCTCTCTGCCAGCCAAGAGGCATGCTGCACTGTAGGACAAATGCTTAAAACAGCAAAATCCCAAGTGATTTAACTTGACTTTCTCTCAGTGAGAGCTAACGGAAACCATCCCCCACTTTCTGAAGTCTCATCATTTGTTAATGTGCCACAGACTGCACTAAGAAAGGTGTAAAACACATTTTAACCAAACTACCACAGACACCCCCATAAATTGTGTCTTTCAGTTTTAGTGTCCAGATGCCAAATCAAACACTACCACTACATCAGGAACGCTTCAAAACTACAATATATGAAGGACAAGCACTTCTGTGGTCAGCTGTCATGCTACTGCCAAAATAAGGCACTGACAGACACATGGATGAACACCATTTGTACAGCACAGAAGCAGATATACTTAATTATACATCAGCTTAGGCGAAGGCTAGAATGGTGATTCTTACGTGGCAAGCAGACCAGCCTGAGTGCGCAGAGAGGCATAACTAAAAGAACGGATGGCCGAGCTCCTATCAGCTTAGAGGCTTATAAGCCAGTCACAGAGCTGTCTCAACATGAGATTTTGTGTGTATGAGGAAACTAAATCCAAACCAGAGTGGCATGGGTAAGAGACTAGGCTGTTGAGAAAGTCTATTTTGTTTCAGGTTGTTTACTTCAGCATCTCACTCACCAACACAGCAGGCAAAAAGTGCCCCTAGTTAAAGCACTGGAATAAAATAGCACTTCTACCATTCATCCACTCAAATGCCATGTTTCACCTGCCAAGACACACATGCAGATAAACTGAATCATTTCAAACTAAAGTTTTTGGTTTGGTTTTTGGGTGGGGGTTTTTTTGGGGTGGTTTGTTTGGGTTTTTTTAAACATCCAGGTTTAAATAGTATCAGAGAATCACAGAATGGCTGGGGTTGGAAGGGACCTCTGGAGATCATCTAATCCAACACCCCACTGCCAGAGCAGGAATAAAGATTTTACACCAGCACTTGAATTTCCTCTGAGGGGAACAAACAAACAATTTGATAGTCCACATGATTTGGCTTGTTATTATCTTACCATATACCACCTATCAGCTATTGGAGAGCACAAATATGTACACTGCTCAAAACCTTCAGAAACCCCTTTTCCAGCCTAGCTTAGGAGACAGGCCTTACCCACAGTACAACTTACCTCTTGTAGTCCCTGTTCTACATCTGACCATTAGTGCACCTTGCCCAGTGCTTAACACCACATGTAAGAAAATCCTATAAATGGACGAAGAAGGATCAGCTTCCCAAAGACAACGTTTATCCCCTTTCTAGTCAGATAAAGGTTGATTTGTGGTTTGAAGGCTTATCCTGCAACCTTATACAGCCTAGTTTTGAACACAGTTCAAAAACACAACTTAAAAAGAAGCAAAACCAATTCCATAAGCCACAGAGTTCAACAAGAAAGTAGAAACAAGCCCTTCAGTCATTATTCAGTATTTCCTTGTATTTTCAAAAGATGGTCCAACTGACCTTTCCTGAAGCAGTGATAAGTTTTGTTATCTCCATCATGACCCCTCTTAACTCTAAAGGTGTCCTCCCCCATCCTCCTTGTCCTCACTTTGTATAGAAGTCTGATAGCTTTTAATCACACCCTTCCTTCTCCTGGTTTTTTCAGATACAAGAATTTGAGATAGGATGACAAGATCAGGTTGACAAGACATTGTTTCTTCCCTTGCAAGCAAGGGTCAGAGAAGCTGGTTACAGAAATACCAAGTTATGCTTCAATCCCCATATGACACCACAATGAATTGTACTGATGGATCCATTGTCAATAGCCATCCCAAGACAACACATGAGGGGAAGAAGCAAGTGCTTTTAGGCATAAACCGGTGAAGCTACAAAACCACTGTACATTAGCATTTATACAGGGGTGCTTTAAGGAAAAAAGTCATAGCTGTTTAGCATATTCTAAAAGAAGCAGCAAACAAAACATAAGATCTGTGATCCTATGACCATATACATGCATTTTCACGTCCATAAGATATAACTAGGAACAATATTAGGCAAAATTATTTAATAACTATTTGCTGGAACCAGGAATGAACATTAGAAAGGAAAAACAACAGCTTTAGTAATTATTTTTTTTTTAAAGTAAGATGCAGAGATACTTTTATGGTGGTTACTTCCACATGCACAGCCAGCATTCCAAATAACGACTGAAAAGTGTCACGGCCTTCAATAGTTGTCACTTGAACTGCACCAGTCCAAAACACATACCAACTTTTCTCAAAAAAAACAAACCAAAAAATCAAACCCCAAACCCTATATACAGTACAGCTTTTAACCAAATAAACCTACAATTTTATTTCCACTACCACCACGATGCCCTTTCTGTGACAGCACTAGCACAGCAGGGTCAGTTAAGACTCAACAATCCTCTCCAGTGAATTAAGTAGTTCTGAAAAAATAATATTCATGGTAACCTATTTCTACTTACGTGTTTAGCTATAAATGAAATCAATTGATACAATTTTGCACACACTCTTTTCAATTACAGCAAAGGGAAACTTCTCACTTTGTGCTCAGCGATGCAGACCTGATACTGTCCCGGATGATGCTGGGGAGGGTACACACCAGGGCACAGCAGCCACATGACAAAAATATTTGATGGGATTAACATTGGATAGATTTCTACACATCATACACAACTTTTCAAAGTTATGATAAGTGACAGAAATTGTCCCAGCTTTAGAAGAGCAGCTAGTAAGTCATTTGCATACCACTCAAACTAGTAAAAGTTTGTTCACTGCAGATATATATATACACGCACGTGTATATATATGCACACACATACACATATATAACACACCTGTATTGGTGCTTTTACAAGACATAAATAGCAGATACCAGTGGGTCCCAAAAGGCTGCTAGTAAAATCAAACAAGCAGTGGAAGAGTGGCTGAATGTTACTGTTAGCTTAAAAAACACTCACGTGAAAGAATGTTACCACTCGCTTATAAAACACCATTACTTGGTATTTTTCATCTGCAGATCAACAGTAACTAAGCAATTTCATGCTCCCCCCCCAATAAAAAAATCTCCTTTTTGAACAGCACAAGAAGTCACACAAGCATACAGCAACACATGTTCATGTGCTTGAGGGGCCCATTATGAAGAGGGGCAGCTTCAATGATGCAGTACAACCAAGACTCATCTGCTCCAGAAATAAGCTGCTTGTACTTGCTTTCTCCCTCCTTTATCCCAAATACAGTCAGCTCAAGCATAATCCTACCCAGCTACCATGAAAACCAACATCCCAGATAGCTGCGCTAGATGGTACCAGTGTGGTGACTGACTTAATGCTTTGGGAGCTTATTACCTACTGCTATATTGGACACAATGTTCTTCTAACCATCACCTCACATGCTCCATTTCCTTTTTGCTTTGCCCTTATGCCACTAAAACACTGACAGACGTAGATAAGAAAATCCTCATTTGACACAAAACAGGAGCTGTTCACATGTGAAGCCTGATGGTTTACTGAGACTTGAAATAAAAGGGAAATTAATTTCAGACAATCTGATCAGCTGCATCTGAAGAAAAAGACTCCCTGCAAAGTCCAATATGTGACTTTACAGCAGGTTAGTGATGCATTTCATTTATGTGGTATATCTTCCAGATATGAGAGATTTTCATTAAAAAACACTGCTCAAACACCCTTGACTCCTTTGCTGCACGAAACTATCAGGAAGGCATTTCAGAGTAATGTTCACAGTCCACAGGCTTTTGGCTTTGATTTCAGGGAAAAAAAAAAAAAAAAAGAGGCTGCATCAGGCCTCTCATTTTAGTATTTAATGAGGTATCTAGAGCTTTCAGCATATAACCATTCAGTAGAAAGGAAGTTTTAATAGTCTAAAAGGCATTGAAAACTATGTGTTCAGACCTGCCCTTCTGGACTCTGGAATTGGAATCAGCACATGAAGGAATTCAGTGCAGTCAACAACTATTAAAGTTAGCAACTTGCCCCAGTCCCTAAAACCATGTTCAAACCCTGCATTCATACAAATCAAGGTGGAAATAAAGAATGACAAGAAACCAAGGTTTCTGGCTTGGTTTTTTCTCTCCATGAGAGCAACTGTCCTTCCCCATCACAGAAAGGCTGACAGTTGCTGTTGCTCTCTCATGGGGTACATAACTAAGTATCATGGGAAAGGGGTTTTTGCTTTTATTTTTTTCATGTATTGGGGTTTTTTTACTGCATCAGCTGAACTGTAGAAGAACTGCAGACAGATCCTACGTGTATTCATTTGTGGTCATAAAGGGAATTTCTCAACAGAACAGATAAGGCAACCCTTACAAGTCATACTACATTCTGAGCAATTTATATATATCACATAGAAGCTGATATGCACAAAGTTAACCACAACTTTCACAAGCAGATAGATAACCAGAGTGAGCACAGTACAACTTCTGAGCCCTGGCCTCTTCCTTGGAGAGTACAGGAAGAACAGGGTGTGACTGTCAGCACTTTAATAGGAGAGGGCACGTCACCCAAGGCAAGGGTAATCCAAACAAAAGGTGCAAGTTCCTTCAACATATTTAGAATATTTGTGTCTGCTGGCAAGGACAGTTCAAGAGGACCAGAGAGAAGACATTATCTTTCTAATGCATACAACATTAGATAATACTCTGGTTCCTGCAGAAATACTTAGTCTCCTCACACACTAATGGGTGTAGGAAAAGGAAAGTTTGCATGGAAGTGAAGTTTACAAGGTCTTGTAGACATGGAGTGGCAGTTTCTCCACTGACTTTGTATTTGTTTCCCTCCTCACCATTTAGTCCCTATAGCTTATGATGTGCCTTGTAAAGATACAAAGTCAGCTACTGCTGTGTAGCACTGTAGAGTCAGATCAGAGGGGTAACCTGTCCCAGTGCTGAACCAGCCTCCAAAATAAAAAAGATTTTCCCAACTCCATGTGCTAACCTGCTGAGTTTCAACTTATGTTCAAGGTTACAGTCAGTCAGTACCAAAAAAAAGATTCACTGAAAAGATGACAGAGCCAGACATAAGTATTTGTAGGCTACCATTACATCACTGCTTTGCTTCCTCTTTTTCAGACTAGGTAAGCACAACTCTTTCAGCTTCCAGTAAGGTGCATGCTCCATGTCCATCATCTCAGCATCTCTCTCTGCTGGACTGTCCAGTTGCCCTAAATCACACTTGAACAAGACAGGGATGACAAAAAACATGGACACAGTGTTCCAGGTGAACCCTCATCGCCGCAGAGCAGCTGATAATCACTTCCTTTCGTCTGCCACCCACACTTCCCACTGCAGCCCTGTCACACTGTTCACTTATTCAGACGGCCTCCTGTTGCTGGCTCATGCTCAGCACAGCATCCACCAGCACACCAGCTCCTTTTCAGCAGGATGGCTACTCAGAGCACATACAATGCATGGGGTTATTCTACCTCAGGTGTAGGTCCTTGTATGATTTCTTCCCAAGGGTTTTTCTGGTTCAACCCTCAAGCTTCTCAAGGTTTCTCTGCACTGAAGCTCTGCCATTCGGCATACGAATCACCTTTCCTAATTTAGAGTTATCCCCAGATTTGCTGAGGACATGGTTATGTCCTGGATGGTCTCCAAATATTCTGAACAGTGTGGCCTCCAGTACCAATACTGCTTGTTAGCAGCTATTAACCATTTGCTAGTTCTGTCTAATTTTCTTTCTAGTTAACAGTCCTCTTGTCCAGCCCATATGTCCCTCATGTCAGAAAACAAGATCAGTTTTAAGCATGCTCTTTTTAAAGGGGCAACTTCAGGGTAAAAGCACCTGAACACATGTCCTTTGGAAGCACAGTCATCACAAAAACGATCTGGGGAGGTCTTTTGCTCGCATCTGTAAGTGTACTAAAGTACTTTACATAATTGTTCCTAGGCATGACCACCCACATTCATCAGCAGATGATCTGTCACATTTCCTACCCTCTTTCTGTTTCTTGGCTTTCCAACACGAATTTGAACTGTGCTGTGAACACGTACCACAATCCATGAACACAATATCACATTAACCCTAAGGACACACATACAGTCTCAAAGTTCTCTTTCCCAGAAAGTCAAGCTTAGAGTCCCCAGTGCACATGCACTGCCTTATGCCTCCTCAAACATCAGGGACCTGCTGAGCACCTTATCCTCTTCTTTCCTGTCATCAAACACCAGTTACTCTGTTCTCAACTTGCTACTACTTAAAAGCTCACCCCTACAAGCTCCAGAACATCTTCAGCAGCTTCTCTGAAGTGTAATTTACATCTGTCCTGACTGGTTGCTCACTCAATGGGAAAGACCTTCATGTTTGGAGGTGAGGGGGGTGGTGCATATGTATGATTCAGCACAGGCTACATCTGAATACTGTGTATTTCATTATTACCCCTGACTTCAGCGAGACAACTATACCACAGAAACTGAAGGCATCTGGCTTTCTGCTTATATTCTGTATTTGAATTACACATTCAGTGAATTCAGCGTGAATGGTGACAGGCAAAATTCTCCTAAATTAATTTAGGGGTGGGGGTTTTTTTAGTTTTAAAAGCTTCTAACTTTTAATGGTGACAAAAGATGCATGTTTTTCCCCCTGAGATTTCTGCTTTCAGAACATACTGTTTTGCAATAGTCCCTATTCCGCATCAGAGGAGAGCTTCAGATGCACAAGAAAATTTAGCACAATGTTTAAGGGCTGCAGTGTTTCTTGGTGCAAATCTACATTTCTTAAAAAGGAGTCTATTGCTTCCTTCATGCTTCAAGAGGCATGGTTTTAAATACTGAGCTATTTAAAAACTGTTTATGTCCAGGAAAAAAAAAAAAAGAATAGCTGCTACACCCAGTACTGCAGCTGCTCTGACATAAATGTGAGCACTGATCAGTTACATTTTTCAGTTTTGACACAGTAAACAAGGATGTCCCTCTCAACCTCTCTCCTCTGATAAATCTGGCTCTGGCCCATCTTCATTCTCTTGAAGTTTGTGGAAGTAAAACAGCAAAAAAATTATCTTAAAGTACATGTTTAAGTCAGCTCTTGTTTCCAAGAGGAGGAGGAGGGCAAGACAGGATAACCAAGAGCAGCAAGTCAAAAGCGCAAAAGAACACAGGCCCAAATTTCTGGAGGAATATATTCAAGCTATGAAGAGTTGAAATTTTAACTCCTCTACAAGAGAGACACAGATTTTCAGAATGGAGGTAAATGAGAGAATTTAATTTTGTTTTTAAAAGAATTAACTCATTGTCTCTGGCACCCACGCAAGGTTAACGCGAATTATGGGTTTAAACAGCAGGCCAGAATTTCATTTCATTCACAGTGAAGCACAAATTGCATTCAAAGCACAAAGATATACAGCAACTTGCTTAATTCATCATCAGGGTACACCAAAAAGTCCTGGGTTTATTCAGTTGCAGCACACCTTAAGAAACATCATATGCTGAATGTTAAGCTCTTCATCCCTTCCCCACCTCAATACTCAAGGTCCTTCCTGGTATCTCCAATTGCAGGCAGATCCTCAGCTCGTCCTTTCCCCTTTCACTGTGTAGCTCATGCATTCACTAATCTTCCCTAAAATTGCTACAAAAGAAAATACTACCCTTTCAAGACACCTTACACATCACATGCTGCGAAGAAAATAAAATATCTGGCTATTGCTACTCAATCTTCTTCAAGGAAAACAACTTTTGGGTCACTGCAACTGATGGCAATCTATACTATGGCAGAACTGCTGCTTTGTTACTACCTAGTGTTAGTGGGTGGACAAGTCAGCCACTGTGATTGTAAGGAACCACATGGAGCTCAAGTCCTTCATCCACTGCCTTTTTTACACCAGCATCCCACAGGGAAAGTTGAGATGGCACACCATAACAGTGCAGCACTCAGGTTGGCTCTGCTTTCACATCTTAGATCAAAACTAGCTCAACTCCTGTCTGAAATTTCCCTTTTAAGCATGGCCATTCTCAAGGCAAATGAAACAAATACACAATGTAACTGTGACTGCATCAGAGAGCCTGCAGGAGGAGTCTAGAGGTATATATGCCTTAATGTCTAAGTGAAACCTTGATGCTCATGTTGGTCCCAAGTATAGATTTGCTAGCTTTTTTCCGCCCCCCAAACCTTGCCTAACAGGATGTGTAGGATCACTTATACTGTGAGAGTTTGCAAGCTTCTCCAGAACAGTGATCAAGTCTCTACTCTGTCATGTCAGACCAGCTTGGAAAGGTCAAGTCAGCTTCACAAAGCTCAGTGTCAAGGGTTTAGGCCAAAATGCTGAGCTATATGAGCACAGCTCTGTATACTAGGTGTAGTAAATAATTATGCAGCAGGTCACTCAGACCCACGTGGTACAGCTGAAAGACAACCGTGACTGCAGATAATACAGATGCAGCTGGGCAGGTTTCTGCTCTGGCTGCTTTGTGAAAGCCATCCCTGGACCCAGTTGCTACCTTGTGTGCTCACAGCAGTGCTCCCTTGCCACAGTGCCATTACTGACATGAAGCCTGTTTGCTCTCAATAAGACACTAAAGCTGAATTACATTTTTTTCCCCTCTATAAAAAGCAAGCAGACTTTCCATCTGTAAAATTACACTCCAGTAAAAAGAATAGAACACATCACTCCATCCCCTAACTTTTCATGAGCACTTTTTCCAGTGAAGGAGGTACATAGCTAGGAAAAACAGAGTGGCTCCTAATCAAGATTAGCTATCCAGCCATTTTAGCCTGGAGTCCTTTTAGAAAACATGCACAGAGAACTGAAACACAGTAAAGGAACAGAAACTGCCTGCAGGTCAGAAAAGCCACAGGATTTTCTTCCACAGAAAGAAGAAAGGGGGTTGTTTTTTTTAAACCAGATAAACCATCAAATTGTACCTTATCTAACGTATCTGCTCTATGTTACAAAATCCCAGAACTGAGTAAGTGATTGGCAATGCCTCAGATCTGTGTTCCTAGGCAATACTTCTTCCATGGAGAAGAATTCCATTTTGAGAATATCTTCATCCCGGTGCTTTAGTGGCATGAAAATATTCATGACTGATACAAGCACAGGGAAAGACACTCTGGAGACCTTTGAGAATTTAGAAACAGTCTATCAAAGCAACTGCATAGCAGATTTAAGATATGCAGTTGAAGCATTTGAGCAGAAACAGTTCAAAGCAAATAGCTGAGCTGGTATGTGCGCATTATCTGTATCCAGTTTAATTCTACAAAATTAGTCTGCAGAGGTTCATTTATAAGCAAGGATTAGTTTCAGGAAAGACCAACCAGGACAGAAACTACAAGCAAGTGACCTTGCTAAACACTAGTGGAAAGCTCTACAAAGCACTGATTGTTCGCAGTCTTTAGCAAACAGTTCATGTATCAGGTGACTCAATAGCTTTCAGCATAGTGCCTTCAATTCAAGCAGCAAACAGTACAGAGGGTTAACACCTTTTGTGCTAGTATCAAACATTTGGCTTTTTCCATAGTTAGTCATATCAATAGGCCAATGAGAATTTAACAATCATCACTTCACACACAGTGCAGCTCTGAAACATGTAAGAAAAGATGTGCTCACTATAAAAAGACATCCAGTGCTTGGGAAAGCCTGTAGGTTCAGTCCTTTGTCCAGTCATTTGTTGAGAAGTAGTCATAATCCTAGCATCAAGAAATCTCCCAATACTTGACAGAACAAGAAACTTCTCTACAGCAATTGCATTTCTTTCTACTTTCCTGTTTCAGTGGCAGGTGGTTTTTAAATACTTGATACAGTTTTTAATACTGTGTAGTTCTTAACATACACTAACTTAACAAGCCTTTTTGAAAGGTTTGTTACTAGGAGGGCCCTTCTACACGCAGTGGTATCTTCTCCCTGGTGACATGCTTTCAGTTAATCACTGTGCTGCCCTTTAACAGAAAGATTTATAAAATTGTAGTTACTCTAAAAGAACAGTAAACAGAGGTTAGGAGGGCCTATGGGGAGACAGAGAGCAGAGGCCATGAGAAGCATTCTCTTTCAAGTATTAGGTGTACCACTAACAGAGGACTGATTGACCAACAAAGGTTTTAAATTCACTGGCTGCACTGAAGAACATTTTAGGTTAAATCCTCAGATTTGTTTATGAGGTGCCTCAGGTAGGTATAGGACATAGAGCCCAAAGACCCAACTGAATTTCAATGATGGCATATGACAGAATGGACATTGGGCCCTTAACAAATCAAACCCAGTTCAGAACAACGTTAGGGTGAAATAACTGAGTGGATCCTGTCCGTTCCTTCCTCAGCACTAGCACGGCACCTGCCTGATCATGCAATAAGCCAATTCTGGGTTAAACACAGGAGAGGCTTTTTGGCTGAGTTACCAAGCAACACTTGATCAGACCAGTGCCCGATCAGGTATAAGGCAGGCAAGAGCAGCAACTCATCCCCCTCAGCCGCAGCCAGCTAGTGTGAAGCTTCAGCCAAGGAAACACGAGGCTGGCACTGTCACGGACAGACCTGTTCTTTCCCATCATCTGTTTCCATGTCCTCCCTCCATCAGTTTCAGCAATTCTGCAGGCACACTACAAGTCAGGTCAGCTCAACCATCCAACTGCCTTGGCTTGGACAGTTTGGTTTAAATGGGTAGTGGCAGCATATAAACCCTCCCTTTCTCCACACAGCTCATGAAATTATATCCTGCAAGGGTACGAAAACCAACAAGATTGCAACATGTGCAGTAACACCAAATGAAATACCACTACTCATATGTTACTTCTATCTGGACTTCCTTCAGAAACAGAATCCTTCTCTCCAACCCTCCTTCAACTGCAGCATCAGATCTTGGAATCTTAATTATTAACCCCTGCTTTAAACCAAATACAATCCCAGTGCTTCTTGATAAAGGAACTGTCTTATTTCAGTCATGACTTCCATCACAAAGTGGCTTTCATAAATATTTCAAATACCTTATCTTCTGAGATAATTCATAGAAGCCAACATAAACTAACCAGCTCAGTGACACTAGAGACAAGATAATTCTTCCTCCAGCATTGTCAGTCCTCTATTAAAAACAAAATTTAAAAGATTACCTGGGAGATATGGTTGATGGAGGACTCCATCCTCCGTAGCTGGGATGCTTGGATGTCCAGCAGTTGCAATACATTGTTGGCCAGTGCATTGATCTGATAAGCAACACTGGCTAGAGACTGAGTTGTGTAGGCTTTGGTCTCTTCTAATGCTTTCCTTTTATCTGGAGCCTGTAAAGCAGAAGAACAAGAGGTTTGCTTAAGGCCAGGAAAAGGGTGGGGAAAAAGGACAGGAACAAAAAATACAACCTATATTTAGAAGAATCTGTAATCAAGAAGATCTGACTGTGCAATCAAAGTACTCCATCTGCATTTAAAAAATTCTCAATAATAAGGAACAGATAAAGAATTTGAAACATATTTGACTATACTAACATTACATGCTGAGAAACAATTCATTCAGTAGAAAAAACAACACTATCACGACTTGTTGGAGTCGAGTTTCTATAGCCTGCCCAATCCTGCATTTCCAGAAAGGCCACCAATTCCCCAGGAACACTGAAATGCAGCTCTCACCATCTCTTATGAGGTCACACAGCACAAGCCAGTTAAAGACAGAAAAATATTTTCCCACAGTTGGGTGTACCCTACTGCACATGCCACCTACAAAACCAACCCTCCAGCTATGCTGGCTACAACTCCCACAGTCCAGAAGGGTGAGGAAAGCATCGGAATGGCACGTACATAGGGCTCCTGCACACAGTATTTGTGAAGTTATCCCTCCTCACAAAAAAGCATTAAACAACTTTCCTTGAGAAAGTTCAGGACTGACCAAGATGATAAACATATTTTACCATGTCAGAAAGGACTACAGCTTCCCTCCAAAGGGCAAAAATATAAGGAAAGGATCACTTTCCCACTGAAATCACATCCTGCTATGGTAAAGTCCTCAATCTGTCCTGAAGTATCACTCCCTAATCAGAGGGCAGATTACTGTCGAAGATCAGCAAATGCTTACGTGACTTGAATCGCATGGACCAAGTAAGGGCCTTCTCACTGGCAGGATGGGAGGCACCAACACCATCTTCACCTGGAGAATACACACACACCCCGAGCTGAAGCACTGCCTGGGTCAAGGCTTGGGAGCTGGTGTTAGAGGCCATGAACTTCATCTGTTACCCAACCTGCAAACCCCACATTTCTTCTCTTTGTGGGAAAGGTGCACTGCGTAAGGATTTGCAGTACATGCTCACTCAGTGCTAGTGTAGCTTCTTCCATGTTTTATTAATTTGTGAAATACTTGGTTGATCTCAGTGATCAAAAGGAAAGGTTCATATTAATAGTCCCTTCCAGCTGGACTTCTGCCTGGGTTTTTTGTTGATTTCTTTCATTAATACTCAACAGAAACATTGTATGCAACAGTCACAGTATTAAGAACAAAGTCAAGAAATTCCATCTGCATTCAACTGAGCCCTACTTTTTCCCAGTGTCCATGCACTCATTCGTTCTGAAATCCTGCCTTTTATTTCTTCACCTCAAGATTTTAGTTTAACATCCAGAAGTGTAAGTCTACCCAAGTTAAAGAACAAAGAGATGCAACAAACAGTTAATAAGGAATCCTTCTATTCTCTCTTAAAGGAGAAAAACAGATGGCAAGCTGTTCATATATATTAAAAAAGTTGCAGTATTTAGGTCATGATGCAACACAAGCCATCCTATGCTACCTTTTAATTAAAGATTTTTTAAACTAGGATTTTAATCCAGGGAATTTTCTCATATTCATGATTAATATTCCTACCAGCATTTTGACACATTAGAACACTTGGTTAATGCCATCCTTTCAAATGGATTCACACACAGATGCAACCTGTTGCCAAGAGGTAAACCAGCTATTACATGTACTAAGACCACACTATGTAAAACTTACATTTTTTATGACTTCAAACAAAGCTATCTTTCACCTAAAAAGAACAGTGACATTTCTAGCTGTCAGAAAACATTGCTAAGAGTCATTTTGCTCCTTTAGAGAACAAACTTTGCTGGTGAAGGATATGTAAAACGACTACAAATGGTTAAAGAAGCAAGTTTCCCAAAGCACCAGAGCTTTCTGAAGAGGCATTAAAACCATCACTAGCAATGACTTTAAGAACACTGTCCTACTGAGCCGGAGACTACAGAAAAATCACTGATGATTTGTACTTAAAGTTCTATCAGTCTAAAAAGTACTGAATATGCAGGTAGCAGCTTCAGTGATACCTGAAATTAAAGGTTTACTGAACTAGACACAGACAAAAACACAGCAGACAGCATGATTCTCACTTTATATATATTCAAGTGTAGATCTGTAGCCTTTACTTAAGCAATTTTCTTGTTACAAAATTTCAACTAAATAATGTTATGCTGAAGACTAGCAGGTCACAAAGCCACAACACTCAATTACTGAGCATTGGCAAATGGGAAAACTAAGTATAAAAAGTTTCTTTTTGTCGTCAGTGATCTGTTGATCAAACGCCTTGCCCTCATTTGCTTAAGCATCTCACATTTTAGTCATTTGCTCAAATGACCAGTTTGGCAGCAGGATTAGATGAACATAGCTGTGATGTGGAACCTATTTTATGTCCTAGCTGAATTAGTTAGAAACATTTTCAAGCTTTGCAAATAATTCAGACAATTTCAGCTTGAGTTTAACAAATTTAGATTAGAACTAACTTTATATATAGTCTTTTGCATTTTTTAATTAGAACTGCTGGCATCCAGAAGATACAAGGTAAAAGCTTCACAGCCAGCAAAAGGGAGATGGGAGAGAGACAAGCCAAGAGCTATGTGGCAGCCAATGTTTCCTATGTCCTGCAAGTGTTACTTTCATCCCCTTCTTCAAGGAAAAAACAGAAGTTGTATAGAAGTTAACATCAGTGTTTACAGGCCTTCAGTTACTTTAGTATAATACAGAAACACCAGTTAACTATGAAAATTAAAGACACAATACAAAGGCTGTCAACGGACTTGTTTTCCCAATAGTTCAGAATTACTTTATGATCATATATAAAAGCTTCAAGGATACTGTTGTTTCTACAATAGTCCTTGATATATATATGAAAATGTGACTGTCCCTTGAATAGCAAAGTGAGTATTCTTTAAATCCAGAACATGGCTTTTGGAGTTTCACACTTAAAGCAAGCTCCCACCTGTATCCCCAGCTCACCCTTGACACTCACTTTGCAGTCTGAAGTTGCTGTCACATAACTAGATTTAAGACTAAAAAAAAAAAAATCCTCTCCTATAAGCCAAGTGGATACATAAAGAGACAGTTAAAACTTGCATGGCATTCGGCACTGTATATCGTGTATTTCTGTCAAATGCAAACTTGTATCAAAGCGTCCTTAAAAAGTTTACATAATTACTATAGTCAAGTCAAAGCTGTTTCTGTACCCAAGTAGTTGCCACAGTAATATGAGTAGGAGCTTCTTTACTGATTCTTTAGTTCAGTGACACATCATTTGACCTCGACAAGGAACCTGCCTGTCACTCAGCAGCTGATCTTTACAAGTCACATACTCAGTCCATTTTGTTCTTTCCCTCACCAAATTGCCACCCACATAGGTACATCCACTCAAAGGGAAATGTGCAGTGTTCAAACCATCTGCCCCCCTCCAGGTTTCTCTCTCAGCTAATTCACACCATAGTCGAGCTCACACAGCACACAACTACATATACAAGCTTCCACCAAAAATTACATCAACCTCACACTGCAAAGCATCTTCAAAAGCCAGACTTGGTTGCAAACACACTGGTTCATATGCTCAATACCTGCTCTCTGACCTTTGTTTTCCTTCTTCCTACCTCAGTTCCATGCACTGTGCTTGAAACTCCCTGTAAGACAAATGCCCCAGCAGAACTGGCTCCATATGACAAAGGTCAGAAAGCAGCTCACACAAGACACATCATGACAGGCTGCCCCAGCAGAATCAAATTAATTTGCCTCCTTAGTATGTGGCATGTGTTGCTCCACATTTTTCATCCTCAGCTGTTGGAATATGTGCAAATGTAGGCACAGGAAAACTCATCCAAGAAACTACTAACAGACACTGCCCTAAAGCAGTCAAATAACCACTAAGCTAAACAGAGCAGGTAATTTTTTCAGTGCCCAATACCTGCTCAGATGCCTGGCATTCTGTTCAAGGGCCTGATCACTCCCAGCAATCAAGCTACAGGAAAACAGCTTTACAGTCAGTTTTATATGCCTCTGCATTATTGCTCATGCACATTTAATGAATTCAACAGTGCAGTACACCTTGTGTTTGGTTCACAAATAAACATGAGATAATTGTTTAGGTTTACATCTTGGTTGCCTTTTTTTAAAAGAGCTTCCACCTTTCACTAATTCATTAAATAGAAAGTCAGGATTGCTAAATCCACGTGGCAACTGATTGTAGTAATCTCTATCACGTATCAGTATTCACAGGATGCAACTATGCCAAAGACATCAATAGCTTAAGGTAGCTGCAGTCTACAACACCTCATTTTCCAAGTCAACTGGAAATAGTGAAGACATATGTCCAGGCAGTGGCTTGGGAACTTATAAATATCAGTACTTAACATCCCAGAGAACTAGCTGGGGACACTCCAAGGTGGAAGGAGCATACATCTGAAAAGCAGCTTGCCCACTCAGAAAACAGGAGCTCTCAAACCTCCTTAAAAGCATGAGCTTGTAACATTATGGGGAACTTCCAGATGCATCTATGAGTTTGAAGTAGCTGCTTTACTGATCCAGTAAGGCTTTCAAAAACTCAAAGCTGGTCTGAAAGGTTAGTTACTTCTGACTACTAATGGCAAGAGACTTGGGTATTTCTAAATTATTTACAATGTACGTTCAGCTTAGACCAAGTACTTCTCTTACAAGCTGCAGTAATGCATTTCAAAGGTTTAAATATGCCATACACACTATATAAAGTTTACCTACTGAGACAGAAGACTAATTTTGAATATCAAGAACCATAAATCCAGAGATTGCTGCAAGTAACTGAGGGGTTACATACTGAAACAGGTAGCCCATGGATACAGGTTCCCCCTTATCCACAGTTTATGAAACTCATGCAGGCATGCTGCATCATGGTATACCTTTTGGCTGTTACTGATAGTTATTGCATCAGAATATCAGTTATAAATAAGAAAGTCAAACTGGCAAGTCACTGCAGCAAGTGCCACAAGTGTCTATGTTCTTAAGAGAACTTCCAGGAGCCATCTACGGAGATCTAAACACACAGTGGCTATTACTAGCGGGTACTCAGAAGGGAACATTCAGGGTTTCTCTCAGGGGACATATATCACTCCAGAGCAGTGATGAAAACTAAGTCTTCAAAAGTAACAAATAAGGATTTCTTACACTATGTATGCCATCCATAAGGACAGAGTATGAATCAGAGGTGTCAGCTGTCTCCCAGAACAGGCTCACTATGTTCATGTCGTACAGCAATTTCCTTGAAGAAATTCTCTCTGCAATGTGTTAGGCTAGCATTTACTTCAGGTGGATGATGCATTAAGTGTTTCCCAATATCCACAGAGCTGTACTAGGCCTGGTGTTTACCTACCTACAAGTTACAGATTGTGCCTTACTGATCAGCACCTCATTATCCCACTGTAAAGTGAAGCAAACCATCAGGAGATTAGTTCAGAAGTTTAAGATCAACCTTTGCCAAATATACCAGCACAAGAGACATCCTCCCATAGCACCACAGATAACACTTCAAAGGGTCACCGGTACACTTCATCTACTTCATCTACGGTCTCTCTTCAACGTAATAAATCCCAGACATTCAGTCATCACTGGTGCTCTTGTTCCTTTTGTTGTTTGCCACTCATATCATTACTATCATCAGTAAAAACAACCATAGAAAACTTTAAGAGAAAGCACTTACATGGGGACAAGGAACAGGAAAGGACTTAGTACAAGCACAGCCTGATAAAATGCCAGTGCAAACCCAACCTCTATACAAAGGGGAACTGAAGTCAAAACATGTTTGAGAGCACAGGCTAATCTCAACTGAAATTCTGCATCACAAACATCATTTTGCACAGTAGAAAAATGTTTGTGATGTGTTTACTTCAGTGATTTGCCATAACCTGTCATTTTGTTGTACTTTTCTACCATTCCTGAATTTATGTGGGAGATTGAAAGCTCAAGGTTTTATTACCCAATAGCTCACAAGCTATTAATAGCAACATCTTGCAGTCATTGAACGTGTCCACCTTCGGTCCAAGACCTTCTCTCCAGGGGACTAGCAGTCAATCCTTCACTGGCAGTAGAAACAAGAAATAGAACAGGCTATATCCAACACACCTCTTTCTACACATAGTGAGAAGTGATGTCAAACGGAAGCATCAAAACTCTTAATTACTTAAATAAGTGGCTGTTCCAGGAGTAAAAAGGAATTTAAAGACCAGGGAGCAAAGAAGGATGCCTAACCATGCAGAACAGTTCCAAAAACCAAGATCCCTCTCTGTACAGTAACCCCAAAATTAAAACCAGGATGATCAAATTCTTGCGCGTCCATTCAGTAAACAGTAATTCTTCCCTATCAGAGGCAGAAGTCCTCAACACAGAACAGCAGCCAGGCTAGATCTGCAATTCAACTCAAGCAAACTTCCTACCAGCATTCACAACAAAAAGGCCCACTGGTATGAAATAATACTATGTCTGTTGAGTTTCAACAAGATAAGATGTAGTAACTCATCTACACAAAACGAAGAGGAACTGGTAGAACTTGAAATCTCTTCTCTCCAGGTAAAAGACCTTGCACAATAAAGCTGGCATTTATTCAAGGTACCAGATAAGGTGATCACCACCACAACAACAGCCACACCACAGCCCACAAGCAACATTTCACCATTCCTTTTTAGAAATGCTACCTTGGCAAAAATCATCGACCAGTCAGCTATTCCATCTCAAGAATCAAGACACTTGCCAAATTACTGTAGTTTGATAAACATGTAGGACAATGTAACAAGCACTGCCTGTAATTCACAAGCTCTGTTTCAGACAGGCCCTTCCCCCAAATCCCATACATGCTAGACAGTCAGCTAGAAGCAAATCCTTCATTTCCATCAATAATATTCCCCTGACCAGTCCTGAATAGCCTTGATAGCAAATTAGCATTTCTATGGGCCGAGACCAATTTAGCCAATCTGCCTGTGTCCTTGCAGATTTTCTTTTACTTGAAAGTTGCTTTTTATTCCATCGATTAACTACAAAAAGAAGAGTTTCAATTTTTCTAATCACTATGTCTTTTGGGGAAGGTACAGGGAGAAAATTTTCCTCATTAACTCTCTTCCAAAGGAGAGCTCAAGGGACATGCTTATATTACATAAATACACATATACAACCCACAGTGCATAAAAGTGTCTAAATCTGGTAACAAAAAATACAAGACAAATGTGTATATTGATGTTTCTTTTTAAAAAGTGTTTCACTTTGACACATTGATACAGGTTATCATCCGATCCTAGCCCATTCTGACCTCTTTATACACAGCAGAGAACCATGTCTGAGATTAAGCTTCCAATAACCACCTTACTCTCATATGTGTTTTCTACTTAAGCGAAGATAAATCCACAGGATGTAGCATTCACAACACTGATGCAGACTTTAATAGGTCTGTAAAGGAGGGCAGAAGTAGCATATAAAACCACACTTAAAAAAACCCAAACTAAACACTAAATAAATTAAAAACCCCAACCTTGGAATTCCATTTTAATCCAGGCTGTGAATATTATTGCAAGAAATGAATCTATCCAATAGGAGAGCGATTTACAAAGCAATGCTGACTGACAGATGGAGCCTGGGAAGATATGTGCCAGCTGCTCTGTTAGCAGCATTTTCTGCCCAATGCAGCAAACAGTGTTCATGTTGGCTTTAGACTAAACCACTCCCCTTATTAAAAACAAAATACATATATAAATATTGTTGAAAGTGCAATCTTCAATTCTCCTGCCAAATCCAAGAGGAGATGTCACAGTAAACATGTATGTTGGCACAATCCTTTGGTAATATTGGTTGTTACAGTCTGTGTATACACCAAAAATAGCATGCAACACTGAACTAAAATGACAGAAGCAGACATGCCCATGCGGTTTTTTTGACACAACCCTTGTACACTGAGTTAGTAAGACTCCCAAGACTGCACATGCAGCAGGCTTAAGAAATTTGGTCTGAGTCTTCTTTTCTGTGTTTAACACTGTTTAGACAACACAAACTCCAGGACAGAAAGCGTATCTTCCATTTCTGTAACACACAGAACAGTATTAGCACATACAGTTGCTTCAAAATTAAGTTTTTTACTTCCTTGCAGTGCCTATCATTTGCCTTATGACATTAAAGCCACAAAATTCTTCAGAGCTGACATCAGACAGAACTCCAAATACAGACTAATGCCACCCTCGGACTATCAGCCAGGAAAAGAAACCCTTGGTACTTCCACAGCAGTCTTCCTCCTTCAGCACTAAGAAAGCTACCCAAGACTTCAGAGTCTATGATTATTTCAGCACAGTAGACAGCAGATAATAGGGAATTAGAGAACTTATGTTCCATTTGTTTCCTTATATACTGTCTCTCAAATATTGATCTTTCATTTTCAGCTTGTAACAGGGCTTGAAATTTGAATGGCTTTCTGTTTACTTTCTGAAGTGCCAGCAGCTACCCACAAATTTTAGCTCATCTAGCAAGGACATGCTCATTGATATGTCCAAGACTTATTCTTCCTTTTTTTGTGGGAATAGAAAGGAGACACTTTATTAATTGCTTTAATATCCTCTTTGTAATACAGTGGTAGCAACACAGAACCTAACTGGAGTGAAATTTTGGAACTTCACCTATTTCCACGCCATGCACGTCTTTGAATCAGGACAGCTCAGAGTACCTATTCAGGGGCAAAGCTTGTGCTGTGTGTAAGACTTTCTTTATATAATATTGTTAACAATGATTCCTTCTATGGCTTTTATTTACCTCTTCAATTTACTCTCAGGGACTGGTGAGTGTTCACACAGTCAAAAGATCGTATCTTAGTTTTGACAAATCAAACTGAAGGAATAAGCCCCAAATGCTACAATAAATCTACATGTGAAGACAAGTAACATGCTAAAACTCAACACGGGTGAGCTTCCAAGACTACCTGTCTTTCCCTACTCTCTCGTCAGGCCTGGAATTGTATCAGACAGGATCGAGCAAGAAAGGTTAAAACAAACAAGATTTAGCATACAAAGGATCAAACTGCAGTGTCACCTCAGCATATCCTGGTATCACAAATTATAGATCAACAGTGCTCTGAACTCACACAACAGGATGATCTCAACTGCTGTTTGCAAGGCAGCTACGTACATCAGCACCTGCAAAAGGGTTGGTCCAAAAGCAAGCAGTCTTAAAGCTAAGCTCTGCACCCAACAGGATCCTCTACATGGAGATGTCAGAGACATCACAGGATAGCAAAGTGGGGAGGGAAGTGAGGAAGGAGAGCATGGAAAGCCATTAGCTGGCCGGTCCAGCTCCAGGAGCAATCTTGAGGCACTAGAATGTAGAGCCAAGAGTTACATAGGCCTTCTGACATTCAGCAAATGCCTGGGCTGCAAGTGTTCCTAATTCAGAAAGAGTTTTTGTGCTTAAAAAAAGATCACTTTCGACACAGAGCCGCTGCCCAGATTTTACAGTTCAGGCAGTTCCCAAACATCACGGTATTTTTAAAACAAAGAAGCAAACAAGGGCCTTTACAGGGTTCAAATCTCTTCTCATGCTTTGTAGCATGATACTGCTGACTATTTAGTGTCTGGAGGATCGATATACTCACTCCATCAGGAAACCATCCAAGGGCTTGGACATACCTCACAACAGCAGTGCAACATGCTTAGACCAGAAACCAGTGGATCCCCAGTTTTGTAGCAGCTTGATTTCCAGCACAAGGCACACTCTCACATAGAAAAGCTATACAGTGATCTCATGGTAATAAAGTAATGGACTGCAACACAAGGACTGATTGTTTTTACAAGAACTTGCACCTAAGTGGAGGAAATCAGATTCACAGAATCGCAGGGGTTGGAAGGGACCTCAACAGATCATCAGGTCCAACCCCCCTGCCAAAGCAGCTCCCTAGGACATATTGCAAAGGAATGTGTCCAGATGGGTCTTGAATATCTCCAGAGAAGGAGACTCCACCACCCCCTGGGCAGCCTGTCCCAGTGCTCTGTCACCCTCACTGTGAAAAACTTCTGCCACACATTGTGTGGAACTTCCTATGCTCCAACTCCAGGCCACTGCCCCTTGTCCTGTCTCCACAGCCAACTGAAAAGGGGCTGGCCATTTCCCCCTGGATTACTTGAATTGCAGCAAGTAGGAATTTTGCTCAAAAAAACCCTACCAGCCCCACAAATGCACACAAAAGAATAAAGCACATGGCTTAGGAGAATAGAGAAAAGGAGGAAGAGAGAGGAATGGCGATTCAGTAACATGCCATTATTTTGTTACCCAGAAAGAGATGGACAGTAGGTAAGAAAAAAGTAAATAAATATGGTAGTGTCCACATCTAGCATCTGATAAATCTTAACTTACAGAAAACCCACGCAAGACAGAAAGCACGTTATTCAACAGGAAATACAGTTAAATTCAGGAGTGAGGGTGCTATTTGAAAAAAAAAAAGAAACCAAAAACCAAGTCCTTGGATAGAGAATTGCTGTGGTGTTAACACAGCAGTAGTTCAAATGAGTAACTTTTCCTAGAAATACAGCTGCAATGCCTCTGGCAGACACAGTTACAGCTAAGTTTTCTAACTCATGCGAGGGTTCCACTGATATTTTGAAGCTGCTCCTTCACATGGCTTTGAAGACTGCTTCCCCTTCATGTACGATGCAGAGGAGGGAGCTTTAGGCAGATGCAGGAAGTGCAGAGAGTCATACAAGTGACAGCTGTGCTTGCAGTTCCATAAAACCAGATGCATAAAATAGTCACATCCGCATCACTCCCCATCCCCCCCTCCCCCTCTAGTAGTAACAACCTATTCTATTTCAGCATTTGTAGTAGGGCCACCAGGACACCTTGCTACTATCTCATCTGTAATCAGCTTGACAGATGATTGGCTTTATTACAGCCACACCGGAACTGTGTTCAGAGAAACAGCCCTTTCACAACAGGAACACATCAGCTGCAGATGCAGATCCACCCATACCCACACTGCTGTCTATCTGTACATTGGTGCGCCCCAATGTTAAAACACAAGGGAGGCCACGCACAACCATGGAGCACTATGTGGGACAGCATATCTGGCATATCCAACAGCTTCAAAGCTTGGGATGGCCTCTCTATGCTGTAAGAGAGGCAGAAGTAGTAGTGCCAGCAAATTTTATACCAATTAAGTCTGCTGGCAAGGCTAGCTATCAGAGATAAGACTCCTACTATGATGCGAGCGGATGCAAGTGAGCCCAGGACTGAAACAATTACATTTCATAAGCTCTGTTCGAAACACTTTAAATTAAAACACCAAGGAAGTGGCTCTGCCAGTAGCAAAAAGCAGTTACACCCTAAAAACATGCTCTCAATTTTACCAAAGAACATACAGTACTTTCATGTAAATAAAATCCTGCATGAATAGGGGAATGGAAAAGGAAAGACATTTTATACAAAACCAGCCTAAATACTGAAGATATATCCAAAGCAGAACTGGAGATTGGTCTTTACCACCTCCCCTTCTTACCAGCTCTTAAAAGAGGAACTGCTTTTCAGCTTCCCACCTTGTCATTTTTTTTCAAAGGAAATTGGAAAGAAAAAAAACCCCAACCTTTTATGTTCAACTACAGAAATTCATTTTCCTAGTCACAAAAAGAGAATTTTCTTATTATGATGAATGGCCAAATTCTTGCACTGATTATACTTAATGATGGTTTTCTCTTAACTTTCACAGTGGTTAGGCTACATTTAGTCATTTTCTGAGGAGGCAGGAAGCTTAAATGAGTATCTTTTGCTCATTATTTATGGTCTCTATTTGCATAACTCCTTCACAACTGCTCCATTAAACACCTCTTCCCCTCTAAGGCCAATTTTAAAAAGACTCCTGCTTTATGAGACTGACAAGCATGACTCATAGTATTCCCCACGTTCATTCCCACAGGCCTCATGGGATGTTAGACAGCCAGTAAGTACCTGTTCCAGTTCATACTCCCCCACTGCCGGTACTGCTGCAGTAACCCCTTACAGCCATCTGGGAAAAGACTAAAGCTACCTCTCTAGCTGTCAGCTGTAGGCAGGAAGCAAACAGTAAGAGTACTTGCTTTTAATGCTGTCCTTCTACCACACCACAGTCAGCAACAGAGTGCCTGAAGGGAAGCACCCTGCAAAGGATGGGTACACACTCTCCCTCATTCCTCCTGTGCTTTTTTCAGAGTTGCTCAGGACCCTCGACTTGCTTTTCAACAAGCCTTCAAAGCATTCCCATTTTCAGCAAGGCAGAGTTATTCAACATAAATTATTTACTAACTCTTCAGCCCTTTCCAAGCACAAGGAACATGCTCAAATCCCCACATGTTATACATTCAGGACCAAAATCAGCAACTTCTCTCCCCTCAGCAGACGAGTAGCTGCACACAGGTACCACATCCCTGCATAATTGGCTCCTATCCCCAGTGAACTAGCCCCTCTCATAATTAAAACAGATACCTCCCCCTGTCTCTAAATGGGCAATATTCACTGCAGAGTACCAACAGGAACCAATTTTACAGTTCCTGTTCATAGGAAGTAGGTTTCCAAAGAGGGAATGTGTGCTAGAAACCTTTCCATTGATTATTGCCCTTCTCCTTCTCCTAATGGAGAGACTGCTAAAGAGGAATGAAATACAAAACTGGAAGTGACACAGCCACTACTCAAGTGATAGAAGACCTCTTAAAAAGCCTTCTATGAACCCAAGCTTCAACTGTATCTACAGCAACACCACTTAAATATTCAGAGCTAAAGACACCTTAGAATTTAGATACAAAAATCTGTTGGTGTTTAAGACCACATGTAATCACAATGCTCCCAGACAAGTCTCAGGACTACTGCAGCAAACAGATCACTTTCAGTGCTAGGAGAAGATTTGGTACACTGCAGCAGGAAGCACACCCACAGTATTTGAAGAGAGACCTTGTAGAGCCAAGTGCTTTCAAACCAGATGCACATTTTATCTAACACAACTAAAAGACAGGAGTTTGCATCACAGAAACAATAGCTCCTCCCAGAGATTTAGAAATCTGGCAAGTCAGCCAGCAAATCAACAGCCGAACAATCCCCATACAGGTCTCCAGGGACCTTGTCAACATAAGTGCATTGATCCATCATATCTCTATTTGTTAGTCCAATACTCTCTGGACTAGACTGAAGCATCATCCAAACCACCTGCCACAAGGCCTCATAGTGGGAACCCTGGAGACTATAACCACATTTGATAAAAACCCTTCAGGATCAGGTCCTGATCTGCTTTGTGGATACACACCCACCAACGTATGCTAACAGAACAGCATTCCCCCAACACATCCACCTTTCCCCCAACACATCCACATTTCCCTCACTGATAAGGGATCCAAAGCCCTTCAAGTAGAGATATTTTTATAAAGCCCTTTCCACTCATTGGTCTCAGAGTAACAAAAGGACTGGCTTTGTGATCAAGACAGATGTCTTATAAAGGAGAGGCCTTGCCACATATATCTGAGAGGCTTCCTAAAAATGTTACTAGAAGACAGAATCACATCAGTCCCATTGCATACTCCCCAGCTGCCTGCTGTTTTCTCTGTATCCTACTCATCACAGCTTCCCTAAGTGGATACAGACCACTCCACAGCCAAGGCCTTAGCCTCAACTCTATCCCAATAAAGACAACCTAAAAAAAGAAGTGTCCATAAATGCCTTCAGTAGCTGCAGGTTTCAAATTATCCAAACCCATCCAGTAGAAGCTGTTTGTCTGAAAGTTATCACGGAAGACAGCTGTATAATTTAAGTTGGAAGGCAGTAAACTATGCAGTTAAATAATAGAAAGATTAATTAAAAGAAATAGGCAAGGGGGAAGTCATTTTCAGATGAGATCTGAAATGAGACTGAAAGTCAGTGAAGTAGAGAGCAAGCAGATGAGTCTGGTTCTGAGGCAGATGCTGTGATGAGAGAACTCTTGCATCAACGGCAGCAAAAGAGAAAGTCCACAGTATTTGGTACTGGGAGAAGTGAGACACAAAAGGTCTATGAAACAGCTGGAAGACTGGAGGCTTCAACAGTGAAAGAGAAATCAACAAATTCACATTAAGACCACAAGCTACAAGAAGCATGTGGAAAGACAGAAACGTCATCACTAGTAGCATTTAGTGACATGGTAGCAACTAACAATACTAGATGTACAAATGTGAAAAGACAAGCCAAGGCATGGCATTCTGCAACTTAGATGATACTGCAGTAGTCCGAGGCAACTGCCTGGACACCTTGTTCTCTTATCTATTTGTTTTATGTAGATATTTTCTTACCTTAGGCTCCAGAAACAGAACTGTTGCTTGAGGACCACAGTTCAAATATTAATTTGTAGCACACCTGCTACAATAAAGTCAAGTAAGATGCTCAAATGATAATAATTGCTGCAGGATAAACACTGGTTGGTGGATTTGCTGACCCCAAAGTACAAGGGGATCAGAGGATGAAAGTGAAAATATTTATCTGGTGAAAGATTAGCTGGGGAAAAAAGCCAACAAAATAAACCATACTTGACTGAAAGTACTGCTTACAAAAGACATCATCTAGTGAAACACTGGTGCAAAAGCAGCCAGCAGAGTCTACACTTAATTTTTTTTTTCCAAGAATATAAAAGAATTTTTATGCTTCAAGTAGTAAACAATCATCGGGTTTTTTTCCTTGGAACTATTTATAACCTTAAGACCACCCAGTAAGAACATTATGTTCAACTCTAAAGATGTCAAACCAGCATGTGTTTTAGTAAACCTCCTCTGCCCAAGTTCTGAGAAGCCTTCCTGCTTTATTAACAAATGTAGGAATGGTACCACATTTTACTCCTACTTGTCTGAGGTTACAATAAAATTAGGAAAATTCTTCCCTAGGATATCTTCCACTGCTCATCACTACAGCACCGAGCCTCCTTGCATGCAGAGCAGTTCACTTGCTCTTTAATTTCTGCTGTAGAAAGAATATGCAGAGTTGATTACTTTGGGCTCTTTGGAGAGGCAGGGAAGACCACCACAAATGTAACTGTGTCGTGGTTTTGCGAGGTTGGGTGCTGGAAAAGAACAGGGGTGCACAAAATGGCGGCTGTGAGGAGCTGCAGGAATTCTCTGGAGCTCCAAAATGTAAACAATCCAAGGCCAGAATCATTGTTGACCAGGGCCAAGCCAATGAGAGATAGTCACAGCGCCTCTGAGAATCACATATAGGAGAAAACAACCCGGAAGCAGCGGCATTTTGCCACCGGAGAAGGGAGTGAGAAGATGTAACGAGCTGTACACACCAAGGCCGGGGAGGGGCAGTAGGCGCCCCAGGTGCCGGAGAGAAAGATGCCCCTGCAGCCCTTGGAGAAACCCCATGGTAAAGGCCGAGACCCCACCTGCAGCCCGTGGAGGGGCTCCACGCTGGATGGAGCAGGTGGACACATAGAGAAGACACTGTGACCCTTACGCTGAAGCAAGCCCCTGCCAGCACTTGGAACCTACAGAGATGAGCGAGAGAGAGAGAGAGAATTGCACTGGAACAGGTTTGCTGGGGGGAGGCTGATGACCCCGTGGAGGACTGGGACTGAGAGACATTGTGATTTATTGCTGCCCGCCACAGCAGGGATCCAGGCGGAGCAGCTGATGAGACACACGGAGAAAGTTCGTGGAGGACTGTCTCTAGTGCGTGGGACCCCACGGTGCAGCAGGGGGAGGGTGTGTGGAATGGATTTTCCCCCCCCCCGGCCGAGAAGGAAACCAACTTGCAAGGAACTGACCGAAGCCCCCGTCTCCCAGTCCCTGCCCCCCTGTGCTGTGATCGGGGGGAGGAAGGGAGTGAAATCATGACTAGATTGAAGTCTGCTAAGGAGGGAGCGGGGTGGGGAGGTAGAGGTGTTTTAAGATCTGGGAAAGGAAAACAGCTCATGAAGTAACCGAGAACCCCATTATTATTTCCTAGTCCCTGCCCCCCCCGTACTGCGAGCAGGGGGGGAAGAAGGGAGTAAAATCATGGCTAAAGGGAATTCTGCTTAGAATGGAGGGGTGGGGGGAAGGTGCTACTGAGAACCCCATTTTTTCCCCAGTCCCTGCCCCCCTGTACTGCGAGCAGGGGGGAAGAAGGGAGCAAGATTCTGATTAAAGTCTGGTAAGAAGGGAGTGGTGGGGGGAACGTGTTTTTAAGATCTGGTTGCATTTGTTTTAAGATTTGGTTGCACTCCTGACTCCGGTTCTTCACTGTTCTTTCTAGTGTAGTGTAATAAATTAGAATAGTTCTTTCCTGCACTGTGTTGAGTCTGTTTCGCCCATATCGTCACTGATAAAATGATCTCTCCTTGTCCTTATCTTGACTCCTAAGCCTCTTAATATATATTTTCTCCCCTGTCCACCTGGGAAGGGGAGTAATAGACTGGCTTTGGTGGGCATCTGGCCTCCAGCCAGGGCTAAACCACCACAAACTGCTATATCTTAACATAAAGATGTAAGTCACTACAGAAGAGCTAACCTTTACTGCTCTTTTAGAATATTCCACCATGGCAGAAGACTCAGTACAGCACACATCATCCGCAGCAGTTAGGAAAAGACTTTATCATGGGAAAGACCCAAACTGAGAGAAGCTTTTCATTTCAGAGCCTTTTCCAGATTGCCAAACCCAGCACTCACTAACTAAACATATTTGATCTGGAATCTTTGACAAGAATATTTAAAAATAAACTCCCCCAGTCAGTCTCCTTCAGAGTAAAACTAGTTTGTTTTGTCAGCTTAGCCAGCAGGTTGGCTACCAATTTCATTTCATGTTAATACAACTTCTAAAATTCAACAGTCTGTATCTGAAAAGTCTGCATTCATGTTTCACTACAGGCTGAAATTCTCCTGTAGGGTGCCCGTGTCATCTCCCCATTCTTCTAAAGTACCAGCATCATAGCAACAAATACATGCTCTGAGAAGCATATATGGCTCCTGTTAACAGCATTAAGAGCTTGCCTAAGTAATGAGCAACGCTATTTGCATGGTTTTAAGCAAAGGTGGCACCTACACTTGTTAATTAACACAAGGAATAACAGGCATTCCCTGTAATACCAAGAGGATGAGTCCTGCTTTCATCTGCAGTACAATAAATGGATACCTCAAGAAGCCTACCTGTTAGAAGTGCTGTATCTTTTATTTCACTGCTTGGCCCTAAGCCAATGAAACACCTGACTGAGCCCCTCCAGGCAGTCAGAAGGGCACGCTGACAGGCCAGAGGTGAAGGAGGAAAGACACCTGCAGATGCCATCTCACTCACCAAGCTCTGTTCAGGAGCACACCGTGACCTATTCTCCACAGTGCTCTGGTCTTGGCCCCTGAGGGCTCTGTGCAAGTTTCCAGCTGCAAAGGGTTGTTTCTACAACCCACAGGAGACATCAAGTCTCTGTCTACCGCAGCTGCTTCATCAGCAAGGTCAGGAAAAGGGAGGAACCTCATTGAGGCACCTTATCTACCATTACAAATTCAGCGGTTACTTCCCTTTACTTACTGGTGGAGGGAAGGGAGGATTGCCATGACCAAGCCAAACTGCCCCTGTCACCAGTGTTTACATTTTATTTACTTTTTGTGGGGTGGGACAGGGACAACACACCACAGGGTGCAGAGTGNGGAGTGAGTGGTGGAAGGAATAGCATCAGAGGAACATTGCTCTGGGTAATACAAATATTAAAGAGAGCAAGAACACTTGGGTAATTACAAACAAGCCTGGACACTGAGCAACTCAGGCACCACAATTTCCTATGAAGTAACAAGTAAAAACCACACCATGCTCTTTTTGATTCCAAGTTGCTAATTAAGGACCGAACATAGGCAGAGAGAGCAAGAGACCCTCTTACTCCTCAAGGGTGTCCTGCTACACAGAACTGACACTTTCATCGACACAGCTGCCACCCTGTTGGTCTGCAGATAAATAAGATTTCCATCACCAGAACTGTCAAACACAGAATGCTTTCACTAACGAGAAATAAAGTGGTATCTTCTACTGCCTCTGCAAAGACAAGAGAGACCCACCAACATGCAGACAGACAATGCTGTGAGCATTATGTAACTCCAGAAATTTGCAAAGCCAAAAAGAAGAATCTCAAGGCTCTTACAAGAGCATGTGTGGAAAACTCTTAAAAAGTAATTGCTGCTAATGAGTTCAACGATGGTTTCAGGTGCATCTTTTCCCAAGGGATTCACTACACTGCCTGTGTGGACACTGTCTCTGTGTTGCTGCGAATGTGTACTACAACACAGCAAAAGGCATAACAGAGGCAATTTGGAAACGGGTGGGGGGAACCCTTGAGCACAGCACTGGAAGTCCGAACAATCAGGTTCTGTTCCCAAATCTGACAACATGTCCCTATGTGACCTTCCACAAGTCAGTTATAAATTCTATGCCTCCATTTATGTTCCTGTAAAATGAAGACAGCTTGAAGTACTAAAAGATATTGAGAAGTTGCATCAGGGTGTGTTTTTTTGTCTTTTCAGAGTTTGGGGTTTTATTTACTGAACTTAGATCAGCAGCACAGATACTAAATAGGAACTTTGCCCTCAGAGGTAGAATGCTTCCTACTTGTACACAGCCTGCTGCTGTATGCTTACCTTCATCGCCGTGTGATCCACTTTAAGAGCCCTCCTCAAGGCCTCTATTTTTCTCTTTATTGTAAGAGCTATTTCCTGCAAGAAGCTCCCAGAGATCCAGATGGAGGTAAGTATTAAGACAGTTGTCCCTCTTACACATCTTCTTTCTCCCTTCCAACAATTCCACAGGGCTGGGCACAGCAACAGCAGCACAGAGAGCAAGGATCACTCTTAACATACACTGACAACACACAACCTGCAAGCTTCTTCCTTCTAACATACGTGCAAAGGGACCAGACAGTGCCTCCAATGCGGGAGAAGCGGTACACACCTGTAAAAGCTTATCCCAATCCACTTTACTCTGCCTAATTAAGGAGGCAAGCTGCTGACAGAATCATCTACTGAAATACTAATGAGAAATGGAGCAGGAAGAGCAGCTGACATCTTCCTGGCTTCATAAACCCAATGTACCAAAATTAATGGAAACAGTTGAAATTTTGAAGAGCTGCTCCCCTATCATCTGCCTCCTTGGGACACAATACAGCATTCTAAGACCTGTTTCCTGTGTATGCAGGGTAATTGTTTGCTGATTCAGTGAAGTTGCATTATTGTCTTATTGCTGCTTTCAAGCTAAATATACGGATGTATTTTCCAAAACACAGGCACCACACTTGAAAAGAAGCTGTATACAAGGCACAGAACAGCAACAAGCCTAGCCCACCAACCTGTATCCAAATTATTATTTAAAAAAAAAAACCCACCCCAAAAAACCACCTACACACAGAAAAGCTAGTGTTTTCTATACTGATGGCAAACATTTGTTTAAACTACCTTAAAAAACCCTAAAACCCCCCAAAATAGTGTTTAAAGTATAAGCTAACAGCTTTTCTTGAAGAATACAATTTAAGCCTGCAAAGGACCGTATATGGTACATCTATATTTTATCTTGCTGCTTTCAAGCTAATTTTGAATCATACTTTGGTGCTACAGAAAGTGAACTAGCTCAACTTGCTGTTTTTGTAAAATGTTCCAACTTTAGCAATGAAACCAGGAGGGGGAAAAAAAGGAAAAAATAAGTCACTGTATTTACGGTCAATACAAGCTAATTAACCTATCAACATAAAAGCATTTAAGTTCTCATAGCACATAAAAGATTTGTATTAGTGACAATGTAAGAAGTTTATCCTTTTAAAAGCAGGTCACCTCCTGAATTAGCTGTTCTGAGTGAACTTCTTTGTACTCAACTTAGTTAAGCTACTTTCCATACAACAGGCAATGAAACCAAGTGTCAGATCAGTTATCAACATTTAAGGAAAAAGAAACACAATGAATAAAGTTAGCATGCATTAGAAAGGAAATACCTACTGTATAGGAAGTGGAGAACATCCAACCTATCAGACAGGGATCCTACATGTATAACGGAAGACAACAAGGATTTGTGAAACTTCTTGCATGCAACACTTCTGCTCAACCCCACACATCTATTTTTCTACCAGCTGGAAAGAGACTTTACATGTTTTTTTAACAACAGTCAAACTGAAACTCGTCCCTGCTTTTGTCTATTTTACCTAGAATAGCTTGTTAACTCACCGTTCAGTTTCCACATACCAGTTGGACACTACAGAAGGAAATAACATAACAACAAAAAAACCCCACGCATTTAAGCAACACAGCACTTACTTCCTTAAAAGGTCTTTCAATTTATTTTCTAAAGCTGCTAAATCTACCTACAAGAGGCCATCAAGATCAGAATTTACACAAGTAGTACACATTCCAAGCTATTCCTTCAAAAGTTCTCATGCTCATATTAAAATTTACAAATGGATCTTCTCAAGTGTTTTAGAAGTAAAGAGACTGATGAAAACTATGTGTCTGTATATGCATAAACAAGACTGTAAGAAACATCTGATTGAGAAAGTAGGGGAGAGTTGTAAGGAGTATTTTATAGCAGAGGCCTCTCTGTGCCACACTAGTCAACTGAAGCTGTTCAAAAGGAAGTCATCAGCACAGTAACACTGGAAACGCTGGTTTCCTTGTCATTCTAATGCTTCATAAGCTAGTTACTATAAATTAGTTCATTAAAAACAGAAACTAATTCTATTTTAGCTAGAAAAGCTCTCTAGAAGTTAGTATGTTCAGGTGAATAATCACAATTAGAACTGTAAGTGCTTTAACTCCCTATGTCATTTCTGTTCTGTATCAGTACTGATAAAGTTCTGTTGAGGATCCTGATGCAATTCCTCAATAGTATCTTCAGCTTTATGCTACAGATTTTCAGACAACTTTTCACGGTTAAACACACACACTCAAGGTGATTAGTCCCAGATTTTATTCTTAGGCAAAAAGATTTGGGAAGGCATTAAGTACTGGAACTCACCATGGAAATAAGTGAAACTTCTTCATAGATGTCATATAAATACAAGACAGTTTCACCAATCCTCCCCTAACTTAATCTCACTGTACATCATAAAGGTATGCCAATTCACCAGCAAACATCTCCATCATCCAGTCATACCAGTATTCTAAAAAGTGCCAGAAAAAGCATTTAGAAAATATTAGAGAAATGACATTTTTCTTAAGAACACTTACTTCAGGAGACAAAAATATGCTTCCATTTAAAGATTCAAAACCTGTCCTTAAAAAGCTCAAGATATGTCTCCAATCTAAAAGAAAATAGGAATCTAATCTACCTGTTTGTCACTGAAGCTGCCAACCAGAAATATAGAAGATTTTAAATCTTGCCATATATTAAATAGTAATGTACTCATAATGCCTTTTTCCTTCCAGTCAAAGCCAAAATCCCCACCAAAAGCATCACAACTTCCTTCAATTACTACTTCTGCACTTGGTTTCCTTGCTCGTATTTCTGTCTCACTCTCCCATCCCCCCCAGGACTGCAACCATACAAAACTTATTTGCTCTGCTTGTCCCAAATTCTTTTCCCCTCCTAGCAGATAAACCTAGATAACCAGAACACACAGGCTCTGTTACTGCCTGGAACTCTGATTTACTCACAGTTTGCCTTTGCAAGGAACTTTGTCCCACTCGGACAAGAACAGCGATTCTCAACTTGAGTCACAAATGCTGTGGCCTTTCATAAATACTTCAGTAAAAGGACAGTTACTTCAGTAGAGCTACAATTTCAGTTAGGGACCCAAGTTACACTCAAGTTAATGTTTCAGTCCTTCCTCCCTCTTTTTTTTTTTTTTAAGGAATCCCTAAAGACATGGAAGATCAGTAGTTATTTCAAAAAAGCCCCCCAAACCTCGAAAACCAAACCACAAAAAAACCAACCAAACAAAAGAGCATGACTTAAATTTTACCGTAATTATTCCCAGATTAAGTGAAAGAGACAAAACAAGAATCATATTCTTTCAGATCCAAAAATACAGATATAGCTTGAATACAGCAGTACTGGGGGTGGGAAATTACTTTCCTGCTTAAGTGAGCAAATAATATGAAAAGTAAGACTGAGAACATCAAGAGTTACGAATAAATATCTGAGTGCTACTAAAATGACTACAAATTGTTAGCACCAGCACTCAAAATGGTCAAACTTGTTCCGCCTCAGTCCGACACTGCAGAGTGAGTGACAGCAAGCTTTCCCAAGGAGCCCATAGCCTTTCCCACAGACAGAGGGGAAAACTCCAAATTCAAAGCTATCCAAACTCAAAGAGGCCAGATTGCAATTTATCCTGCAGCACGTAACTGATTCAATGCGTAGACACTTCTTAACTATGTTAACGCTCCCTTCATGGCCAGGTTCTCTGTTCTGGCCTGCCGTTTTATAAAACGCTCAATTACATTACATACAAACACTTTGCATTAAGTGTTGGTTAAGCCTCTCCTTTCCTCTCTTCCCATCCCACAACACACACATGCACTCCCAGATCTCATAACCCAGTGCCCTGTGTCATGTTGCCTAATCCTGCAGTGGCCCCACCACTGACACTGGAAGCATAATCTGTTCAGTAGTCCAACTGGAGAGCAGATGGCTTTCTATAAAGTGCTGATTAAAAAAACCACCTCCATCACACATTTTAAAAAAACCTGTATATAATATAACAATATATTTGCCATTTTTACACAGTAAATTAACAATGCATGTAGAATATAAGGTGTAATTTTTTTTCAAAGCTACTGTGCACATCCTCATTAGACATTTTAGAACTCCAGCTTCCTTTCAGAAGGGATAAACGCAGCTGTACACAGATAAAACTGACAGTACCAATCCCACATCCAGCTGACCTTGATAATTTGGTAGCTCATTTTCACCTCAAGTAAAAAAAAAAAACCCACAAACAAACCAAACAAAAATAAAAAACATCCCAAATAACCAGATGGGAACTAGCTCAAGCACTGGGTTTTCTGACCTGTCTGCCTGAAGAAAGAAAATACAAGTTTTAGGACTCTATAAGGAAAATGATGTAACTGATGATTCTCTGTAACTTTCTGACATAGGGGAAAAGTCAGGAGTAGGAGACAGGTCAAAACTTGTGCTGCAATTACCACGCTCATGTATTTGTCATATTTCCCATGAGTAAAACCAAATGAACCTCGCCTCTTAGAAGCATTTATATCAGCAGCTTTCTTTGGGTGGAGCAAACAACTAGGAAGAGTAAATACACGTCAACTCATGCTACCATAAAAAAAAAAAAATCTTAAAAATATGGCTTGTTAGAGCAGTTTTAATCCAAGTACCTCATTTAAAAATATTTCACCTCATCTTATTAAAACCGTATTTCCCAACTTACTACTCCATCGGTAAAAACAGTAAGACAACTTACCACAGTGACAGATGCCAAGAATTTAATAACCTGTATTAAATACTCATCACAGGTAGCCTAGTATTAGATTCAACAAGTTCACTTTATAAGCTGTCTAATGAATAAAGTGGAGTTTATTTGCTTTTCCCCTTTTTTTTTTTACAAAAAAAAAGTTGAATTTGAGCATCTCTGAACGGTTGTGTATCCACGTCAGTGTGACCACATATACAGACGTAGAGATTTATATGCTTCAAATCCTGAAATGCTAATAGGAAATTGTGCTTAAGGCAGCTTCATGAAAACAGACTTAAAGCAAGGCCAATCTTGGGGGGAAAAAATCCACACCGACTGGAGCAGACAGGTTACAACGATCGGAGCCTCTTCCTGCACCGGAGCCCCGGGCTGACGCGATTGTTGTAGGGCGTTCGAATTGCGAAGCCTGCGAGAGGCACAGATTGCCATTTTGAAACACCACCTCCCGCTCGCACACCACTGCCTGCACACGGGCGGCTTCCTGCCCCCGCCAGCCGCTCCCTGCAGCGATGCGAGACCTCAGCGCCAAGTACGCGGCGGCCTCGCCGGGAGCCGCACGGCCGGGCAGGACCCAGCGCACGGTTCCCACCGCGGATCCCACACACCACCACCACCCCACCCCCCATGACTGAATTCCGTGATGTCACGCGTGTGCGGGGCCCCTTCCGCTGCCCAGGCGTCCGCCGCGCCGCTGCGGATGGCGGCCCCGCGCTGCCGGCGCGGCTCTCGCGGAGCGGGGCGGAGGGGC
>VZTU01000468.1:98044-182340 GCA_013400835.1 Zapornia atra
GGAGGGGGGGAAGAGACACACCCTCTGAGCCGGACTGACATAATAACCCCCTCCCTTCCCCTCCGGGGCGGGAAGCCCAGTCTTTTGGCTGGAAAAGTTGAAAGAAAAGGCAAACCCCGGGGGAACGGCTGCGGGGCGGGGAGCCACAGCGGGGGCAGCCGGGCACCCCGCTCCCCCAGAGGCAGCTCCGGCCCCACCGCCCGTACCAGAGAGCCGAGCCCAGCCGAGCGATCCCCGCCGATCCCTGCGAGCTGCCCCGCCGCCTCTCACCTGGATGTAGTTGTTTTCGCAGTAGTCGGCGACCCGAGTGAGGTTCTGATAGCTCTCGAGCAGAGCCCGCTTGCCAGAAGGGATTTCCTCCTCTAGCAACATCTGCAACTCTGCCATTTTCCACCCCTCCGCATCGCTTCCTCTTGCATTAAAGAGACAGCGGCAGCGCCGGGCTCGCAACCCGCCTGGTATTGTGGGATTCCTCCTCGCCTCGCTTTCGTGAGCTCTCGCTTTCCCCACCCATCTTTCCCTCTCCGGGAGGAGGGGAGAGGAGGGAAAAGAAGAAAAAAAAAACCCCAAGAAAACCCACCCCCGCTTTGCAAAGCGAGTCGGGAGTTGTAGGCAGCGCTGCGCCGCCCAGGGCACATGCGTGGGGCGACGAGAGGCGGGGTGCTGCTCATGGCCGCCGCCCGCGGGCGAGAGGTGGCGGGCTCTGGGGATCCGAGCTTGCTTGGCCCTTATGGTATGAGAGCGGCGCCTCCAGGGCTGTCGGACCGTCCCTGTGGGTGTCTAGAGATGAGGGGAGATGCATGTTTCCTTCCTCTGTCCCCCTCAAAAGACAAGCCGCGGCCCCATTAGCACTCGCCTCAGGCAGCTCCTTTCTACGGAAGGCAAAAGGGTCTGAGAGCAAAGTGCTGCCCTGGTTACTTGACCTCCTGTCAGGCTAGAAAGTTATAATATCGCATCAAACTCAGTAAAACGGTACGAGTGTTGTGATAGGGATAACTGGTCCCTTCCCGAGAGGGTTACCCCAAGAGGAAGGGGATATACTGAATCCAAGCTATGTAGATCTTTGTGAAGGACTGCCCAGAAGTAATAATAGACAATTAGTATTTGTTTGGTTTAAGTTTCATAAGAATTTAAATATTTGTCTGAGATAAATACATTATTCCTGCCACTCTTTTACCTCAGTTGTTAATCATTGTTCAGGGCCTCCTCAGGTTATTACAAAGGTATCGAAGATACAGGTCTGGTGGTTATTTAGTACAATCTACCTCGCGTGTGCTTTTGTCAGCAAAATGCTGTTTCTGTGATAATACCAGAAGAAAAGCCAATAACAGCAGGTGGCTTCTATGCTTGGGATGTCCAAGCCTGCCTTTGCAATGAGTAACAGGGCCAGAAGTAGCCATCTCCAAGTCCGGTTATTCATGCATTGGCTTTATGTTCTTGTGTACAAACACAACTGGTATTAGTCCTTGCATTTTAGTAGGTGTCCCAGAAAAACCCACACAGCAGTCAAAAGTCAGCATGTTTTGGGAAAAAATACTCTCAGAAACATTATAGTGAGAGTAGACTGCCTCATGTCTGCATAATCGTGGTATTTCACATGTCCTCTGGAGTCTATCTTCTGTTTACAGAACTGAAAAAAATTCTGATCAGGATCCTTTGTCCCCTTTAAGTCAGCACAATCCAGCATCTCAATCTAGAACTGTGGAAGTGTGGATGAATGGGAAAGAGCCTGGGAAGGGCCAGTGGGTCTAGGAAGGTCTTTGCTGCTGGGATTACAAAAACACCACCACTTGGCTGGGAACAGCTGAGAGAGATACATTTGAGTGCTGTCTGGGGCAGCAGAGGAAGGAACTGGTACATCTGCAGCACTTGCTGTGGGGTAGAAATGCGTCTACATTGCTATCTTCTGATGATAATTCATTTGGCAGCTTAGCAAAATTGTTTCCAAAGTGGCTTCAATAACTCTCTTTAGGACAGCATGTAATTTCCAATAAAACATTTTATTTTGGATTCCAAGTACCCTTTTAATGTAAAATAATTAAATTTGATCTGCAACCATATTGAGATATAGACGTGCTTTTAATGGGTCCCAGAGCAAGTGTGATCAGAAACCATCTTGGGCACTGGCTTCTCTTTTCCAGCTATCATAATACAAAGACAAATTTGATTTCTCTATTCAGTCTGGCTGCAAATTGCTTAACACCCATTGGCTTGAATGAGTCTGTAATTGCCTGCAGATCACAGACTGACTTCATGGAAGCTGTTAACATCATCAAACATAGCACAACTGTTGCCGGCTCTTCTAAAATGTTATTGCTGTCCCTGTACCAAGAGACAGCAGATGTGTGGGGCCTCGCACGTCAGCTTTTTTCAGAATGAGAAAAATCAATGGTGTGGGTTTTGCTATTGTGTGTCACTTTGGCCAGCAACCTAGTCCTACAAGCAGGTGGTGGTACAGCAGCTGAGAGCAGGGCAGTGCTGGCTCCTGAGGAACACATCTGCCTCAAGCAGTAGGGCAGAGGCTCCGGGAGGGCTTACAGCCCCTCTCCCTCCAACGGATCTCGACCCAAAAGGCCTTACACAAACAGGAAAACCTACCAACTCTACCTCAAAATGTGGTCGCAACTCAAGACCTTAGAAGATCGCGTCAAAGAGCGCCACCTTGTGACATCTGCTTTGGGACTTTTCTTAAGCCTTCCTGGCACAGCCGCGGGTTATCCCGATGCCTCGTGGATAGACCTGTGGTAGGTACAGAAACACCCAAACTGGCTCCATGCTGAGCTAAGTCGCTCCCGCAGGACTTTTTACGTAATGCCATGCATCCACAGCATTGCTGTGAGTGTCATGTAAAGCCAGATGCACTGGCAATCATGCAGGCATGCTCAAATGTTTAGATCAGCAGGCCTTGTAAGCTCCTGCCCCATGCTAGCCCCTCCTGCATTCAGAATGACTCTGCAGGGTCATCTGAGTGTCATTGCAGTGTGTTCCTCATGTTTGAGGTTCTCGGAGGTGTATTGACTCAGATGCAGCAGACCCAAGCTGGCTCCATAAGTATGCATGGTGTGTACACCAAGCAATTCCAAACCACCTGAAAGCACAGTGGACATTCGGGTAGCTCTGCAAATACTAGCCAAATCTAGCAGAACGAGCACAGAGCCACAGCCAGTAACCTTGGACTTGAGCTGACCTTTGCTGTGTGCACTAGTGTCCATCTGAACTGCATTCACTGGGGTTTTCCTTAGTAACTATTTTATCCTGGTGGGTGGTTTGGTTTTTTGGGGTTTGGGGTTTTTTTAATTATCACATGTTCCTATTGCTCCAGACAATAAACTGCTGATTAGAAGGAAAAGCCATCTTACTCAAGACAATACTTCAAGTGTGTCAGAGAGCTGGGAATGAAAATTTTCCTGGCTGGGGCAGCTGGACTGGTAGAGGGAAAATTGTAATGCTGCTCTTAAAGTTCCATCCAAATGATCATGTTGAATGAGATCCCACCCGGAGTAAAATGTGCTTATACATCTCTCAGTGTCTCAGCTGTCTGCCTGACATTTACTCCACCTCAGCAGACAATGATCTCCAAGGGCAATACCTCCCCTCTGGGACACAGCCCATTTTTGAGTGGGAGAGAAAAATGTGGCTATATTCTAAATACACCTGTATAGAACAGCATGAAAGTAGCAGCATTAAAGCAGCTTCTCCTGCGCTGTAATTTGTGTAGCTCTGCAACTGTCTATTCCCTTTTATAAGCCATGGATTGACAAGTGTCTTTGGCTTTCCCTTGGGAATACTTGCTTTGATAGTATTGACTGGAAAATAACAAATTTTTCTTGGACTGTTTCTCAGCTGGATCAGTTCCTGGTTCTGTTGTTTAGATGCACAAGCACTTTTGACAGTGCCATGGAAAGGGAGGTGAGGGATCTGAGAAGGCAGCTGGAAGCACAGAGGAAGTGGGGCCTGTTCAGATCAGCCACATCAGCTCTACTGCCAAATGCCAAGTCTCATGTTCTCTTAAGAAAATTTCTGTTGATTACAGCGATACAGTTACACAAGTGTGGCTGTACTGGGACAATCCTGTGTGAATACTTAATGCTATAACTTCAATGTTTTATTTGGGTTTTTTTTTTTGTTTGTGTGGTTTTTTTCTGGGACCAAAAGTTACCTTCCTGGTATTTCCTGTACCAGATTAGAAGTAGCTGTGTTGGTTTGCTTTCCTGTGCTTTAGATCCAGCCCATGGAGCCTTATTTAAGAACCAGAATAATTAACCATATTGATAATTCATTTATCATCATGGGGTGTCTGAGTATTGCAGAGATGAATAGGGCTGTTCCCATGTCTCGGAGACAATTTGTCAGGCTCTCTGCACTCATGGGCACCTCCACATGCCCTTTTATCCAATTAATAACTTTAAGGTTTTCATTACAGCTTTAACAACTGAAGATGCTCTTTTTTGCTTTCTTGCTTTGCTGTGGGAACAGGGGTGTTTGTGGTAGGGCTGCATCCCCAAGCCTGGTCTGGGGACCCCATCACACGCCCCTGCCAGTTGCTAGGCAGCCAGCGAGCTCTGCGCGGCAGAGCCCGGAGACGCCAGCCAGGCATTGCTAGGCAGCCTGAGCTGCTGGAGAGCACAAAATAAGATTCAAAATTGCTGCTTTGAGAATGCACAGGATAAGAGCGGCATAAAAATAAATAGTTCTACTGTATTTTGGCATGACCTCCTCTAAAGTACTTTCACTTGCTGGATTTGCCTTCTGCCTCAACCTCATTTTTAATAAAATTCTCTCTCCATCCCTCCTGCATGCTTATCTTTGCTCCTCAGCTGCGCTCTGGTGTCAGCAGTACTTCCTTTTCTCTCACCTCCACTACCCTTTTCTCAACCCATCATCTTGGTTGTTCCCTTGCCATGGATCCCCTGTTCCTCTGGCCCCTTTCATTCCAGTCTTTGTTCTTTCATCTTCCTCAGCTCAGCCTCCAACCACCAGGTTGCCTCCTGACTTTGCCTTTCCATTTTCACTGCACCAAAGAATTCCTCCCATATCTTCTGTTCCTAGCTCCTAAATTAGGTCCCTTCTGCTGCCCTCCCAGCTTCCCATCACAAGCTAGGCTTATCTTCTTAATCTATCAAAATACTGGCAAGGCAGAGAGGGCATCCACTGCCCTGAGAAAATGGGAAAAGTGAAGGATCCAGACCCTGGTGTGGCAGCCATACATGAGCAGAACCTCAAGAAAGCCCATTTATTTCTTCTTTCACCTAAGCCAGGTAACAGGGGTATTGTGTGACAAATTACAAGATAGCTTGCTTCTTACACCAGTAACAAATGAGGCTAAACTGTTTCGTTACAAACACATTTTTGAGGATAGGCTGGATTTAAAGCAGCCACTTAAATCAGGAGGCAGATTTCTGGCAGTAATCCTTTTTATTAGCAAATGGGGTTTTGCCTTCTTTTATTTAATGGCTTTGGGGGGTAATTTAAATATGAAAAGAGTCAATCCCATTGCACTGAGTGAAAGTCAGCTTCCTGAATAGACCCGCGGGTTTGGCCCACACATTAGAGGGGAGGTTGGAATTTTCTGACTAAGCAGCTGTTTGTTGGAGAATGCCAATCCTTTAAAATGGAAGATTTTGTATATACATGTGAAATAAAACATTCCCTGGAAAAGGGTTCTCACCCTGCGTAGTGTTTCTGGTCAAAAGCAGAAAGAGGGACACCTGGCCCAGGAGAAAGTAATATTTGACAATTAGCAGTGAAAGGGAATATAGCAGATCCAAAGGCAAAGCTCCTGTGTCCCTGACTTGAAAGCAGGCCCTGAAAGGTGGATGCCCTATGTCAGCAGTGTCCTACTCACTTAGCTCTTTGGAGTGAGCACTCCTAGCAGGAAAGAACACTTCTTAATGTCTTGAGAAATGTTTTGAAATCTGAAAACACCATTAACACTGTTTCTGTTCTGTTTTGCACCACTTGATAAAGGCTATGAGAATAACACAAATGTTCCAGAGAGAACACATATACTTATAGAGCCACCCCAGGCTTAGTGGGACTTACTGACTCAGACATTACTTACAGGGTCAACAGGAATATAACTGCTTCCTTGAGCTGTAGAGCCTAAGAAGGCTTTGGAAATTCATGCAACATTGCAAATGATGACTTGAGACCACTGGCTAATGCTGAACCCAGAGTTAATAAGCTCTTCTGGACAATCCACAGAGCTGCAGTGTCTCTGGTGTTCCTTGGACATCTTTAATGTCCAGGTTTTTCTGTTCTTAGGTTCCCAGTCTCCCACTATCCCAGATAATGGAGGGCTGACTGTAATAATACCATCATCTGGTTTACACACACCTCGGGTTTCATTAGTCCACAGTCATGGCTATACCCAACTGCAATCTCTAGCTTAATTTGTTTCCTATTTCAGTACTAAGTTTCTGTACATTAATTGGATGGGTAAAACCCAGAAAGTAGTAAACATCTATGTTTCAGTTCTCAGTGTTTCAGAGGTAGCATTTCATCTATCTCTATGGCTTTTTGTGGGTTTTTTAATCAATTGAAATTTGGTATGTCCATTTTTATGGTAAATAAAAATAAATCAGTCTACTCAAAATGTTCTTAGCATAATGCAAATCCTTAAAAGAATATATTATTCTGAAGATATTTTATTTGCACTGCAATTTTTTAATTATATTTGAGAAAATGTGAGCATGGATAAGAATTACTTTTATATACTTTCTATTTAAAAGAATGGTGTTTTACTAAGCCTCACAGGTTTTCTTGATGCAGATTAAAAGCATTCATATTCTGTGCTGATTAATTGGTATGCCTCTTTTGCATTTAAATATATACTTCATTGAATTGCAGCTTTCCATCATAAAGCAGAAAAGAAAAAATAATTAAATGATAACATCATGCTACTACAGAGAGTGCTATTTTCCCAATAAAAATAAATATTTGACAGCAATTCTGTGGTGATAATATTTCTCAGCACAATGTTTGGATGGCAAAATAAGGCACAACACAATAGGACTTTTTTTCCAGCAAGTAAAACCACATCACAGTTATTGGGTCTGTTCCAGCTCCCAGTGAAACAGTAAAGCTTCAACTGGAAGCAATATCAAGTCCATGGGGTTCAGCGGTATTTGAAAAGAAGTGAGTATCTTCAATATGCAGTGAAGGCAAAAGGAATGAGATTGGATAGACACAGCCCTCAGATGCAGCTGTCAACTGTAAAGTCATTTCCACATAAGATAACATTGACATCCTCCTTGGTATTGTCCCAGACAGAGCCCAAACACAGACTGTGCAGATAACGAGGGTAAAAAGTCATTACGCACAGACCAAGGCTATTCTCTGTTGGGAAGATTTAAAAATAAATCAGGGCATTTAGTGCAATCCAACAGAATTTAAAGGGTAAGCATTGGCTGTTCAGAATAAATAGGGGGTTTCTTGCCTGTTACTTTTCATTACGTAACAGAAACAATCTCTTGTGCCTATGAGATTGATTACATGTCTCAAACTTAGTTTAGATATTAATCAATCTCAGCAACCACTTACTGTTTTCTATAGCATAATGCAGTCAAAATTGTCCTTTAATTAACACTAATGAAAGTTACCAGCAGTGAAAGTGAATATATGCCACTGGAAAATGGCTTGGTTCGGAGGGCAGCCAATGCAAATATGAACTGTCCTTATGTTGCACAGGCACAAATGGAAGTGACTGTGTAAATCACCACTGGCAGCTTCCTACTATGCTCAACTATGATGTCAACATTAGCTATGAATGTTTCGATTTATTTAGTCATAACCATAATAATCCCACAGTATTTTTCTGGGCAGTGTGTTTCCTAAAGAGTTGGGACTTTTAAACACTGTCATGTAATAAATAAATTTCTAACATTTTTAAAAATAATTCTGAGTGTGAAATTACTTCACTTTAAATATTTGATGCTTCACTCTGTGTCTGACATGTTTGTGCTTCTCAAAATTTCTTCAGTGTGTCAGGTGGACCCTATCTAGGTTTTTACATCAGTTGGAATGTGTCTCCTAACTAGATATCTTTGCTTATAAGTGAAGGAAAGAAAGACTTATTTAATACTGTTCTGTCTTCAACAGAGATCAAGATGCTGTTTTACATGGAAGATATAGACACCTCACTGTGCTGTATGTGAAATTTGTAGTGAAGTTTCCCTTTGTAATGCTTTGCTTCCAGTTGCTTGTACCTTCATCAGTCTTAGTTTAACCCTGGTAGCACATATTTCTATTTCAGACTCTTTTTTTTTTCCCTTCAGGAAATTTGTGGGAAGGAAATGAGAAGTGTTCTATTGAATCTGTTGCAAATATTTCAGCTAAGAGGTTAATGCCCCAGCAGCTCTATATTTTAAATGAGGACTTTCAAATTTGTCAGACAGCCATATTCAGGGACATGCCTCCTGCTCTTTTTGGGAAAACCTGACAATATTTGCTTAATTCCTGAGCATTTAAAGGCAAAATATTATCATACTCTCAGTAGAGTTTTTAAGAGTTAAGTTACATCCACTGGGGAACTAGGCTGTGCTGATGATGTTCCACTGTGAGGGCCAAGAGATTTTCCCTGCATTTATTCTTTTTGAATGCACAGTATCATCACTCTGATGGATAATGGCACAGAGGGACTGTATCCTCTGGCACCTGCAATACCACAGTAGGATGAATTCTGGGACAAGAGATAGGGGAGAGGTTTGCAGGAGCCAAAAAGGAGGGACATGTACAGGTGTGAAAGAGGAGGAGAAGGTCAATAAGAACTATGACGAGATGCAGACTGTGCAGGTATGTGATGTAGCAGGATGGGCTTATTGATGGCAGAGAAGAGGCAGGCTGAAGAGAACACTAAAAAACTAGACACTTCCTACACAGGACATAGACTTGGAATTGGGCACTTATTTTCTCTCATTAGCTATAAAATTCACAGAAAACTGTGGACTACAGTCTGCAGTCATTGGCAGTTAGTTCTGCTGTGTAAAGGTTATTTGCTGTGGATCTGAAAAGCCACATCCTGATGCTGGTACTGATGTTAACTGCACACTGAACTCTCAACAGGTTGAAACAATATATTGACCAGTAATTATCTAGTGCATGCCATCATCCTGTGGTCTCACAGACAACGTGACTCTTGTCTGACTGTCATCATACAGGCTAATAAAGGCAGCAGGCCTTTTTTGTTATCCTAGAAATTTGTTGAAACAGACTGTCTTTTGAAAACTTTTGGTTTGTAGCAGAAGAAAAAATGTTTTGACAAAAAGGATTGGGCTGAATATCTTTGCTCAAATAGCTGATATACATAATTTTTAATTATTTTTTATTGTGTGGTCTGAAGGTTCCTTATCTCATTTCAGATAACAGACGTCAGTATTCAAATGCTTTCTTGTTCTGTATCAGGAACAGAGCGGCAAATCTGTCATATGGTACCTCATTCAAAGGCATTATGTCTTCATGACTGAAAAAGCCTCGTTTCAGTTAACTCTTAGTGCTATTTAAAATAGCCTCATGCTACAATAGACTGTAAGAGCAGTAAAACGCCCATAAAGCGATTTTCCATTTGAGTTCTGTGGTGGATATAAGCTACATCAATCTGTAAGACAAACCTACAGCTGAAGTTATTCTGTTGCTGCAACTCAGCTGGAAGCCAGGTGGTGTTGGTTGAAGTCACAGTGAGTCAGTCACAACCCTGCTGCCTGCCAGCATGCTCCCCACTGGCCAGGACATGCCGACATTTGGCGGGTAGCTACTAACTGTTCCCCTGGCACCTGCCAGACACCGCGTTTTCTGGACCAGAGTATCGCTTATTTCACCCCGTAGGTAATATTAGTAAGAGTCAGCAAATGACTATGAGAAGATTGTGTACATCAGTAGAAGATATTAATCAGAAGGCCTAGCAGGTCATTGAGTCCAGCTCTTGAATATAGCAAAATTGTCCTCTGTACTTCACAGTCCAGCTTCCTATGTTCTCTAATTTTAAACATCCCCACTGGAAAAGGCCTGGAGCTCCCAACACGTCAGCTGTCAGACTGTTCCACAGCCCGCTATGGTACTGCACAACTTGTGCAATGCTGAGGGTGACATTGCCATATGACTTTTCACAGATTTGCATACAAATGTACTTTTCAAAGGTTTAAAGAAGCCACAGGGGAATATATTTATTTATAAGTGCCCAGGGATAAGGGTCACAGGAACGATCCAACAATTCATGTTTAATCCATTGCTAGGGCTTATTCACAAAATAGATTGTATAAATTATGCTGCCCGATGCATAACCATTTTTGTGTCCAAGTTTTTAATCAAATAAAAGGAGGTATTTTGTCTCAAAGTAGCTTACAAGCTACAAAAGATAAAATAAGCAAAAAGGCTTATTCATTGTGAAAGAAGAGTTCTCCTGTGCAGGGTAATACTAAAACAATTACATCGATTTCAAATTCATGCCTTAATGTATCTCAGAGATCTCACAATAGCAGGCTGGTTTTGTGTGCTTGCTCCCCCCAAAGCAGATCTCTCATATCATTTATCTTCTGAATTTGTGAAGGAAAACTTCAAAATAATAAGGACAAATTTTGCCCTTAGCTGTCATGTATTTATTTCTTAAAGTGATAGACTAGTTGTTTTACATAGTAGTGGCTAAAAGTGCAAACTGTATTTGATAATATTTACATTTCTTAATCTTTTCTGTTGGTTAGCAGGAAGAGATTTAATCACAAGAGGGTTTGTTTTCATATAAATCAATAGTCTGAAAGCTTAATTCAGGACACAAAGGCAATATATAAGCCTCTGGTTCTAGTAGAAAGGTTGGCATAAATGGTATTTCTTCCTCCTTGCTATTCCCAATGTTTAGAAATCTGTTTTGATATTTGATTATATTACTCAATAATTAATCCAGAATAATATTCTCCTACCAATTAAAGTTACTTGAGTTTGCTCAACCATTTCTCAACATCATACCTATAGAAAGGAAAGGGCACACATCTGTTTACTACAAAACATATTGCCCTGTCTGTTATTCAGGGAGGGCCACGTTACATGAATGAAATGATGTCACAGTGGAATGCAAGACTTGATCCTATCTACCTACCTAATCCAGGTGTTTAGGACACACCTGACTTCTGTATGGTTGTGAATGAATGAGCCTGTCTGCCTTGCAAATACAAAAGCACGGATAAAACAAAGCCTGTGCTCCAGCAGGGCAGCAGCGCCTGTCAGTGTATTGCCAAAGTGCTTCAGCACAGCTGTGGGGCCTGAAGCTTCACTGCGGGACGGTGTAGCTAACCCTGGGGCAACACCAAGTGTCCTGTGACCATGAAGATTTGCTAAAACATCTGCAGCCATGCAAGAGGCTGTGGGCAGTTTTGTAGCCAAGGCTTGGCCATCCTTACACAACCCCACCAAGACAAATCTGTAGCAAGGATTTGGTCAGCACCTTCAAACTGTTTAACTGAGCCTGGTTTACTCTGAAATGAGCAGTCCAGAGGCAGATCAGAGAGCAGCAGCCAGCAGCTGTGGATGTGCAGGACATGGTCACCTCTTCAGCCAGCTCAGAAGTAGCTAGCAGGGAATGTGTGAATGCAGCCTGTGTTCCTGGAAAGAGATTTAAAAATGTATTTACTTTACTCAAATGTAATTTAACTCTGTCAGTTAAAACAGGGTTAAACTTAAAAATTAGTAATTTATGTCTATTATGGTTTGAATTCCCAGCTCTGACTAAAGAGGGGAGTCAGTTTTGCTACAGAGTGACTTGACACCCTTGTTCTAGCACCATTCTACTCTTTTGAATAGTGCCTCATCTGTGAGCTAATCTGATAAATGAAGACATTTTGTGCACACATGGCATGCATTTTGAAGAATTCACTGTGTTAACAAACTGCTCTGAATATGGTGGGCCCCACCCGGAAGCACATAATTTCAGGCATGTGAGAAGGAAATGCAGCCCAGGGAAAATAAAGATGGTCTATTTGGAAAGACTGAGCTGGTGCCACAGAGCTGCTTTCTAGGGTGGGCACAAATCTTCATTTACTTTTAATACAACTGTTTGAAATATGTTTTCTCAAGTAATTCACAACCCCTTTTCTCTTTCCACTAATGTAAAATATCCAGATCTACTGATTAGGGAAATTACCCTGCTTCTTTGTACCCCCAAATTTCCCATGTCAAGGCACGTAAGACAACTTAATAGTTTTAATATCTGAAGTAAAAAATGTAATACTTTTATAATTTTGTGCATATTTATTCTGTTACAATCGATTCCCTATACCAGTTATGCCACAGAGATTCTTTAATCAAATGTACCACAATGATGTTTTAGTGATTCAGACAACAGCACCCAGCAAACATGAAGCTCCTCCTCAAGGATTTAGAAAATATCCTTGAGTCCTCCTGTGAATGCAAATCTGAGTCAAGAAATAAGGTTAATGACAGGTGGCAGAAGAAAAACCCAAGGCCAGAATTCCTGACAGCCAAGGGCTCCACCTTGTAGATGTATACAGGATTTAATTTTACTATTACGAAATCAGTGGGATGCTCAGGATGTTCGGCTTGAACATGTGCATAATCACAGACTGAGTCAGTGCAGCTGCTATTTTGTCTTCAAAAGACATGTATTTGGCTTGTGGTTACAGTGGTTTAGTCTCTGCATTGTGAATGTCTCTCCTTCCTTCCTCTGCCTCCACGCAGTTTTGGTTTTGTTTATGCAGAAGAAAGAGGGAGTGGCAGTGGGAGTGGGGTTAGAACGCTTGTGCAGGCAGGAGAGCACCCCACTGCCACGTGGGACACAGCATAATCCAGGGAGGAAGGGGCTCTCTGGTCTCTTCATCTGTTTAAACTGAATATATTGCTTTTACCAACAACTCGCTCAGACTGTATTCATCATTTTTACATATAACATCACTACTTTATATACCAGGTGGGTACAAATATATGTGTATATAGTTGGTCATTGCATTGTTTCCTCTATTATAAAACAGAAATAGGTGTATTTTCTCAAAAGTTTTAAATCTTTTTAGAACTTTGAAAAAGGAAATCAGTAAACAATATGTTTAACTTGACATACAAATCGAGAGTTTGGGATCAAAAACCTTTAGATTTTAAGACTATTTTTTTGGTAGGACTACCATGCAAAAGAATGAGAGAGCACATCAAAAGTTATTAAGTGAAAAATGAACAACCACCCCCTCCTGCAAAGGTTAGAAACCGGACTGAGCTGCTTATAATGCATGACTTGCTAAGGAAGCTGACAGATATTTATCCCAAGGGTTCATACAAGTCAAAGGTAATCTGCAAAGAAATCTGTAGCTCCCTTTTTAAAAAAAAAAATCTTTAGAAATTCAGAGCCCCTTCCACCTGCACGGTTTCGAACAATGAAACAGTGAAATACCAGGGGAGTGAACACAGCTACAAAAAAATCTTTAATCACAGTGTTTAAAACCCAATTTTTTATTTACATTAAAAATAAAATCAAGGGAGATCTAGTTATCTGCAGATTCTATTTTTAGATCTCCTTAAATCAGCATGTACAGATTAATCGCATCCAGGAGTTTTAAATGAGCCAGCAAAGAGCATTATGGACTGTTAATATTCATTCTCAGTCAGTTTTCAAACATTGGAGATGTTCCAGAGCACTGAAAGGAAGCAAAGGTTGTACCAATACTGAAAAAAGATATATAGGTATTGTAGTCCTATTAGCTTAATAGTGACCCCCAGTGTATGACAGAATGACTGATAGGAGATTACATTAAGAAAGAATTAAAGAAGGATAATTTAATTAATGCAAATCAATAGGAATGTACAGAGAAGTGCACACATATTCAGGATAACTCAATATCCTTTTCTGTGAGAATACAAGCATAATAGATTAATGTAAATGTCTTGAGAAATGTATTTATGCTTCTGTAAAATATCTGAGAGCGTAAATTTTTGATTGAGAAACTACAAGGAAAAATTTTAAATTAAATCATTATTGTGATATAAAATCAGCATGGTGCATATTACATGTAAAAATGGCTGTCAGACTTCAAGTGTGGTCATAAAGGGTGTACCGACCTTGACTCCTTGTCCTTTAACTTATTTTGAATAACCCACAAGAAACCAATAAAATCACTGCTGATAAAATATGCAGAGAGCACAATAATTAGGAGAGTGACAAATAATTAAAGGAACAGGCTGACATGATCAAATGATCTGATAAACTAGCTGTGAAACCAGCATAACTGAATACAACCAAATACCATTCCATCACCCTGAACAAAAGCTTTAGGAGTGCACATTTACAAAGTGGGTCCTCTGCTACAGGTAGGGCATGAGGAATCCTGTGCATTGAGGACTTCCTCCACCTCTGCATCCAAAAGGCTCAAAGAATTCTGGACGTACACATGAGAATATTGAGTTTGGAGAAGGCAACACCTCAGCCCTCTATTGCCTCTGACATGAATACAAGTTATTACTGCAGCACTGTACCTAGCAGTAATACCTATGCTGCAATAAAGATGTTAAAATATTGGAAAGAGTTAAGAATGAAAGAATTAATTTGCTGGAGTGAAAGCATTGGTGAATTCAATTCTAAATAAAAGAAATCAAGGGGTGGCTTGAGTACTATTTATAAGGATCCATAGGATTGCTGGAGAACCTTTCAGAGGGTAACAGTGAGCTCTCTACTCCAGCAAACAAAGCTGCAGAAAGATTACAAACTGATAATAAAATTTAGGCAAACAAATAGAAGGAAAAGGGCGTATTTTGTTGTTCTGTTTCTTCTGCATGACAAATATATAGTACTAACTTTTAATTTCTGGATGTTTTAAAGCAATCTATAGGACACTGAAGACTTGGGCTGTTTAATTGGTACATCTTTGGTTAAAGAATTACAATCCCTCCCAAAACTGCCCTCTGCCCTCCATTAGGTTACTCATTGTGACACACGGACTCCAGCAAAACTGTTGTCACAGTGACGTGGCTGCCCAGCTCCCCCCTTCGTTTAGGGCTCCATTTCTATCATTATCTGGAGCAAAGTGACTTGACCTTTAAACTCCTCTGTTTAGGTGCATTCAAAGACTTCTTTGGATTCTGTGATCATTTTTATTCTGTAAAGCTCAACTGTCTCTGTTTCTTGGGTTGTTTCTTTCAGAATCCATCAGTTATTTACTTAGAAAACTATTCAGCAAGTTCTTTGATATTTTTTCCTACTTTTTGGGGAACAAGAACTGACAGGTGTCTTTCCTCATTAACCTTTCTGGCATTTACAGAAGCTTTGATATTAAGCTTCTTACGCTGAACATATGTTATAGTAACCAGAACATTTTAGTGCAAAAGGAAAGTAAAAAACTACTCAAGACAATTTCCTAAGTTTACATCCATCCCATTTATTCACTCAATAGTTTTCTGCTTAAGCATTCCCAGCCTAAAAATGAATTCTCTCTTTTAAATGGCAAAACCTGGGAGGTTCTGATCTTGAGATGCTGTACGTTGCTTTAGTTCATCCATGTCCCTCACCTCAGTGAAACAGACAGGCCTTATCACCCCAAAACTTTGAAGCAGGGATGACTCCTTTATTTCTGTTGAGCAGAAATGATCTAACAGTGTAGAAACAGTTCCTGAATGTCAAACTTCTTTCTTCCTTGGATAATATCCAGTACCAGACCTGACCTGAATATGAGAGTGAAAAATCCGTGGCTTATCGCTGGAAAAAATGTCTACCTGGCACTGACTTCTAAGGAAGCCTGATTTTTCACTAGGATTCATTCAGCAAGAGAGCTGGATATTTATGTGGATTGTAATGAAGTGATGGACTTGTGCTGAGACACACAATTAAACTCAGGCTGAAATCCTTCTGAGAGCTTGTTTGTTGGAGGACTCACTCCACTAAATCACCCCAGTCTGTTAGATTAAGTTGTTGAAACCCACTGACCACAACTGCAGTGGTATTTTTCCTGCCTGAATAAAAATCCAAAATGTAAGACATGGGCCTGAAAATGCTTGAGTTCAGTTATCTTTCTCAGTTACACTCCAGGTTTTGCACACTGGTGTGCATGAAAACTTTTCCACAAAGTAATTTTTCAATTACTCTAGAAGAAATAATAACCTTCCTTTGTCAGAATTTTCAAACACACATAAACTAAGGGTGTTTTGGTTTTTTCCCTTCCAGATATTGGGGAAAAAAAATTCGCAAGAGCTGCCTGGCTATAAATATGCCATTGCATAAGCACATTAATATGATACAGTCACAGCATTTTGTTTGCTATTCCCAAGAGGCAAATTACACAAGGATAGGCTCCTAAAAGTTTACCAGCAGTAGTTGTGAAGATAAGAAACATGAATGTCAAAACAGAAATAATATACCAGACGTATTTAAATTTTTCAGAGTCAAATTGTACTCATTTGCATTGTGAAAATGCGTAACACTATAAATATCCCCAAATCAACCAAGTAATTCCAAATTTATACCACTGTAAATTGAAGCACATTTTGACCTCCTGATACTGTATTTTTTACTAAAGGGAAAGACTAAGGATTTGTTAGAAGCTGTCTGCTGCTGCTGTTTATAATGAGACACAGTTCATCATTGCTGCAAGATGAAACTACATGCTCTTTAAAGCTCAGTCCATGGCTGTGTAGGGGAACGGGATTTTTCAAATGTTCTTTCTAGAGTATGTGAAATCTGAGCAATTCTGTTATAACTGTCTGCTGGCTTTACAAAAATAATACCTTGAGGCAATAAGGAAAACTGAACTTTATTAAAAATTTCATAAAAGAAATGAATAGCAAGTTGGAAAAAAAGAGGGGCTTAGGACACAATATGGCACTGCATTATACTTCAGACCTGCAAAGATACCAACCTGTAAAAGGTTTTGACTTTGTAAGTACTGTATAGTTGAATGCAAAGTCAAATGCTTCTAAATGTCTTTGGAAGTATGTTCATATTTTGTTCTTCAAAGAGAACCAATCTAAGCTTAGAGTTCAGTTACTGCATCCTCTTTTTGGAAATATGTGAGATGTGGAAACAAATATGAGAGGAAACAAAAATGCAGCTCAAAATATTGATTACCAAGAGACCCAAGATACCTGAAATTACTAACTCAAAAGAGATTTGAAGTGGGATATATTAACTTTAATGCCTTTGACAACATGGAGCCTAATCCTTAGGCAAAGCAGCTGCCGTTAGTAATGGTTAAAAATAATTCCATTACTTAATCCCCAACTGTGAAATGAATCAGTATTTCTAGTCGGGTTATTAACTGCACAAGGAAACTTCCATCCCCAAAAGCATTCTTGCTTGTGTCAAACTAGTCCCTTGCCCAAAGGGCTTTCTCATCAAGAACAGGGATTGGCCTACATAGGTGGACAGACTTCAGCTGCTCTTTTTTACCAAGGCAGACCTGGGATACAAATGAGAGCAACATGAAGGGACAGTGGCAGCCTACACACAGCACAAAGTAAGTATTGTAAGGTAGCTCAACACATCAGACTTTGAGAGACTAACCTGTCCCATAACATCACTGGACTTGATAACAATCCCTAATCCATCTGTGAAGCATAAGTCCAAGGCTGCACTGGAGATCACGCCTGTCTACCTTTTTCTCCAGGCACTCCCTAAGTGTACTCACTCCTTCAGGAACTACAGTAGCATGCTTCCATACAAGATTTTACATGTCTCAACATTGCCAGGAATGCATCGTATTAGCAATTCACAGGATCTCCATAAGTAGTTTGTGAAACACCAAGTGAGGTGTGAGGACAGCAAAGCACTCAGACACGTTAAGTGTCACACATTGCACTCACTGCCAAGTTACACTGGCAGCAGAGTACCATGGCCTCTCCTCTCCCACGTCGCCACTGATGGGCATCACCCGTCTTTCTGTCACAGTTCCCAACGTTGAGCTTCTCATACACTGGACCAAAAAAGAGTAAGAGCTGGTCATTCTTGTGAGTGCTTTGGGGACTGCTCTTGTGGAGTAACAGAAACACAGCCTAGTTCAACACACAGATTATACTTAGATTTTACAAGCATGTGGTTGTCCCAACAGGTACTCACCAGACAACAGAGAAACATGATCTAATTTTGTTTCCTAAAGAATGGTGTCTAGATCCTCAGCTTGGGATAAAGCTGCAGATCCATTTCTGGATGTCAGACTAGAGGGTCTTATTTATTACCTCTATTCCACACCTGATTAGTGTTATCCCTACATGGAAGTCACGTAGGGTCATGAAGTCATGCAATGAGAATGCAAAGTGTATGCAGAGGGACAGCTAATAGCACTGCTAATTAGTATTTTATATGAGCATTTAAATTAACTAATAACTTGCGATATGTTCTCACAGGCTCACCGGTGCTCAAAATTTGCCTCTCATTTACTATTTCATCCTTGTCCTAGGGCATGACGGTACTGATTATTTTGGGTTACTTCAAGTGGCTCATTCTGGATCTGCAGATCTCACACTCTCACACATCGTCAGTGCAAAGAGGGCAGCTTCTGTTTCTGCACACAGCCATTAAATAGGTTGTCATTTGCATCTCTTTTAAAGCCTACTTCCAGTGAAAGTCTGGGAACATTCATTATAAAAATGCAGACTGCATTTCTCTTAAATCAATTAAAATGGCAAACACCATTATAGATTTTCTCAGGTAAACAGAATTTATACATCAGCTGGCCTCACAAGAGGCCCTTAATTTTTTTATTACTTTTTTGCAATTAACTCTTTGCATGCTCAAAGAATCTGTACAAATACAGAGACCCAGTTATCTTCAAATAAGCACTTCCCTTTGATCTGAGCTTCTGTCGGTCCTACCTTCATGGATAAAAAAGGTGATAGATCTCAGTATGAAACTCACAAGAGCCTTGGAAATCTAGCACTTGAAAAATTCAGAGAAATTAATTGGTAACGTTCACGTGACTGGAGCAGGGGTGTTCATAACATGGGTTCATCATTTGCCCAGTGTGGGGAATCCTATTTGAACACCTCTGGAAGTGTCAGCTTCTCTCCAGCAAAGCTCTCTCCTGGCCAGCTGGCTGCTGACCTTGTGGAATGTACTAGCTCAGCAGAGCAGGGGCTGATCTGCTCTAATTCCCTATCTCTGGGGGGGCTTGCTTTCCCTCCAGAGGGTATATACTGTGAGCATAAAACTGCCTTCAGATGAATTTAAAATATATACTGTATACCAGATAAATGAACTGGCTCAAATGCCAAGATTTTGTACTCAATTCTATTCAAAGGGGCTATTAATTCATCCTGTTGCTCACTGGGTAAATTATTCCAATTGCTACAAAAGCAGTTGGTTTAGCATACTTTTGTTTGACTTCGTAGAGCACTGGATGCACAGCGCTTTTCAATAAGGCCATTCATTTATTTAGCTACTGAGCTAGCTGGTGGCACTGCACTGGTATTCATCCTCATCTCAGAATACTGTGGAAGTAGTTACTCAGTGTGCTCCAGGCTTTTAAAATCTTATGCCTAAATTTTTAATATAAATAGAAGTCTTTAAAGCTATTACAAAAATATGTGACTACAGTAGTAATTTATATTAATTACATGGAACTAAGTATGGGTAGGAGGGTGGCTGTGAGGAGGGGAGGAAACAACAAAGCTGACTGCCACAGTGGTGGGGTTATCTCCTGAGGATAACTAAGGTCCATAAAATGGATGGAATATGGCATGTTTTTGAAATGCCCATTATAATGATGCCAGACTCCTTCCAGTGGTGCCCAGTGACAAGGGGCAATGGGCACAAACTGGAACACAGGAAGTTCCATCTCAACAGGAGGAAATTCTTTATTCTGAGGGTGGCAGAGCACTGGGACAGGCTGCCCAGAGAGGCTGTGGAGTCTCAGTCTCTGGAGATATTAAAAGCCTGCCTGGATATGATTCTGTGCAATCCACTGCAGGTGATGCTCATTGAGCAGGGGGGTTGGACTGGATGATCTCCAGAGGTCCCTTCCAACCCCTACCGCTCTGGGATCCCGTGATCCTGTGTAAATGTAGATATACAAACTGGAAAGATAAATGTGTAAGAGGAGAAAAGCAGAGAAAAAAGAAATGAGGAAACAAAATGGGAAAACCGAATTTTTCTCAGGCCCACTCTCTGGGACCAGCGCTTCAACGTTTTCTCGGCCCCAAGGACAGAACTCGCCATCACCCAAACCAACTACGGCAGGCCTGAGGGTCAGGCCGGCACAGGGGCTCACTCAGCCTTAGCCGGGCCGCCGGGGCCAGCAGGCCGCCCCCACACAGCCCTTGCTTTTCGCTTTGAGGGGCTGCCAGAGGGGCAGCGGCCTGAAACGGCGGCTGCTTGTGGCGACGAGCACTTCCCTCAAGGCCTTTAGTTCTTACTCCCCGCGGCGGAAGGAAGAGAAGGCGCTAAGGGGACACGGACAGCCGGGACACCTGTATGGGGCCCGGCCATGCCGCGGGGGGCGGTGTTAGAACTACCTTTCCCGGCGTGCTCCTGGCGGCCTTGGGGCGGTGCGAAGAGAAGGGAAGGGAGAGGAAGGGCGCCGCTGTGGGAGACATGAAGCTGGGGTGAAGGTGGGGGGGTAGTGGTTTATTGGTGTCGTCGGGCCGCGCTCGGCCTGCCGGGCGAGGCCGGTCCGAGGTGCCCAGCTGGTTATGCCCAGCCTTGCCAGGGGGAGGGCTGGGGATCGGGGCGGGGGCCGAGCGCGGCAGGGGCTAAGTACCACGCCCTGCTGTCCCTGGAGGGGGTGGTTGCGTACCGCCCGGCGCCTGTCAGCCCGTCTCCCGTGCAGTCGGCTGCAGGCGCTGCGCCGAGGGAGGCAGAGCTGAACCCGCCCAGCCGGACGCGGCCTGGCGGCCGAGCAGAAGGCGGCGGTCGGTGAGGGGACGGGACGGGGTCATGGCGGAGACCGGCTCCGTGCACGCCACCAGGTTCGAAGCAGCCGTGAAGGTGATCCAGAGCCTGCCCAAAAATGGTAAGTGTGGCTTGGCGGGGGGGGCAGGGGGGGAAGTCCAGTGGCATCGCCGCGGGGCCTGGCCGCCCGGCCGGCACCTGCGAGTCGGGCAGGGCCCGGAAGGCGGCGGGAGATGAGGCCCCTCTTCTCCCGGCGGCGTCTTCCTCGGGACAGGCAATTCCCGAGCAGGGAGGGCGGCGCGGCCCGCCGGGCGACTCGACCCGCCGGGCGGCTCAGGCCAGGGCAGTAGGGCCGGTCAGCAGACGGTGGCTGGAGAACCGCTTGGAAACCTCGGTCCTCGTGCTGCCATCTGCCTCCCCTGAAGAGACGCCGGTTCAGGGCTCCCGCGGCCCGGAGAGAAGTTCCTGGGCCAGGCGCTGGGAGGAGGGGGCTTGTCAGCTTCCCCGGCCCGCGGTGCGGTGCGCGCCGGGGAAGGGCCTCTGCCTCGCTGCGATCCTGGAGTTGGTTTGACGGCTTCGGAGCTGTTAGGCTGAGTACCTCAGCTGGAAGGGTTTAACAGAGCGGAAAAGCAAAGGATAATCAGAATGAATCTTTTTGATAAAAGTAATTAAAACCAAAAGTTGGTCATTTAATCCTGGTGTAAGTACCTGGGTTTGCCGAGATACTAAGATTAAAAGCACTGTAAACTTCCAGTGACTAGACTGAAACCTTAAAGTATTTGATTTAATGGATTGGCTTTGAACCTTCCCTGAATCACCCCCTCGACGAAAGTGTGTTCTAGAGGGAAGAAGAGAAAAGAAAAAATACTGAAACAGCTATTGCGAGTGCTGTCAAATACCCAAAGTAAACAAAAACAGGTGGAAGGTTGTGTTTGGGTTTGTTGTGTCTGTTTTGTTTGGGGTTTTTTTGTGAGTTTGTGGGGGTGGTTTTTTTGTTAAGAACTTTTGGGGGGGGTTATTTTGTTTAACTCAGGAGTCTTTCAGTAAGTTATAGTAACAGTAAAGTGATATTCAGAATACTTTATTGTGAGCTTGAACCTGTCTCTTTAAACTGAGTGAACGGATGCTTGCGTTATGTTACCTATTACTCTTTAAATTCTAATTGCAGAGTCTGACATCAGTAGTAGTAAAGGTTATAGTCCTTTAAACAACCTGAAACTTGCTATTTCTAAAGTAAATATTGTCAGTGGTGCTGGTTCTTGGTAGATGAAACAAATACGTTCTTTGTTGACTTAAATTGTGCTGCTGTGAATCAGGCCATAACAAACTGCGGGCTATTTTCTCACAGTAATGCTAAGCTTGTAAAACACTTATTAATATTCTTGTTTTCAACTTAATTGTATTTTTAAATGCTTTCACTAGGTTCATTCCAGCCAACGAATGAAATGATGCTCAAGTTCTATAGCTTTTATAAGCAAGCAACCCAAGGACCCTGTAACATTCCACGACCTGGATTTTGGGATCCAATTGGTAGATATAAATGGTAACTTTTAATGACTCTTGTTTTGTTTTGTTTGAAGTGGAGGTATTTAGAAGAGTGGCACTTGAAGAAAGAGTTTAGTGAGCTTATTTCTCATTTTTAGAAAAATAAATAGAACAGTCACAGCTTCTTATGCTTGAATTTGTTTTCTGTCTTGTGTTCCAACTTTCTAGCTCAGATAACTTGTAACTCCTTAGAGTTGCAGGTGAAAGCATTCCCTTGGGTTCTGCAGGCGGTCAGGTTTTCCTGAGCAAGCACCATCATGGTACCTCATGCAGTGTTTATCCCGTGTTGTTGAATGGAATTGTAGGTGCTCTGCAGAATGAGTGATCTGGATGAGAGTCTGGAATTCTTCTTTTTCAAGTGAAACATCATGTATGATGTGAACTTGAAGTAAACATGTGCTCATTGGCAGTCATTGGTACAGCTTCATGCTCTTGGGGAGAGGTCTGGTTTATGTGTCTGTCTGGCTTGTCTGCTCAGTGGCAGGGCTTCTCTGTGCTGCAAAGATTTCTGATTCGCTAAATTGCTAAGATCACTTTGAAAAGCCATGTGAATGCTTTGCTTATTATACTTCAAGAATGATTTTTCCTAAAGAAGAGGTATAAGCAATTACTTTATGGTTGTGGTCCTCTTAGAATGTGTGAAATAATTCTTTTGATACTTTTGTTTGTTTGTTTCCTCCCTTCTGTTCCCTCTCTTGTCAGGGTGAAGGGGTATCTGTGCAAAGAGTAGGGCAGTGAGCTTCCACCCACCTGGTTGGTTGTAGCTGAAATGTGAGATGCCAACCTTAGGGTTTTGCTGTAAGTAGGACAGATACTCTGGCAAGAGGAAGGGATGCTGTCAAATGAAGTGCAGGGCTGAGTAAGGAAGTGCCTTACTCCGCTTCATGTTCTGACGTTCCTTGTGCAATACTGATAAGCTTGATTGGAATTTTGCAGAGTTGGACAGGGTGAGATTTTTTAGGTCATAAGTAGCGGCTGTGGTAACTGGGGGCAGTGATTAAACTGTGTGTCTATGTGACTGATGTGTCTTTCCCCACCTGCTAAACTTGAAGAGGACAGATTTTTCTTGTAGCCTGTTGTAACTTGCTGACAGCTGTTCTAAGTGCTGGCTGAAGTGTCTGTGCCTGCTTTTTTTTTTTTTTCTTCTGTAGCAGACGGTCTTAAAAATCAGTCTAATTGAAAGGGTAATGCGTGTGTCTCCTATCTGGGGTTGTTAATAACTTAATGGGTACAAGATCGTAGCTGGTCAGTGAGGAACTCTTCATTCCCTGGGCTGTTCAGTTTGTTGCTTCTTTGTTGATGAACCACTATGTGATTATCCTAAAAAGTTACATATTTGGACTTTTAGTAAAATTTAAATAAAGCTGTGAATTGTTGATACAATTTGTTTGTATCAGAGACACTTTGAACATTACATAACTGACCTACTTAAGGCCAGACTGAAAAAAATCCAGTAGGCCTTGCAGATACTGAAGATGTACACGACTTTCTCTCCTAGGGATGCCTGGAGTGCCTTGGGAGACATGTCCAAGGAAGAAGCCATGATAGCCTATGTTGAAGAAATGAAAAAGGTAAGTTTGCTAATGAGTAGAAGGCATGTTCCAGAGTAAATGTTCCAGAAATAAATTAAGGAACATGAGGAGGCTCTTGATGACTGCTACTGTCAAAGCTCCAAAGAGCTATTCCTGTGTGAACCGTTACATTTCTGTACTAGGCTGTTTGGCCTACAGGGAGAAGAAAATTATGTACTTCCTTCCACAGCTGTAGAATTTTGGGTTTTCTTCAGAGAAACAGGAGAGATCTAGCTGCTGTGAAGCTTAAATGACAGAGCCAAAGAAATTGAAGTATTGAAATCATGGTAAAGGGAGCAGTGGGGAAAACAGTGGAACTTAATAGTACAACAAAAGAAACTGCCTCAGTTCTCAGAGTTGAGAGAGGTAAGTGATACTTTGGAAAGGAAGAAAAACAACCCTCCAGAAGGACTTCAAAAGCAGGAGTTTCACTATAATGACTGGAGACATGAGTATAATATGTACACTTAAACATCTTTGATCATTGTATTCCCAAGAACTCAGCAACCTGAATTGTCTGTATTTGTCATGAAAATATTCCTGTTATGTTGTAGTTGCTGTTAAAGAGTTAAATTGAGTAACTTGACTTTGAAATAGATGTGTAACATGTAAACAGTCATGCTTGCTATATTAATCTGGAATTGCAGTATTAACTAAACTAAACATTCAGAGTTAAAGCCCATTTCATTGCAGTCTTTTCACTTTTCAGCTTAAAGATTATTTATTGTTGATCTAAATAAAAGTAAAATTGTGAACTGTTACTGTAATGGGGTTAGTATCAAGGTGAGAAAATAGTTCTACTCCGAACACTATCTTGATTGACATTGAACTCTTAGCATGCTTTATGGTTGATACAACAAAAACTTGTAGGCAAGGAGCTGGAGTCTGGCTACAGCTCCCTTTCCTATCTGTAATTTTGGTAAGTTAGCTCCTGCTGCTAGTACTGTAGCTGCTTTAAAATGAAAAGCAGCTCCAGAAACACAGGAGGCAAAGTACTATTCATTTAGTCAAAAATCCCACTAAGTTTTGAGAATTCCTTTTGAATGCGTACCACGATATTTGGTCCTTTGTTTCAAATCTTGGATTAAAAAATGCGTTAATGCTTCAGTAGATTACCTCAACCAGTAACTGGTTTGGCCAGGACATGAAAACTAAGTGAAACTACAGTGTTTGTTCTAAAAAGACCCTACCAAGTCTCCTGTGAGAAAGTCTACTTACTTGACCCTAATGAAGCACAAATATTCTGCCTCTGTACAGATTACACCTAGGGATCAGAGAGCAAATGACTTATTGGCTCACTCAGCTTTGAAACTGGGAAATCTGTTTACCTTGCTTTGGTGCTGCTTCAGCTCTCATATTTGAAATTCTAGCTTCATCTTTTCCAGCCTGATTGCTTCTACTTGAAATGTCCATGGAAGCGCATTTCAGATGGATCCAACCGGGCTGTGTTACCAGCATATCCTGCACTAACTCTGTAGTGGTACTGCGGGCGTTCTGCTGTTGCTGCGTAGCTATCCGTGTCTAAGGGGGTGAAAACCCACTTGTGTACTGGTATCACAGGGCTCTTTTTAAGGGTGTTTAAGATTGAAGTATTTTCCTCCCTCTTGCCCGTGGGGCATGTCCCTAGCACTTGCATGTTGTGTTTGGGCTATACATGCATCAGATGACCCTATCACAAGGTACTTTCATTGTAAACTTGTTTGGATTTTTTTCCCTTCATGGGATAACTTTGAAAAATCACAGCTGTTGAGGGTTGTGTCTGGGCGAGGTTTTGAGGTGCTGGTGGGAGATGTCTTAGCTAAGATGAATCTGAGCATTTTGTTTAAGGTTAGTTTATCTTCCAAGTAGCATTTCTGAACTGTTATATCACAATTGTTATAAACTAATATATAACAAAACGATATATTAAGAAGTGTAAATAAATTAGAGTAGTATTTTGGCATAAAAACGTGTTGACAGTATTTGGGGTTTCTAATTTAAAATAAGAATCTTCCTATATGAATTGTCTGACATCCAAAGAAAACAGTAACTCAGGATATGTAATTTATTTTGCATCTTCAGATTTTAAGATGCATATTATACCTAGAGGCTATATAAGTAAGCAATTGATTTTGTTCTGGAAGTATTCTTTTTTGCTCACCTGAAAGCTAGCGGTTACAAAGCTTACTTTAATGGAAGCTGTGTGGTAGCTTCTGAGAACTGCCTCAAGTTGCAGAGAGTATATTGAGGTCTCTTTAGAATAGGTGAAGAGTAGTTATGTGCAAGCATCATACAAATCCACGTATGAAGCAGTTTACAGTGCAGACCATAGAAGCAAATAGATAGCAAATACAAGTGTTACATTAGAGTAGGTTTCTTGTTTCAGTGCTATTGAAGTAAAAAAAAAATTGCACAGTTGTTCTGTCTCTGGCTCATATCCAGCTCTGTACCTGAGCACTGAGCATTTCTAACAAATACGGAGTGAATTATATATGTGGAATAGATTGGGAAAATGGCAATGAAACTGCAGTTGGATAGGATCCCTATCTCTCGGTATCTATCCTTGATTAGTTTACAAGTGTTGACTTGTGCAAGCCTGCCTGGAGCTCCTGCTTTGTGAAGTAATGCTGTAGCTTTTGCTTCTGCTGCTTTGTGATGTGCTTGGTGCTTTTGAACAGCATGTTCTGTGGCAATTTGTACCTCTGTTGCTTTCTTGGTGCCCTTCTGGAGGTGGAGGTTTACTGTAGCTCAAAGTTTGCTTCTACCTGAGTCTTCTCCTATAGCTATTGACTCTTCAGGAAAACAATAATAAAGAAGTTTAGGATGGAAGAGGAACAAAGCTATCAGCAAAAACCTTGGTTAAAAGGACTTAAGCTAGAATGGGACAGTAATATCTACTTTAAAAATAACATTCAGGTATTTAATTGCTTCTGTTTATTTTAGATTTTAAGATTCTGCATTCTTCTCAGATGATCAAAGGTATTGGCTTTGTAATTTAAAATTAATAAATTTTTATCAACGGAAATGCTCCAAATGACTTCAAGAAAATAATTTGGGTTTAGTTTGCTCTGCTCAGTATGTCTTTGCACTGTTCAGTTTTGCTGTGTTCTGCTCATTTTGTCATTTGGGTTTAGATGGACCCAGTAGGGCATGTTTGATCTGTGCCTTACAGAAGATGACAGGTTTGACAAATACGAAGAATCTTCTAACAAAAAGTCTTTCTGTTTCACTTTCTCTGTGGGAAGACTTGTCTATAAAATAAATTGGATCAGGTAGCAGCCTGTTGAACTTTGAGTTGGTTTAGTTTGAAATTGCTGAAGTAATGGATTCCAAGGTCTAATACTGTGCTGAGGCAGTCCTTTTGTGGTGGCAAATACATTAGCTGTCTCCTTCACCTAAAGAAAGTCAATACAGCTAGATAAGATTCTTGTTTGGTAAATTAGTTTTACATTGTTTTCATTTAATAAAAAAATTAAAAATGGGAATAACGTCTGAAGTGACTTAGTGAAATCTTACTGAGGTTTATAGTGACCAGCAGTTTCTAAAATCAGTCAAAATGAATAAATTGTTGAAATGCTGTTTCATAAGTTGCTTCATATTTTGGACTTGTGCAGATTCTTGAGAGTATGCCAATGACGGACAAAGTTGAAGAATTACTACAAGTAATAGGCCCGTTCTATGAAATAGTAGAAGATAAAAAGAACAGAGGATCTGACCTAACCTCAGGTTCGGACAAATAACTTCCTTTGTACTACTGATAATCACAATACCGGATTTTGGGGGCTTGTTTGCTAGAAATTATTTTAAAGCTAAATGTTGCGTCTTTCTGTTCATTCTCTTCACCATATGGCAGTTCGAATGGAGAAAGTCTCTAAGTATTTGGAAGGTAGGAATAATAAATTATGTGTAAGTCCATCTTCTCCATTGTTTTGGTCCTGTAGTAAATTCCTGCTAACACTTGTGACTTCTGGGCTTGCCACCTCATTGGGCTGGATTTTGGTTGATTTTGCTTTTGAAGTACAAAACAGGCCCAGGGAGCTGTGGTTTTAGTCCTTGTGTACAGGCTTTTTGAGCTGCTGAAGGAAACATCTTCCTGAAATGAGAAGAGTGTTTAAAACAAACTCCCCCAACCAAATGTAGTTTCTGCCTTTCCATTAATAAAGGAACAACTATTTATAATGTGTGCTGCAGTGGATTATCAAACGGCATGCAGAACTGGTAATCCAGCTCTGTTACCTCATCTCAAATTAAAAATAAAAATCCACAATCAAAATCCATGCTTTTTTAAAAAATCATGGTGTCTATAATACATACAAAATCTAAGATGGGTTTGTGAAACTTTCAGGTTAAGTTTTTTGAGACTGAGGTTCATGAGGGGAATATCTATTTAAACACTATAAATCGCTGACAAGTGGCAAACCCAGTGGTGTCATGGCTGCATAAAAATCAGTGTTGTGATTTTTATTTAGCAATACCATTGTGAGAATGTTTTGATAGTGCCAGTTCTTTATGCTATGGGTAATGTGTTCATAGGGTTGTAATACAAGGATTACAGTTGTTTAAATGTGGCTTAAAATTACAGTTAAACTTGGCATTGTTGCATTTCAATTTTTGAAACCGTTTTTTTCAAAACTGAAAATTAGTTTTAAAAACTAATTAATTGGTTTAATCTGTTTAAAGAAGTAGGAATCAGCTAGTTATGTTGCCTTTTGTGTGTGGCACTGTTTTCCCCCTACCTAAAGGAACACAGTTTTGGTAGCAAGTCCTAGAGAAACTTTTTATTTGCTTTTTGGGGAAAGGTAATAGTAGAAGTCTTTCAATGGCAATTCTGAAAGCTCTGACTTTTTTTCCTCAACTAAACTTGTGTATGCTTTATATCTGGGATTTAATGAGCTTGCCAGACAGCTGGATTGATGGACAAGATTGTAAGAGTATCAGTAGATTCAGGTCAGTGATCTGTGTAATAAGGATTTACTTGGGCTTGGTGTCTGTGGCACTGTGCCACAAGCCATTTCTGAAAAAGTGACTTATCTGGGCAAACAGAGTCACAGAAGTTAAACCATACCTGTTTCAGTAACAAATTGAGCATATTTGCTCTTTAAGGAGGCAGCTTAAACACATGGCAGTGCAAGTAAAACTGAATAGCATATTTAACTTCACTGTGTTCTCTGTGTTGCAATGAATCTGTTCATGTGTCGTCATTTGTGTGGTTTAAAGCTGCAACATCTAACTGTGTCACCGTGAGTTAAGGCAGAATTTTCAGTCTGTTGTATGTTACAACTTTACCATTTTGTTTTGAAATCCTTTCTTCAGCACTACTACTACTCTTCCAATTAAAAGTGAAGTAGGAAATAATGGTTGTTTACGCAAAGAGCTCAAAATATTTCACAGATGTATGGAAGCATAAATACCTTCGGACATCTAGATACACGTTAAAGAGTAGAGCAGATCTGCCCAAGTCTGTGTTTGAGATTCTGTCACCCATCTCTACACTACTGTTTAAAAATAGCTGCATGGTTGTGTTCTGATTGTATTAGTGCCTCCAGTGCTGTTTCTTCCCCTGCCCCAAGCCCTTACTCTATTGCTTCTGTTGTCGAAAGTGTTTTTTCGCAGGCAGGTAACTGGTATGTTATGAAAACTGGGGCCCTTCCCTTCAATGTGTGTCTTCATACTGTACTCGCCCCATCTTCCCATTCTGTCTTGAGTTTGCCTTCCATTCTCTTTTCCAGCAGATTTTGGTCTGTAGGATCACTATTTGTCTTAAGAATTGCACACCATTCCCTCAAAATTGACAGTATGTGTGAATTAGTTGAAGAGATTGTCTGGAGGTTCAGTGTATATCAGCTGCATGTATTGACTCTAGCAGAATGGCCTTAACAAAAGCGTAGCCTTTAAAATTTAATTTCTACTCATGGTTTCACTGAAAATGTTAAATACAAAGCATTGAAATACTGTCTTCCTGAATCAATAGGGCTTGTTGCTCTCCTTAATGAAGAACACCGAGGTCTTACATGCCAGTATAAAAATGACTTATGATGTTCACTGGACAAGCTGGATAAACTTGCTATAAAGAAAGGAAAATTGAGAATTCCCTCTAGAAGGCTGAGGTATTTCAAAAGGATATAACCTGGGTAGTGCTTTGAAAGCTTATCCTGCAGCTGTGTGAGACGCTTAGATTCTCCAGAAAGTTAGTCAGTAGTCCCTTTCTGACAGGTATGAAGTACATCCTTACAGAGGAAATTACTGACAAATTATTTTCAGGGTCATAAAATATTAGACATCAAAGAAGTAAGTAGGTTCTAAGCTGTCATAGCGCTGTGGAAGAGAATAAGTAACTTGCAGTATTACAGGAGGACCCTTTTGTTTGCCGCTGCTGGAAGCATAGCGGGGGGACTGCTGGCTAAGATGGGTGCTTCAGAAGAGCAGCCTTTTAACTTTTTGCACTTGCTGAGAGTGCATGAGAAATCTGATGTCTAAGCCAATGCTAAAAAGGCAAATAAGCGTCAAAATACCATTGCTTGGAGATTTTGAAATTTTCAGAATGGGCATTCAAGCTTTCTTCTTACATTATACCTGAAGAAGCCAGAAGTGGCTAGAATTAGCACATTACCGATCTGTCGCTGGGTGAAAAATACTGGGAGTTTCAGAGGCAACTCATCCTTCTGAATGTTTCCTTGAGAATGTTTGTAGATTTTTTTTCTTTTTTCTGAACATGAATAAATCCAGCAGGAGGGCAAGAAAATCCCTACCTGACAGGTCTGCACTACATGATCTCAACAGCTGACCAAAGTATCTGGAAATTGTTCACAAGTTCTTCAGTAGAATTTTTCTGTGTACTCTTTCTGCTTTGTGACAAGGCATTTCATTGATTTTTAAAATCCTCCTAAATAAAGATGACCCTTGGCCTTTACCCTGAGTAGCAGCATTCTTTGTCAGCCTTTATGAAAACTAAATATTGCCTCCAGTAATGACAAGTTCTGCACTACAGAGGCTGTGGAAAGTTTCAGCAGTGTAATACTCCTCACCTTTGTCATCCTGCCGAGTATTTCTCCCAGTTGCACCAGATGAAGCCTTGATGAAGCAAGGTGAATGTGCTGACTTTGGGCAGTGCTGGTTGCAGTGTAGTGAGCTTGCGCTAGGAGCCCATACAGGGCACTGCTTCAGCAGCAGCTTGTATGAATGGCAGGAGCTGGCCTGGCTCACAGGCAGATATGAGCATTTAATAATTGTGTAGTGTCTTCCTACATTGGGTATGGGAATGAGGTTTGAAAGACAATACTGAGCTCTCTGTGGTTTTAGAACAAGCAAATGCATGTGAACGCTTCTATTTCAAAGGCAGTGCAGGAGGTAGGTAGGCTTGCAGGGGAGGACTGCACTTGGGGAAAAAAGCAAGCTTGTTCCTAATTGTTACTTTCCAGGTAGAAACACTTATTCTTACTCTTAAAATGTGATTATATTTTCCAACTGTGTTTCTGTAGATTGCATGTGATTAGTTTCTCTTTTCAAATAGTTTTAACTTCTCTAAGAGCTTCTCATGTTATATTCAACATCTTTGCTTTATAATAGAGCATTTGGTGGCACGTTCTTACTGCTTGTGTGTGGGCCTCTTCTGTGAAACACCCTCTGCTTCATATGCTGACTTTTCCGTTTCTGTTTGACTTAAAGTATACTGCTAAACTGATTTCTTTCCTTCTCCTTCCTCTTTTCCTAATTAGGATTCTTAAGGAACTCAATGGCTGTGAATCTTTTTAATGCTTTGTAAGAAGGGGGAACAGAACTAAAATCCCTATTACTCTGAAATTGTCATCATTTAATAGGATATGTTGCATGGGTAGCAGCACCACAACCAAGAGGTGCATCAAGGCAGGGCAAGTGTGGGGCAGGAGAAGCTGCTGGGTGGGTGAGAGAGGTTTGTATAATTCTGCTTTTTAAACTCTTACTCCTCTTCTAGTTTCCAACTATAAGCTAACAGCCACAGTCAAGGTTACAGATTATATTTGGGGAGGCTAGTGTGAAACTTAGTATAGAGATATGTTTTTGTTATTAGCTCCGTGGTTTAATAGTTTCCCTTCAGAAGCATCTAGAATACTCTCTGCAGTGTTTGATGCAAGATGGGATTATTACAGGATTAAGGGGCTGGGCCAGCAAGTGTCAGTCAGTGGAGAGTCTCAGTGAGATGTGGATCAGTGTCTCAACAAGCTGTGGCTTGTCTTGTTGCAGTACATACCTGTTTCAGGCCTTCCAGTTCAACCTTGAGCCTACTTTGATACTTGACCTAAAACTATCTGTGTTCTGCCAGTGCTTTCTAACGATGCTGGAAATTAGGGCAGAACATCAGTATAGCTCAAGCCTGAGGATATCAATAGCTCCTGTCACACACAGTGGTGAATATATTGCCACAGGGTGAGCAGCAGAGTATCCAAATGTGGAAATATAAGAATAAAAATTGTTTCTTTCAAAGTGAAGGGAGCTAAGAGAAGCTTTCTTCCATGAAAAGAAAAGCCTCTCTGTATGCCATTTCATTCTGGATTGAGTCAACAGTAACGGGTTTTGTGTGTAATTGGATGTTGGACCTGGATTTTTTTTTCCTTCACCCTGACAAGTTCCCTGCAAAAGGGAAAATGAGTTATCAAAAACTATTAAGGTTATAGCAGATGTACCCACTTGCTATAAAACATTGGGGTCTTACTTGTAGATACAATCTTGTGATGAGAGAACTGAAATGCAGATTTCTCACAGTTGTGTTCTACAAAGACATGCTGCGAAGAAGTAGTAGTAGACAGAGGTATGGGAAGCTGCGGAAGAACATATGTAGTTAGCTCTGTCTTGATTGTTGTCAGAAGAGTGCCCAGTGGGCACAGGCTGGTGTTTCCTGCATACCTTTTTTACAGCAAAAGGAATTACTTTAATCATAGCTTCTAAGATGCGTGGAAAAGCCAACGGTGTTATCTGTGAGGCTGTGTTTAATATTGGCATTGAAAAAGGCTGTTCAACTGGTAGCCTTGGAGTAGATGTCAGGAGATTATAATCTTAATGTTTATTTCCTTGTTTGTTTGTGGTTTTTTTTTTTGTAGAAGGCAAAGCAGCTTTTGATTTGGGCTACAATATTGTGGGCCAGAATTTCTGGACTATAGATGACTCGGCAATATGGTTTTCAGTTGCTTTCAAGCACAGTTCACTTTTCTTTATGGGTTATTAAGTTCACTGTGCTCATATTTTATATCTTCTGGAACAAAACTCAGGACTGTAATGTTCCTCTGCTTGCCATGAAAAGTTCCAAATGTTGACTGTGTCTCTTCCATGCTCTTCTCTGCCCTGCTCGTTCTCCCAGAGGGAAGTAGTACCAGATGCAGGGACATCGTGGAATGATCTTGCTATTCTTGCAGGTTACTATAAATATCTAAGAAGCAGCTGTTCTTTGTGTTCGTTCTCTGACATGATTGTTGGCTAAAGTGTTGACAGTAAGCTGGCAAAGCCTGGATTCGTTGGTCTTGCTGCCTGTGCTTGGTGACCCTGTACTCGGGATGTCCTGTGGCCCTCGTGGAACTACTTGCCAGTACTGGGAATGCCAGTACACAGCAGCTGCTGTGCTCCCTGGGCTGCTCTCTTGTCAGGAAATCCCAGACAGGTTGTCTCTACTGGCAGACTACTCAGGGGTGACTGAGGAGGGAAATGGGTCTAAGTCAACACAAAAAGCTTGGTAACCTTATTTATATGGAAAGTACTCTGAAAATTCAAGGGAGCAAGTACTGGTGGATTAGGTGTTGATGAGAAACTCCGTAGATACTGAAAACTATAAAGGTCCTGTATGACTAGACAGTAATTCCAAGTACCATTTTTGCAAGTTCATACAGATGTCTAAGAAGCTGCTATTGTCTGTCTGTTTTCATTCTTATCCACAAACTATTGTTTTGATGTTTATAAATGGTCAATAAAGACATGGGTATTGTTGATTAAATTGTTTTTTGAAACACAGCGACATTTCTTTGAGTGTAACAGCTTGAAAAAGCACATAAACAGAGTGTGGAATGCTGACCAAATGAGGCTATAGTCTTTTAGAGTTTATTAAAAGAAATAAAAAGGAGGTGCTTCTTTTTCTCTGTTGTAGCATCGTTAAGTCTTTCTGAACTTTAAAGGAAAACTGTATAGAGGAAAATCTGGCTCCTGCAATCTGTGTTTGGGGAATACATTTTTCAGAGAACTTATACTTAATGCACTTAAAAGTGATAAAACAGTGGTAGCCAAAGTAAGGAATTTTATACTTTTCTATTCTTGTGACCTTTCTAAAATCTCATTATTTGTGATGATGGTTCATTTGAGTACTGTAGAACAGATGTTTCGGAGCAAACCGGGCCCCTGGAAATTTTCTTTGTAGTGTGCTATATTAAAAAGAATGGAAGGAAATGAGGGTATGGAAACTCTTCTTCTAGCAGAAGAGTTTATTGCTCCCAGATGCTTGCATGTACCCCGCCTTTCTCATTGTAGTAACTCCTTGCAGTATTGGGGATACATCAGTTTCAGAAAGGAGGTGGAGATTGTGTAACTGAGTGAATTGGAAATGGCAGAATGTGGTTGCACAAACTTGGAATTGAAGCAGGGAACCTACTTGGATCAGTAACAAGCATGAAGCATGAGGCTGTGATGGCAAGAAAAGAATTCTAGTTACCTGATTATCAGAACAGGTTTGTACAGCGCATAGGTCTGTCTCTCTGAGACTTAAACGTTTTGACAGAGCTCGACCCTACTTAGCAGGAGTGCAAGGGGATCCCTGTATAAGGTGAAGTCAGTGTAGGTCATGGAAATAATCCTTTAATGACAAAGATTTTTCTGTTATTGAGCTGATAGTAAAGTTATGGTATTTTACAAAAGCACCTAACTTTTATTAAATGATGTGGGTGTACACAACTAGTTAAATGGTTTACGATGTGTTTCACCTGTTGTTGTAGACTATTTCCTGATCACTGGTATTTGCAAAGCATGAAAGAGGCTGCAGGACTGAGGATACTGCATTGTACTGGGACAGCCAACAGTACAGCTCCTCAGTGCATGTCAACTTTGTGTAAGAATTACTTGCCTGATCAGCCAACAAAAAATACAAGGCATTTGAGGGGAAAACCTCAACCTGCTAGGCTAGGTTTTATTTGTAAGATGACCCTTGAGCTGAGGCAGATCCACAGGGGCATTTAAGCTCCTCACTCCTGTACAAGTATCAAAAATGGCCTTGAAATATCTGGGGAGTTAGAAATGAAATATTTGAGAAACTTGGCCCTGTTACACAGATCACTGAGAATAACAGTAGTGCTGCCTTTAGAGAAACTTACTTAGAATTGCTCTTAAGAAAATAGCTTAATAGAGCCGACAGAAGAAAATAAGCATCTCTTAGGGCATGTAGAAAGGCATTGTGGCACTGAATAGAATCATCATGATGTGTCCTTCATGTCATTTCCATCCCATTTTCTTTTTGTTCCTTCTTCCTTCTGTTCACATGCTGTTACTGTTACACAGCTCTTGATATATAGCATTAAAAAAAAATTCCAGGCTTTTACAGAAGAATATAATTCCTTATACAGCTACAGAACAGTACAACTTTGGTTTAGAAAACTGTCACTAGTCTCACAGTTCAGTGGTGTAGGCAGCAAGATGAAAATAATAAACTGAGAGGGATTCTGTAGTATTTAAATTAGGGCAACAGTAAAAGCTACTAACGTTTTGCCTGCAGTTGAAGTAGGTAAACAGAATAGAGTGGTGGGGCATGGGTGGGTTTAGCAAAAAGCAAATAAGGTTTTAAAAGTTGGGTTGACTTCTATAATTTGTATTAAAAGATGCATTTCTCAGGAAGTAGTCATTAACCTACAACAGGGACTGTAGAGCTCACTGCTAGTTGGCTCTGCTTAGTCTTTAGTCCTATCATTCCAACTACTGGTCATCATCACTGCTGGTTTCTTAGCAGATACTTGAAGTAACAAGGAGAACTGCAGCAAACCTGGTTTTACCTATGTAGTATAAAAGCAGCTGGCGGGTGGACCTGATGATCATGGCACAGATGGGTTCTGAGGAGAAGTACACAGTCAAGTGGGGTATTTCCAGTGGACAGAATTGCATACAGTGCTGTGTTCTTCAGAGTCAGCATCAAAGCAGTGCCTCTTTACAGTATTCAGGAGCACTGCTGCCAAGAATGATTTTGTGGAAGAAATATGAACCTGAGGGATTTCAGTTATTCAGGTGTCCCATGGCATTATACCATCAATCTCTTACTATTGATGCTTTCCCTGCAGTCCCATCTCTTTATTTAAATATATAAGATGTATCATTTAGCAGTTTCTCCAAATTAATAATTTCCTTAGTGAAATGAAGAGAGAACATGCTTGAATACTCAAAAGACCTTTCCTTCAAAAGAAAAAAAAGTAAATCTTAAGAATAAAGTGTATGGTATAGCTGGGGCTTTTTACAATGTCTTTGGTAGTATGAAAAGGTTTACAGTTTTAATTCACCTTCTTTCACAACTGATGTTCCTCCTAGTCTTGTCTTTCCTGTTTACTCCCACAGTGGGGTAGGACACATGGGTGATTGTGCTCCCACCCCTTTTTTGTTTCATGCCCTGCCATGCCAAGGGAGCTGTGTCTGCTTAATGATCATGCTGGGAGAACTTGAACTGCTGCCTTACTCTCCTCACGTTGCTGCTCCATGGAAAAACATCTCGAGAACTGGGTTTCACAAGAAATGAAACATGCTTATGACAAATAACCTGGGAATATGTTGGGATTTTTATTTCATTTAACAAATCTTGCAAATAAGAAGTGTTCTTTGGTGAGGAGAAAATGAACATGTGATAGCTTGTACTTCTCCAGTCTATGACACAGACAATAGTTTTCCCAGTTCTCTTTTTACAATAAAGAAGCATGGGGTTTTTTAACCTTCAGGTAAAGACTGGATTAAAATAATCCAAAGCAGTGATGCAGGGTGCCCACAGAAACCTTATCTTGCTCTAAAACTAAGGTGAACAGCATATTCAACATCCTTTTTTTAAAGCAGTATGGATAAGCTTTGAAAATAGAGGAACGTGGGAAGGCTCTTCATTGCAAGATTAAAGCAGAAACCCCTTAGCTCTAAATTACCATGCAGCAAAGAAAGTAGTGGAGCTGGTTTAGCAACTCCAGTATAATTGGATACTATATTGCTGTTTAACGTAAGCCTAAAAGTCAGAGTTAATCTTTCAAGGCTCTGAGGAGGGAACAGAGAAATTGTGCAAACAGAAGGCTGTGGTGACGCTTCAAACACACATGCTTCAGCCTTGGAGTCAACCCCTCATGTAACTTTAATCACTCAGTCCTAAAGTAGGATGCTTACATGATCATCTGGATGTATTTAACTCTATCTTCTGTACAGGAGGTGGTAGTATCATCCCTTAAATTCTCCATGGCTTTTAAGAATCTTTGCCTTGCAATTCCTTTTACAGAGTAAATTGTGATCCTTGGGGTGATCAAAGATATGGAAAACAAGGGTTTAACAATTACCTTGTCTATTTCAATATATTTTTAATATTTATGTAATTAGACATGCAAACCAATGCTCAGTGTATTTATTTCATCACTTTTTTTCACTGAAATCAGAATTTCTTTCCATATGCCCTTTGCCAGGTAAAGGTCTGTGTAAACTTGAGTGGTCTTTCCGCATTTTGTGCCTGCTTGAATCGCTGCAGGAGAATAGGGATCTTGTATTTACCTTCTTCTGTGAGAATCCTGTTGCTCAAATGATTGAATAGAACCTTTTAAAATTTGCCTTTGGGTTGAGAGCAGTTTGAAGCATTTCAGCCCCAAGGGAAATTTCTATAAAAATGCTGACTTCTGGGCTTGAACGAACATGGCCTCACTGGTCCTAGATAAAAAGTTACTGCAGCTGTACCATAAATGTGGGTAATAGAGATGACAGCGGCCTGCTGTCTCTTTCTATTAGGCTTCCTCAGTATCATTGAGAATCTCTTCACCAGTTGTGGCTGATCACAGTGTGCCTGACTAAAGAGAAACATTAAACCAGTTAAGGACGAATTTACAGAAACAAAGATGGGATTATTTGGCACATCTTCTCATACAGAAATACTTTTGTAGAACTATGATTAATCATTTGGGGGGAGGGGTGGAGAGGGCGTATGTTTGTTTGTTTCAAAATACATCTTTTTTTTCCACTTTGAATTTTTTTTCAGACCTTAGTAATGTCATGAATTCTGCTCCAAATATAAAGGCTGTGAATGGAAAAGCTGAAAGCAGTGATAGTGGAGCAGAATCAGAAGAAGAAGGGCTTCGTGAAGAGGAAGAAAAAGAACTGCAGCTGAATGGAAAGGGTATGTTTTCTGCACTGGGACTATTTTCTCTTCCAAAGTTAACCACCTAAGGCAATAGAAAATCCCAAAGAATTATGAATGCTGTACTTCCTCAGGAGAATTAGATGAAAATGCACAAGGATGTGTGTGTGAAAAATGGCAGTGTCTTAACCTTGGCTAAGATTTAGAACCTGTACAAATTAGCTTACTCATGTTTTAAATACCGTCTTTTCTTTATATAAATGAATTTTTTTATTTACACCTTTTACAAGAACAAAACAGTCCCTGCAAATGTGAATATAGGAGCATTTATATGTTTTGTTCTGCATGTACATTGTACATACAATCAATGACAAAGTTAGCTATTTGAAGGAATAGGTTTCGAGCTATTTAGGTGTGTAACTTTCTATTTGCAAAGTTCTCTTGTTCTTTTACAGACTATAAGAATGTGAAACCAGAATCAGCAGCTGCTAAGGATTTGGAAAGCATTGTTGCTAATGGCTGTTACAAGGACAGCTTTATCCCAGACATGCAGAATGGCATCCAGACCAAATCTGCCCTGAATGGCTTGAACCTAGAGGAAGAAATAAAGAAAACAGAGCCAAGCCTAGAAATAGCTAATAGCAGTGCTCACCAAGGTATTGTTCTTGCAAGACCATGTTTTCATTTGCACATGTTTTTCATGGAAAATACTTCTTTCCTTGAAAGCCTAGCCCCTGAGATTCAGAGACTAGCAGTGGTGTCTTTCAGTTGCAGAAACTTGAAGAAAGAACACTCAAAAAAATGTAGTTTAATACTCATTTAAAGTAAGGCTTTGTTACAGGATCTGCAGATGGAGAGATGAATTCAGAGGGGCCCAAACCCACAGGAAAACAATTGTTTTCTTTCAAAATCGTTGTGCTGCTTATGCAAATACTGTTTGTGTTTGAAAGCTAACTTTTAGTGAAATGAAGATCACTAATATTTGTCATTCCTAAAGGCTGAACTCATAAATGTTGGCTTGTTGAAACTTAGGTCTAAATATATAATTTTTAAAGATAACTAGTGGTAGGCAAAGCTTCTTTATACTGAGCTTAGGAAGGAGAATGGAATGAACAAGCAAAAATTAAAAGTATCAATTTATAATACAGAAATGCAAATATGAGTTATAGTAAAAGCTTTAGATAATTCCTATAGTAATATAGCCTCTTTATTCAGAATCTAACTTCAGGATGATTATCATAGATAGAAGGGGCAATGAGTTGAAGCTCACTTCCATTTTCACTCATTGCTTTACTCTTTGCCAGGCTTGTCTCACCTTTACAAACCACATGTGATTATTTCCTTTCCATACAGGTGCAAATGAAGAGAATACTGAAGAGGTCTCAGCAACTCAGCACTTAACCAGTGATTCAGACAGTGAAGTCTATTGTGACTCCATGGAACAACTTGGACTGGAAGAGGTAGGGGTTATTATTCCTAGGTGTACTTGGAAACTGGTATGCTTGTTTTTAAATAGGCTCCCACCTATCATGTGAACATGGACATGCAGAGGTGAGGTAACTCATGCATACTTTTCCCCTGTTTCGACTATTGGGGTTTGTTCTTTTTATTATTTTGGTCCTTTATACCTTGGTTACTAGTGATCTAAAAGCCTTGAAAATTTTGCCCTCAGAATTTATGTGAAGGGGAGGTACACAGTACAGCCAAACAACTGTCAGAAATGACAATGCAAAGAAACTAGGGGGTGTGTCCATAAATAAATTTAGAGTCTCATAACATATGTAGGGACCAGAATCCAGCTTTTTTCTGTAAGGAGCAGGGAGTGTCTTGGGAATGCTTTTTGCATGCTCTTTTTCTGGCCTGATGAATGAGTCCCCTGTTTGTTCCTGACAATAAATGAAGAGCAAGCTTTAGCAGGTGACCTGTAGGCCAGTGCCTGAAAGTGGCCTAGGACTAAAGAAGTGGGATGTTACAACAATGTCTGGATTCTCTTGTGCTCTCTTCAGTCATAACGTACATCTCTGACCTTCATATAAAAGGCGAGCACCAACTGTGCTGGCTTAGTTTTGACTGAATTTGTACTCATGCTCATGGTAATTTTAGTTGACTTACTGGCAACTTACAATCTAGTTGTACCTCCTTCAGAGGTCCAGTTTAAGTGTGTACTTACTAGGTTGTACTCAAATAGTTTCCTGATTCTGGGAAGGAATATATGAATGATGCATAAGATCAGAAAGATCCGTAAGAACTCTGCTATTGCATCATTTTCTTGTCTAGCTGTTTTCTGAGGACCTAGAGAATTTCTTTTAGCAAATCAAAAATTTACCCAGTAATGAAGTGTGTTGGGAAAGCGATTTAGTAGAAGTGCTGCAAGCACTCTTATTACATGATTTCCCAATCGTCTTGTGTCTCGTTCAAGTTTGTTTGAGATTCTTCAGTTGAAGTGGGTGGATAATTTGCCAGGATTTTCCAGGCTGCATGAGAAAAGATCCAGTTTTCAACAAAATAAGAAATGTAGATAAATATACAAATAGAGCGACAAATGTACCATTTATGACATAAAAAAAGATTAATTTAAAGAACTAAATACAACTTTTTATTGGAAAAGATGTAGCAAACACTTTGTCTTTCAGTTCTGGTGATAACACATTTATGAATTGTTATTTGACAAACAGGATTTTGGCGACTGTTTCCATTTCTTTGCCCCTCCTTATGGTTGTTTTGGCTTTTTCATGGAGTTATTTTTCAGCTATGTGAGGTCCCCAGTCTGCTTGAGTATATGCTTGTGCAAGTGCTTGTCCTTGCACTGAACAAAGGGTTGCTTGAACCACCTACAGGCAGTCCTGTTGTAGAACGTGTAATTGTGACCTGATCAACACTTGTGTCATCTGTTTTTACTATCCTCCTACAGAACCACCAATTTCGAGTGAGAAGTTGATACAGTACTATGCCTTTCTTTTGTTTCATGAGAGGTACAGGGTGCAGCCAAGCTGTTTCAAACAGGTTGATAATAAACAACGGGATCTCGTTGCCATGAGCATAAACACTGCCTACTCAAGGTTGCCACTAGCATGTGACTTCTGGTGGTGTGGCTAACAAATCCAAGTTAGGACACCACTTTACTGTCTGGGAGGCAAAACCAATTTTACAAGGGAAAATGGAATACTTTCAGATCTTAATGTTCTATTTTAGTGATTACTGAGTGTTACTTGTGTTGTAAATGTCTAAAGTAATTCCAAGTGGTATCACTGTTTGGAGAATACTTACTTGTGAAAAGGACATTCGGACAATAGTAAGCACATGGTATGGAAAACAACTGCTCCTGTTAAAGGTCTTAGTTCTGGGCAAACTATTTTCTTGAAGTAGAGATGATGCTTCTTCCTTTTTATTGGTTATCTGTCACATTTTACAGAATTTAATTACTTGCTAATATTAATTTGTAGCCCTTGGAGATCATCACATCAGCTAAAGGATCTTTAAAGCATTCATCCCATTTCTTGGATGTAGATCAGAGTCTTCCATTAGAAAATACGGATTTTCCAAGGCACGCTTGCATGGCTTATGGAAATCTCCAACCTGGAAATACTGTAGAGGGAGCAGCTCAAGAACATGGTGAAGTCAAGTGTGGAGGAGAAGATGGCAAAGCCAGTAATGGGGGCCCTCACAAGGAGAAGAAAGGTGGAGAAAAAGTGGATTTCTACAGTGTCAGAAGAGGGAGAGGTACTGTACACGCGGCTTTTGTTTTCCCCACTCTCCTGATTGCCCTCAGTTCTGGTGCCTGACAATCACTTGTCACCATTGGCTGGTAAGGTAGTCATACAATGCAGTGCTTCTGTCCTTCACAGTAAAAATAGGTAACAAAATCCTAATTACAGTGGGTAGCCATCAGCTGTGTGTTCAGAGCATTTATTTCATTCAAAACAAGTATTACAAAAGGATTTTCTTGTGCTGTGGATCTTGAAGCATATTGGTGGCTTCTCTTTTGGCTTACCTTAACTTCCAGATGCTGTTTATGGCACCTGACTTTTTAGAAGTGTAATCCTCAGAGTTGTCTGTGCATGGGAAGAGTTTCATTGCAAGTTACACACTTATTTTTAAATGCATATGCATTTATACCTCTACGGTTTCTTATTTTAAACCATGGAACATCCTGAAAAGGTATCAGTGACACATTTTTTTTCTATATAACTGGAGTGTTAGCCACACCTTAGAGGGATTATGATGCTATCTATTAGGTTTCTTAAAACTTAATGTTTCTTCATCACTTAATAGTCCAGATGTTCAACTTAGATTGGACCCTCTGCTCTCTTCAATTCCACAACACTTCTAATACCATCACCTAGGAGCAGCACCAGATTCCAGTGGTATGATCTATAAAGGCAAGAATGAAGTTTACTATTCTTGTACTTAAAAAAAAGCCAGGACATGTTTTATTTATATATAGCCTACCTTTTCATATGGTGCCTGTATATGATCAGATGCAAAAATTAAAGAAACATTCCAAATACAACATTGGTATATTTTATATATACATATATATACATATATAAAAGGCGCCTGTCACGGTACTGATAAATATTCTTTGGAACCACTCTGCTGGCAGAGGTGAGAACAGGAGTCAGCCTGTCAGTACCTCTGATAGGAAGAACATATTAGAGGATTGCACATGAGTTCAGCAGTCTCCCCTTCCCTGTAGTGTTTTATTTTTGCTTGCTACTTACAGGCAGAGACAAGTTAAGCTAGCTGTATATAGTTTTAAGGAAATTACTGGTTTTAAATGCTTCTCTTATCACTCTGTTCCAGTGTTCCTTGTTTTCCATCTGGAGACTTTGGCAAACTTAAAACCTGCCTACCCTTGATAATGAGACAGATCTTCATTCCTTTTCACTAGGGCAGAATTTACTGCTGAACTTGACTGGATCTGAATTAGTAATTTTTTGCTAAATGTTTATGCAGTTCTAGGACTGAAACCATCACACTGGGCCTGTAAAGAAACATCTTAAATGATGTTGCAGTAACCTGCCAGTGCTTTTGAACAGCCTGAATACAGCCTGTAGTTAGGAGTACTACACTCGGGTGGGGAGGGTGAAAATTGAACTATTAAACCCAAACCCAGGAGGGCAGTGAGGATGGTGAAGGGTCTGGAGGGGAAGTCTTGGGAGGAGAGGCTGAAATCCCTTGGTTTGTTCAGCCTGGAGGGGGCTGAGGGGAGACCTCATCACAGTCTGTGACTTCCTGACAAGGGGGAGCAGAGGGACAGGTGCCAATCTCCTCTCTTTGGCAACCAGCAATAGAACTCAAGGGAACAGCGTGAAGCTGTGTCAGGGGAGGTTTTGGTTGGATATTAGGAGAGGGTAGTTGGGCACTGGAACAGGCTCCTCAGGGAAGGGGTCACAGCACTGAGCTTGACTGAGTTCAAGAAGTGTCTGGATGATGTGCTCAGTCACATGCTCTGACTTGACTGGTCCTGTGTGGAGCCAGAAGTTGGACTTGATGATCCTTGTGGGTCCCTTCCAACTCAGGAGATTCTGTGACTCTAAGCAAACTTTTTCAGTGGAGTTGGTTGTCAATTCTGTGTCTTGTGTGTCTGTTTTTCTCCTTCAACATAGGGCATAGACTTCAGCCTCTAGGAGATGGTTCACAAGGTGGACAGATGGGCAGTGGAGGGGACGGAGAGCGCTGGGGATCAGACAGAGGACCCAGGGGTAGCCTCAACGAACAGATTGCTGTAGTGCTGATGCGGTTGCAGGAAGATATGCAGAATGTCCTTCAGAGGTTGCATATGCTGGAGGCAGCTACAGCATCACAGGTATGATTCCTTGAAGTTGTATGATTAATTTTTATTAAATTTACTTGGATATTCTTTATGCTTTTTTAGATTAAAACTTCAGACAATACTTTCTTAAACTGTAAAGAAATAACACTTATACTCTGTAGTTTATTCCAGTTTACAGTGTCTTCCTAGTGCCTACTGTCAGGAACATTATTCAGGACTCTTGTACACATGTGTAAAACAATGCATTTTGACCTAAAAATGAACCATATATTGTGTTACTGATTTCTGATCAGTAAACCTTGGCCCTATTTACTTGTACACATTACACAGTCACTATACAGAGATTCTGCAGCTCATATGAGTAGTATGTGATTCCAGATAAAATTTTTATCAGTAGATCTCAAAGCATTTTTGAAGGAAGTGAGAAATTATCTCATTCTTCCAGATTGCTGAATGTTTGCAGGCAGACACCTGACTCCATTTTTCCATTAGCAGACTGATTCTTCACGGCATCTTTCCCCACATCCAGCTTTCTTGCAATGTCACATCGTGCATGCAAGATAAGCAAAAGAAGTCTTACACAAGTGTGAATGTTTATTGAAGCAGTGTTTCTGTGTCAGTGGCAATACTGTCTATTCAGGAAATAGACTGTACTGTGAAAATACTCAAACAGCAGCCTGAAAATGTTTGGGTTTGTGTGACTTGCTGATATATTTTGAGCTACCCGAGAATGAGAGCACTGTACAACCAGTATCCTATGGGATGCACACACTCCAAACCTGAGGCAGCCAGGGAAAAGAATTTATTAAAACCATGATTTGGCTGTATTACAGCTATTCAAGAATCTGATGTTTGGATACAGATTGATTTATTTTTTTATTATTATTATTATTTTTTAACTTGAGCATTATATGACAAAGTAGTAAAAGACTCTGTCCCAGCAGTTCATGCCATGCTTGGTACCCTTACTGAAGGAGAAACAGAAGCTTCTAGTTCACACTTATATAAATTAAAAAGACCTAAAATCCTGACTGCTTTGTTTTTGTGGAAGCACCACAACAGTGTATGAGAAAAGTCTTGAAGTTTCTGGTGTTTCTCAGTTTCTGGATTACCTGGAAGATTTGGAGCAGAGTATTCTCTTTCCTTTATGCTATTACACATGCCTGCAGCTATAGCTCAGGGCACACTGAAACAGCACTTTTTGTCTTTGTATAAACTAGTGTCAACAAACATCTAATCAGGCAGATTAAGCTGCTGAGATTCCTACTCTGGGTTCCAACTGCTGGGACTGGACCAGAGTTGAGGAAGTTGCGATGACAAGCTGGGAGGGGACAGGCCTTGAAAAACTGTAAAGGTCCAGTAAATGACACTGATTCATTTTTGAACACACAGAGATGTTGTAAAAATGCTTTAAAGTGTAACAGAAATGTGAGAAGTCAGTCGGAAATGAAATGGTGAAAGGGAGGGTGGCGTGAGGGTGGTTCTGTGCCTTAAACTGTCATATATACAGATTGCAAAACCTGCACAAGAGGAGAAGCTTTATATTCTTACTTTGTGAAGCAGAAAAAATTTAATTGCAGTTTCCTTTTTTTATACTTACGCGTTTTTGTTTGTATTTAAAGGCAAAATCTGCAACACTACAGTCAAATTATCAGCCTGCCTCCACTGTCAAGGTAAAATACTGGCCTTTCTATTTGTGAAAAGCAGTGTGAATGGTGAAAAAAGATGAGACAAATATTTTATATCTCACTCTTAGAATGTGCTTTTCATAGTGCCTCTCCCTCGACCAGGAGATAAAAAATTATGTCTGTCTGAAGAAGTTATTTGATAGATTAATCTTTTTCTGGTCTTACTAGTATTTTCTACTTTGATAGCATGGCTTTTGAAGTCATTGGGAAGTATACATGTGCTATTCGCTTGCCGACTACGTGTTTTTTTCCTGTTTTCCTTAGAAACCATCCTGGTGGCCCTTCGAAGTTTCTCCTGGTGTTTTAGCTTTTGCTGTTGTATGGCCATTTATTGCCCAGTGGTTGGTACATGTGTATCTTCAACGAAAGCGAAGGTAAAGAACACACGTTCAGTAGGGTGTATTTACGGCCTCTCATCAGTTGAAGCCAGTAGGTAATATGTCATGTTCCCTAGACAGGATACGCTGTCTTACGCACCTTACTTTGCCTAATGTGCCCTGGTGTATCAGTGACTCGTAGCTCTGAAGATACCAGGCTAAAGCAGATTGTGCAGTAGAGTCCTTGGTATGGTTAAGATAGAAGAGCATGTGTTTCAGGCCCAGGAACTCAAGCCAAATGCACAGGAAATTCTGAAAGCTTGTAGGAGTGCTTTCAGTTAGCTGGGAATTCTAGGAAAAGACATGTATAGTTTTCTTTGCCTTGGAAGTTTCTCAGCATAAGAAAGCATTGGTTGATTTTACTTTGTATGTGGTGTACTTCGGATGTGGCAATTTAGGTTAAATCCATGAAATACAGTGCAGAATAAGTAATTCCAGTGACCATACACAATTGGGTGAGGCTGGACAGCTTGGAAGTGTCTTCATGACATTCTCTGGCCTTCTCATTCCATCCACTTTTACTGCTTCCAGATTCCCTAGTGTCCTTGTGCCATGAGGATGTTTTTCTATCAGATTCTTTGCAGGGTCCCATCTGTCACCTATTTCTTATTTAACATTTACTGGCACCTTGGTACGATGTTCTTTCAATGTCTACTTTGACTTCCTTCAGCTGAAGGATGGTTGTGCTCTCACCTTTTCTCAACTCCCTAAGCATCAGAAAATCAAGTGAATGTTCTCTGGTTGCTGTCTACCTCAGCCTCACACCTGGCTCTGTTAGCTTTGTATGCTCTAACCTTTTCAGGTTTTTCTTCTCTCAGCCTGCAGAGTCTGCACACATGTAGATCTTACTAGAATTCGTGTAAATTAGTCTAACTTTTTAATGTTTGACCGTTTTCATGAGTTTCTCTCATATAGTAAATCACAGAAACACAGAATGGTTGAGGTTGGAAGGCTCCTCTGGAGCTCATCTGGTCCAAGCCCCCTGCTCAGGCAGTCACACCTAGAGCCAGTTGCTCAGGACTGTCCCCAAATGGCTTTGTTTGGCTCCCTCACAAGGAGGGAGACTCCACAACCTCTCTGTGCCAGAGTTCATCTCCTTATAGGAGAGATGCTCCAGTCCCTTTAATGAGCTGCCCAGCCCTTTATTGGACTCTCTCCAGTATGCCTGTGTGTCTCTTGTACCCAGAACTGGACATAGCACTTGAGGTGTGGCCTCTCCAGTGCTGAGTAGAGGTGAAGGATCACCTCCCTCTACCAGCTGGGAGAGCTAACGCAGCCCACAGTACCATGGGCCTTTGCTGGCTCATGTTCAGCTTGCTCATGTTCACAGGGGACCCACAGGGCCTTTTCTGCTAAGCTGCTTCTTGGCACGTACTAGTGGCTGGGGTTGTTCCTTCTCAGGTGCTGGACTTGTCCCTCCCCACCTCGTACCTCATGAGGTTCCTGTCAGCCCATTTTTCCAGCCTGTCAGGTCCCTCTGGATGGCAGCACCACCCTCTGCATATCAACCACTCTGCCCAGTTTTGTGTGATCTGCAGACTTGCGGAGGCTGCACCCTGCCCCATCACCCAGGTTATTAATAAAGATGTTAAACTGGACTGGAGCCAGTACCGACCCCTGGCATTACACCACTAACGACTGGGCCCCAGCTGGGCTTGTGTTCGTGATCGGCACCATCTGGGCCCAACCCACAGCACCGTGACCACCTCCGAGGCCGCAGGTGTGCCGGGGGCTGCCCTGTCCCAGAGCTGTCATTCGCGCCGTTGCTGGTGCTCGCCCCGGGTGGTGAAACCAGAGGTGGCACCACTGCGGCGCCTGGGCAGGTGTGCACATTTGCCCTATACCCTGCTCTGGGAAATGGCGGTTGCCATTTCCTCAGTGAGGGCGTCAGAATTTGGGACGTGCTGGTGACGCGTTTCTGGAATGGCTGGAAACCAGCTCCTGAGCGTTGCTGTGCTATGAGCCAGCAGAGCACGGACTGGTGTTCTGAGGAGTCTCCCCTGCAGCTCAGGCTTCTCGTGGCACTTTGCACTCCTTAGTGGAAACGGCACAGGTTGTTTTGTAACTGAAGTGGGCAACTTGCGGGTGTCCTGAAGCAGCGTCGTATTTAATGGCTTGGAAATTATTCATGCATAACCTTAATTGTTTTCTTTAAATATACAGATGAAAAATCATCTCATAGGTGATGGCATGTTCAAGTAATGTATTTGGTTCCTCTTCTAGAAAACTGAACTGAGAATTCCTGGCTTGGCTTAAGGACTACTAGGAGAAGATGGGCCTGGAGAGTGAAGGAATTCTGAATTCTCATAGAATCTCAGGATCTGGGATGATGTTCCTTCTGTTCTAGTAATATTTTGTACTACCTTTGAGCTAAACATTTAAGGACTAACGCTGAAACTTGAATGATTCACAGCTCCTAGGTTACAGATAAATTTATTAATTCCATCTTCCAAACCATATGAACATTAATTGTTTTGGAATATGATGAGCATTGTTTCGGAATATGCTTGTGGACGGGCCTTCAGTCATTACTGGTCTGGCTGATGTCAGATAAAGAAGAGAGTATGTCACTTTAATATAGAAATAATTTTACCATCACAACATCCCTGCCTGTTTTTCCACAGGGTTCCATATTATCAGATGAAAGAACTAAGTATGAATTCAGTATGTTGGAAGCTGTTGGGAAAATACAGTAATAGCTCTGAGGAATTCAACTGGGTATTTTTGCTGCTAAACCCAGGTGGGGCAAATGTCCATGTGAATTGGTCAGAAATTAAGCTGAATGATTCACCTGCCCTTTGATGTTGTAACAGATATGGGGAAATTGATGTATGTCAGGCAGGTTAGAGCCATAACCAAGGGACTGTCAAACGTAAGCTTGGAAACTGTGTGGTACAAGGGATCCATCTAAAGACGCTGCACCTTATATTTTTAACTTTGATAACTGTATTCTTGTTGACAATGGCTTGTTTTAACCAAAATACATAGTTTTAGGCACAAGGTGCTTTAAAATGAGGTGAAAGCTAGCTCTGTAAGCATATCTCTCAAGGCTTTAGAAAAGCTCAGCGCTCTGTAAATTTTCTGTTGTTAAATTAAATGAAGATTTAATCAAGCCCTAATCTATTGTGGACTTTTCCCAGCACCATTAGGAAAAAACATATGTGCAGACATCTCCTCCTCTTCCACTACTTCTTTGCAAAACAGAACTTCTAAGCTAATTTTGGTGCTGATTTTTTTCCATGGGTTATTTATTAACTGATACACAGATGGAGTTACACCTGTGTGAAGTTTGCTTGATTAAGGCATGCTTTACACTTAATTGTAAAATAAATTAAAGTTGTTTAAATCTCTGAAAAAGGGAAATTAGACACTAAAATTAGTTTTGTCAAATCTAAGACATCATTTGCTATAAAGAATTGCATCATAACAGAACCTGTGTTTAAGAGCTGAATGTTCAGAACTGTCACCCTATTATCAATGTGTTTTCATTCATTGTTACAAATAATTCTCAAGTAAAGTTATTTTCTGACCTTCCTGAAAATCTTCTATAGTTTGTAAACATTTTTCATGAGAGCTGTTCTCTGTAAACACAGAACTTAGTGCTTGTTTTACCATAGCAGTTTTAATCTTTTTAGCTAAGTGCAGGGGCTTAAGTTACTTTTCCCCCTCCTCTGATTTTCTTGTAAAGCTGAGTAAAATGAAAACAAAATGATGAGACCCTTGTTGAAGACGGCTGTAACCACCAGCGGCTTCACAAGCCAGAGCTGAGTTTTGGCATGAGGCCTAGTGAGAACTCAGGTTTGAACAAACTGCTGAGGGGAAGTTCTGCATGACCTGGAGCTGTTGTGCCTGTAGCTTGAAGTTCTTACAGCATCTGGCTTCTTACTGTAGTCTGATAGTAATGATTATACAGGAAGAATACTTGAGCTTGAAGGTCATTTTAAAAAACCCCACCAGAGCTCCTGAAGCAGCACTTCTGAGAGGAGGAAGGAGTCCACAGTGCCTCCCTCAGGGATCGTGGGAGCCCTGTCAGCTGTGGCTGCCTCACTGATGGAGGTGGCCCAGACATTCCCACAGGTACCAAACTGTTAACAGCCCACTGAAATAGATGTAGGCATGTGCCATCCTTGTTATTTATTCCTGTTTCAATAAACCAATCCCTGAATATTTTGTATTTGATCTTGAATGTTGTTAATGCTTAGTAACTGCTGTCCCTGGGGTGCTTTGGCAGTACATCTAACCAGGCCATCCCAAACAGCTCTCAAAGGAGCTGGTATTTTGTCTTAAAGGTAAGGAAAAGTACCTTCTGTTTAGAATTTCCCAGGTAGAGAGACATGCTTCAACTTGGAGGAAGCAGAAGTGGCAGAGGGTGGTGTAGGCTGTGGAGGGCAGTACAGTTCTGTGCAGCACTGGAAACATCGAGACCCAACTCACCATGGCACTTGTGAAACTACAGATCATCCCTGGCTTCAGGTAGCAGGATGGAGTCTGGGCTTCCCTGTGTAGAAATCCACTCTCCCTGCCCCCCCCTCCCTGCCCCCCCCAGGATTATGAGACACTTCAAAGACAACAAGGTTCAGAAGCAAACAACAGCAGGACTGGAGGATTTTATTTTATCTATTTACACAAAAGTGCACAAAGTAAAGGCTTTGCCAGCACAGCAGAGGAAGAGAATGTATTTTACTGTTAAGAGTAACCCAAGGTAAAGCCTGATCACACTGGAACCCCTACAAGCTCAGGAACACACAGCAGCAGTGCAGGGCCTGGGCCTTCAAGCGTTGTGCAGGGTACATGTGAGTTACTGGTGTAAGAATTGTCCCCACCTGCTGCTCCTGGATAAGAAAGTGGGACAGTTACCCCTCTCATACTTTTAGCACACTTCTCTCCAGCTACCAGCAGACAGACCCTCTCCCAAGGTACCCTGGAAGTTTAGGTACAGGTTATGTACAGAAAGGTCTCCAAAACACAGCAAGACTCAAAACATGATCGGAAATAGTATATGTTCTACAGCGTGAAACAGATTCATTCCAAGATGAGCTTTCTTAACTCAGATTACTAGATATAGAAGAATCAATTGCATAAAATACTAATGATTAAATTCATGTATTGTTCTTCCTCCCCCAGTTTATATGTTCTAACCATACAAAGGAAACACACTGAAGAACATGGTAGAATTAGAGAACATCATCTGTGGATGGTGCTTCAGTGATGTATTTATTGCATTTGAGTGTTTGCTCTGTTTTCACATAACTTTAGTTTCTGTAAGACTCAACAGTGGAGCAGCGTTCTGAAACCAGAGTCCTTCGCACAGGGCTGAGAGTCACTCTGGTTTGCAGTTTGCCAAGACTGTTTTACTATGAGTGACAAAGCCCAGCTGTAGGTGTGCTGTTAAGAATCAGCTCTCTTAGGCCTTTTAGGAAACTACTTTTTTCTCCACTATTCCCATTCCTCCCCCAGCTACTCAGGGGGACAGCAGGAAGCCCTGCAGGCACCATTTGCTCAGAATGAATCAATAAATCTTGTCTTCTAGGAAGCAGGGCAATGAAAGGACCGCTCCCTCCCTTGACAAGCCCTCGGCTCAAGCAACTAGCAGAACGCTTGGCCTCTGCTGTGGCTGGTGGCCAGCCCCACTGCCTAGCACAAGCACTCTTAGCACCCAAGTACAAACCTGAAAAATAAAAGTCTTCAGTAACCAAGACAGACACCCTTGCAAGAACAATACGGAAGATAATTTAAACTGATTCACCTGAATCTCTGAAACTGAGCAGATGCAAGCTGTGTTGCATTTAAAAATGAGTTTAAATGTATTTCCCCCTAATTAGGATAACACTGAATATGCACTTGTAGCTTAGGTTCTACCAACAGCTAAGATCTGACTGGGAGTTTACAGGACAGTCTGGTAATTTGCAACACATTATATAGTCCTTAATATATAGCAGCTTCAGTACAAGTAATACCTCACTTGTCAGCTAACACCCTTTTCCATCATCTGACCTGAGTGAGCAGGGACACACACACTCGGCGTTCTCCATTTAAAACAAGTAACAGCTAAAACATAACTCACTCAGTTCCTCTCCTACAGTGCTTAAACTGCTGCAGTGTAACTGCTGGCAGACTTGCCCCAGGTATCCTTTCCCTACCCCCTTGTCTAGGGAAGGGCAACCACTGGCAGAGCTGCTGCCAGTCTCACTAGCCACATCCACCTGAGTTCACTGGGAACACTTGTGACCCTTCTCAGGGTGAGAGCAGCAGAAGTAAGAGGTTTCCATGCTGCGTTACGGTTTCAGTTTTCCACCTCTAATACACATCAGTTTTGCCCTGCAAATATCCAAACTGGTCAGAGAGGACTACTCACAGACAAGACTGAGCCAGCCAGAGGTAAGTTAGAATTAGGTACAATTAGCATGCATTTATGTCCTTTCCTTATTATATTTAACTGGGAAATAGCTACACACCTCCTCACCAGAGTTACTCGTGGCTATTAAAAAAGCTCCATCGTTGCCGGGTGGTGTTAGTTCATAGAAATGCAATGTGCTGGCCTCTTGGTAAGGTGCAGTACATGAGAGAAAGTAGCATGAAGGCACTTAATACCAGCTAAGTTTCACACAGTAGTTTTGCTTTAGAATAAAGGATATGATAATAAAAACTGATAACTTAAAAACATGCTAAATTTGGTAAGGAAGTTTAAGTCCAAACTAGTGTTCTGTGTCAACCTGTAAATGTGCAAAAACGTGGAGGAAGTTCACTTATCTTGATGCTATAAGCTAAATCCAGACACGGTCAGGTGCTGAGCATTATTCCTAGCTTCAAAGTAAGAGGTATCTGTTTCATCATCGGGCTGAGGTATGAACGGCATAGTTTGATTCTGTAGATTATCCCAGTCCACACCATGAAAGAGGGGGTGACGTTTCAGTTCTGAAACAAATCCATATGAGTATTACAAGGTTTTGTTTGTCCAAGCCCCTTGGTCACTTTGTTCCCCAGGTGTGTAACTGACAGTTATAGTTCTATTTTGCTGGTTTGGAAAGTCACAAAAGCAAAAACTGCAATTGGGCTTTGATTGTCCCCAGCCTCAGAGGGACCAAACCCCTCATGCCAACTGACTCTCTTCCTCTAGCCAGAGGACCCATCCTACAGGGCATGTACCCCACATCAGAGGTGCCCTAGGGGCACTTGTCAGGACAGGCACCACAGAGATTTTAAGCATCACTTAAAGCTCTGTGCCAAGTAGACATGTGGGAGTCACTCACGGCCACCTGCTTTTTGCTAGCTCATGGAACAGTCCTCTCATAGCAAAACAGCATCACAGCACGAGTTCAGAAAAACCCAACAGCCTGCCCCCAGAACTTCCTCATTCAGAAATGCCAAATCCCACAATACAGAAAATACAACCTGTTAAGTGTTCAGGCACTATACAGGGAAATTCAATAAGCATTAAAGTATATTAATCTAAGATGCATGAGGAAAAACCCCAAGAGAATTTTAATACTAACCCTTCAGACCAGCTCTCTTCGTACTGTCAATTGTTAGAAGAATGTCTATTGCATTTTGGGCATTATCAGACAACTTTTCATCACCCTCAGGCCAGGGAATATCTACAAAGATACAAAAGAGTTGTTAACTCAAACCATGAAACAAACATTGGAGATACATAGTTTACTTGTCCTGATTACTGAAATAGATTACCTCTTTTCAAAATATTTTGGAAGACTTGTGTTGGTGTTTCGTCATTAAAAGGTGGAATTCCGGTTAGAAACTCAAACAGACAAACCCCAAGGGCCCACCAGTCCACAGCAGATCCTGAGAAGAAAAATCCAGATCATTATGGTAACACAAATTATATACGTAAAGATTCGAAGATTAGCCATGGCAGAAATTGGACAGTGTTTAAATCCTGCAAAATTTTGTGGAAATTGAAGAGAGAAAATAAGTTGTACTTAATAATCATGCAGAAGACTAAAAATAGATTAAAGGACTTTTTAAAGCCAGTCTGCTCCTTAATTCGTCACAGATTACTATAGGGTTTGCTGAGAAAAGCAAGGGGGGGTTGTCTTAACCTAATTAACTCCCATCACAGAGAATCCAAGAGCTGACTTCTCCAAGAGATTGCTCTGTGGAAAGGAACAGTTGTCTAACAGCTGCTCTAGAGCCTGCATGAGTGCTCTGCGTTGTGATCCATATCTTTTCCTAGGTTCTTTGAGAACACTCCAAGAGTTCAAACGATTGAACTTAATTTTCATTTGTGTAAATTCATGTAAAAACACTGAAGACCACTTGCAGAGATGAACCAGCATGCAAGAAGCTGGGATTACTTTCCATCACAGCACTATCGATTAGGTCAATGCATAGTTACAAGCCATCTCCCTTGTTATTAAATAAGTTGGCTTTTCCACATTTCCAGAGTGGGATTTTTGCCAAGCCCATCTTATTAACCTACTTAAACAAGCAGGCAAAGCACTCCCAGACACCACTGCACTGCATGCGTTCTAAGCTTCCCGCGTCTTTAAGCGGTGCCCACTCCACTGTATAAAGAACAGATGCCACACTGGCTGGAAAAAAGCAAGCCAAAAAAACCCAGATCACCACCACATACAAAACCAGACCACTTTAACAGCATAATTTTTCTGGCATATCAAAAAAATTAGGACACCTTCAAGTTTAGAAAAACAAATGCTTTGAGCCATTTCAAAGGACTAAGCTTAGAAATGCTGAAAACTGAAGTGCTTTACTAGTAGTCTATTGCACTTCTAACAGCAGTTAAGAGTGCCCCGCCAAGCACATCAAAGCAGTGAGATCACGTCCACTGTTGTTAGAGGTACTTGGATGCTCAGATAAAATGTTCCCAGCTTCAGTCAAAGTCTAACAAGATCACAACTCTGAATATAGTACCACAGGTTTCAGCAGCAATTTTTCCCACTCAAAAGGTTTAACTACAGATTAGCTTAACTCCTACTGTATCACTGCTAAATCATGTCTATCAATATCTGAGCAAGAAACAGAAGTACCAGATCTTGAGGATCTGAGCCTTCTTCACGTGTACGCAAAGTATGCAATTTGACTGACTGCATAAACTGAAAGGGCTCTAGAAAATCCACACACTTACACTTCTAAATGTCTCGAGTATTTACTAACTCCATGGTTTATCCATCTTACCATGAGGCTTTGTCAAAAGCAGTTCAGGTGCCAGGTAGTCTGGGGTCCCCAGGATGCGTTCACCTTCTGCTGGGGCAGCACCTCTCCTTACGCTCTTTGGAGTCCTATATGGTGTGCCAGCATCTCCCTGATGAGGGGTCTTAAAAGATGCAACAAGTATTTCAGACATCAAACAAAACTAGCTGAGAAACCCCCCCATCTCCAGGTGTAGCAATGGGTGTAACAGTTGATACTTAAGTCAAACACACATCACAAAATGTACATTTTTCCCCTCAAAAAGCATGTGTGAAATGCACTTCTATCTCAACCAAGTTGAAGTACTAGGAGTAGCCTTATATTATCTTTTAAAGAATTTTTTCCTTAAGTAGTTCTTCCAGCATCAAATCCACAAGTAGTGCCTCCAAAAAACCCCAACCAACCAATCCTAAACTCCTCTTTCAAACTCAAATCTGAAGATAACATAGGAAATACAGTATCAAAATAGCCTTCAATTTTAGCATTGAGATCAATACATTCTCACAGCCAACAGGCTGACTGTTTCCTGTTATGACCTGAAGATTCTACTAAGTTGTCTTGCACACCCTCAGTCTTTATTTTTCAATACACCCTTAATTCCCAAATAACTGTAAAGTTTTGTTTCCAACTTCATCTTCAGTGCAGCAGAGATCAAGCCATTATGCCACTATTAAAATAGAGAACAGGTAATCAGGTCACAATGATGTGATTTTAAAAAGAATCACAAAAATACAAAAAAATGTATCCTGTTCAAGTCTAAGTCTCAAAAAACATACAATGCCATCAGTCAATTTATTTCTCAGGACCTGACGTGCTTACTACTAACTCCATTTCAGCTGAATGCAAGCTAAGTTTCAGTCAATTAAAGTTTTATGCAGATGAAACAGAAGCTAGGAATTCAGACAAAGACATCAGAAAAAAGGCTTTCCCAAAAATATAATTTTGAACATCCCATTTTGGCATACCCAATCATTCAACACTGCCAGCTCTGTCAAAGGTTTAATTCTACAACTAAAACCTAAGGAACTGGATGAAGGTCTTGTAGAGCTATGCCAAAATGAAACAGGAAACACTGACTGAAAAGTAACCTTTTACTTTGCCCACACTGGGGTTCTAATTTACTTCAGGACCATAAGATTTTTGTTTACTATCAGAAGGATTGAAAAGGTCAAAGCAAAAGCTTCATAACCTGTAAGCAGCTGTTACTGTTTGCATTGATCTTTGTAATAGGCTTATAATTGGTCTACGAGAGTATGTATTGCAGCATCACTTGTGCTGAGACAAAAAAGAAAATAGCAGGGACAACAGCAGTTCCTAGCAACTGCAGGCTTTTTGGGAGGGGGGCAGGATTGGGGAAAAAAAAAACCAAGAAAAAAGGAAAGAAATCAAATACTTCTCATTACATCAGGAAACCTGTAATTACTCACAAGTAGTACTTCACTAAAAGTAGGATGAGACAAAAGTAGCACAGGCTTTCTTTTCTGGTTCACTGTAAAAGCAAAGTATTTTTGAGAGGTGGGCAGACAACGCATGTAGAGCCATAGGCAAACCCATGGCACAGAGCTGTTACAACGTTCTTACAGAAATTACAGCTTTGGCCACACCGGTGCAGTAAGTGAAAACTTATCAACAGAGGTCACTCTCAGAGGCCACCTCAAACTACTTCAGTTTTCCCCAAAATTAACACCTGAAATCATTTCAGGTGCCTAATGTCTAATGCATGTCTCCTGACATACCTGACAGACCCGATAGGGCCTTCCTTTCTGTAACGGAGTAATCGCTGTTGGGTAAGAGCCACTACAAGCAGGTGAGAGTTCCAGTATGTCCAAGGAAGCCATGCTACATGGCTCAGACACATTAGATATATTAATTGGACTATTATAACTTCGAAAAACAACAGCATTTTTTTTAAAGAGATTCAGTGCTTCCATCATCTTTTCTGAAGGAGAAGATGCTGTGTCAAGGTAAGTTTCTTTCATGTGGTTTTGGTCATTATCTTTTACATGTAATGGCTTGCTGCCCTGGACAGCATGTGCTTCCTCCTCTCTGTTTTGTGAGGCATCTCGGGACTCTAGTGACAGTGCTTGTGTGTCTTCTGGTTTTGGCTCTTCAAAGGAGAGGTCTTTGACACTTTTGTCCAAATCTAGAAGCTGCTTTTCTAGTTGGCTGTCTGTAGCAGACATTTCAGGAAATAAGTCAGAATCTGCACTGAGGATTCCTAAAGGTTTTTCATCATCAGTGCCCAAAAAACTTGAGTTCATATACTCCTTTTTATCATCTTTTTCATAGTCTGCATCCAGATCATGCATAAGATTTTTGGCTATAGTTGGAGCAAGTGATTTTTCTGTTTGCTGGTTACCAATAAGACTCTTAAGTTCTTCCTTGCTTTTGCATGCATCACGTAGGCACCCATCATCACAGAGCAGTAAGGATTGGATGTCTGTTGTCAAACCTGTCCTTTTGTCGGCTGGAAATTCCAAGATCTGACAGCCACGTTTATAGTCTGCGTTGGTTTTTTTAACATAGTTAAGCTCCTGACAGGGACTAGTGTCAACTAATTCAAAGTTTCTTTTTACACCTGGCTTTTCAAAAACTTCTTCCTCTGTGATAGGCTTGACAGGCTCATTCTGCCTTGAAGGTGACTTTTGTTGATTGGAAGTTTCTGCTGTTTCATTAGCCATCTCTCTTTTATCTACAAAGAGTTTTTCTTCCCAGATCTCATTTTCAGAAAGGCATTTTCTGACTGTGCCTTTCACATCCAGCGTGGTCACAGGAGTATCCGTTATTTCAGAATGTTTGCTTCCCAACTTCTGCCTGCTGCCAGAATCATTGCTGCTGATGGGAGAAATGGCAGACTCCAGCTCTTTTTTCTTGAAAGCTTTAACTCCGTTGCTATTCAATAATTCAACATCTGAAAGGAGAGCTGACCCATTGTTACTTGTCTTGCCTGTTGCAGAACATAGGTCATCTTCACTTTGCTGGAAATGAGCACATTAGGCTTTGAGTACCAAGAAAAATAGGACTATAGCATTACAGAAAATCCCTGGTTTCTAGCTCCATACAGAAGCGAAAACTGCCAAAAGTTACTTATTCTTTAGAACCACTGGCACTGCCAAATGGTCTTTCATTCACAAGAATTCAAAACTAAGTTAAGCATAATTTCATCATTTGACTTTAAGAACATAAATAAGTTTACTGGAATACAATAGAAAATGCAGTGGTTTAAAATGCCTAAGGATGAAGAAATTTAGCAGGTAAAATTGTATTTGCTATTTTATGTTATGTAGTTAAGCAACAGACGTTCTCCGTTTCAAAGCAGCCCTGAGCCAAAGAACTCCAATACTATGACATATTATGCTTCAGAAATGACAAGAAGAAAATCTGATACTGCTACTGTTTTGGCAACACAACACCAAAAACATGGCCTTGGGCAATGGACAGATAAAACAAGAATGTTTCAAACAATTTATAATTTTTGGAGACCTAAACAGAAATTGCAGCAAGGGGCTAAATAACATAGCAGCACTTTCTTTTAGGTCTGCATTTGTACAGAAATTCATTAACTGTTTAAAATAAAGACAGGCAGCTGTAATTTCTGGCATTAGACTAGTTTATATAAAAACCTTCAATAATATAAGCCTTAAGCTTTTTCTGTTTTTAACAGCTAATAGAATTTGGAGGGGTTATTTTATTTATTGTTTTTCCCAAGTTCTGCCTTTTAAAGAAATACTTTTGTCTGCAGAATGAACTAATAAAACTAGAGGGGTAGGGTCAGCTTCCAAAGAGCCAGTGCTCCCAGCTTGCCCACTTGGTGAAGAATATGGCTAAACCAGTGACATCCAGTAGAAGCCTTCTCTTTTCACTCCTTTGCTGCAGGCTAAAAGTCATTTGCTTTTCCTGTTATGTTGCTCAGGACTATTTGTTTGAAGAAAAAAAAAAAACAACCACTATTTGTTTGATCCAAAACTCCTACTCAGCAAGGATTACCACCTCTGCTCCTCCTGTAGGAAGGCTTCTCTACACTTAAAGTAACTGGGGTGAGTAGATAGAGATGTGCAATACAAGTACAAACTAGTTTTAATTTATACTGGGAAGATGAAACAATCCTGACCTCTACATCTTTCTCCCACCTGGGGCTGCTGTAGCATTCTGATTCCATACTGGACAGGTGTGTGTATGACTGACTACTGACACTGGAAGTACCAAACCTTTTTCTTGACTGAAGTAGAGTAGGAGTTAAACTTCTCACTGGCATCACAGGAGTTAACTGGGAAGTATCAAGATCTTGAAGAAAAGAAAAAAAATAAAATGTAGATACAAATGTGGAACACATATTAAATAGCTTCACACTATGTCAAGTTTTCACATCAAAGGGACTTATAGCAAGCCATGCATGACATCATAATTTCTCATCACCTTTCCTACATAGTCAATTCACTCATTTTTTGAGGTAGGAACTTGATTAGAATTCAAAGGCAATATCAAGGGTAGCACCATAATAGCCTTCAACATGAGCAAGCACAGCATGTGCTAGCAGCTCAGAAAGCCAACCCAGTCCTGGGCTGCCATCAAGAACAGCATGGCCAGCAGGTCAAGGGAGGGGATTCTGCCCCTCTGCTCTCGTGAGACCCCACGTGGAGTCTTGTGTGCAGCTCTGGGGTCCCCAGTACAGGAAAGACATGAAGCTGTTGGAGCAAGTCCAGAGGAGGGCCATGAAGATGACCAGGGGCTGGAGCACCTCTCTGATGAGGGCAGGCTGAGAGAGTTGGGATTGTTCAGCCTGGAGAAGGCTCCAGGGAGACCTAACTATAGCCTACCAATACTTAAAGGGGTCCTACAGGAAAGTGGGAGAAGGGCTGTTCACCAGGGAGTGTAGTGATAGGACAAGGGGTAACAGCTTCAAGCTGAAAAAGGACAGGTCTTGATTAGACATTAGGAAGAAATTCTTTCCTATGAGGGTGGTGAGGCACTGGAACGGATTGCCCAGAGATGTTGGTGCAGTGTTCAGGGCCAGGTTGGATGAGACTTTGGGCAACCTGATCTAATGAGTGTGTCCCTGCCCATGGCAGGGTGGTTGGAACTAGATGATCCCCGAGGTCCCTTCCAACCCAAAGCATTCTATTTCAGGTTAGAAGTGAGAACACAGCTGGTAAGACAATCCAAATCAAAGCACTCATTGAAAACTATTTAATCTGGTACTGTAAGTATGCCAAGAACTGACACTACTTATGTAAAATCTCAAAGGATCATTTTGAAGTCAGTGGTCATACATTTGAAAAAATAAAAATCCAAAGTGACAAGTAGTATAGGTGAAAATATGTCAGACCTTAAGTACTGGAGGAATAGCAGACACCAAGATGCTGACAGGTGCACATGTTTTATCAAGTGGGTCCAAGTTACTCACGAGATTATTACTCAGAACAAGGCTTGGGATACTCACATGTTTTGAACAATTTAGTTGAGAGGGGGGTATTTTCCTTTTGGACCATAGGTAAGGGAGAAATCATTTCATGTTGGCTGTCAGATGACTGACTTGAAGTGCGCCCTGGCATCTTCATTCCAGCAGTATACTATCAAGCAGGAAAAAGCAGTTAGAAGTTAATGGATCCTGAACCCAGGATGGAGGGTGTAACTTCTCAAATTCTTTGTTACTCCTGCATTGCAACTTAGCCATACCCATTTACTAATTTTTTTTTTGAGCAAAACTGTTAGTCAGCAATTTGAATACAGACCCAGATAATAGAATCAGAACTTCATGGTACTGGAAACATATAATAAATCATTCCATCAGCTGCCAGAAGGGGTGGAAGAATAGACTTTTAAACCAAAAGAATGAAGCCATTCAAAGACAGTGAGAATTACTTACAAAACCCAGAGAACTGATGAGAGACAACAATTGTCCTGGAGTACGTGAGTAGTCTTGTTTTGGCTTTGCCATTGATGGTGTAGTAAGGATATCCATCATGTTTATCTCTACAAACAGAGAAGAAAAAATAAGTAGATCAGGTTTTCCTTTTTCTATTTATTAAGTAAATTCCTGTAATTTTGCTTCAATTTTATCAAGAGAGAAAAATTTAGCCACACACTGAACAATTATACAGAAACCAAACCCAAGTGAAGACATACACACACACACACATTCTTATTCAACACAAGCTGTTTTTTCCTGCACATTCATCAGATTACAGTTTATAAATACAGAAACCATAAAAGTAAATATTTTTTCCCCAACATACCATGTCATATTATGCTGTTTAACTTGATACCAGCTTTGGTTTTTAGGAAGCAACTCCAGCCCACAGGCTGTGGGCTAAGGTGACAGATTTTATTTGAAGCCTCCTTCTCTTCCAAAAACATCAAGAACTACAGATGAATTTTTATAGGTGAAAATTTAACCTTAGATGACATTTTTTGTTCACTAGAAGCAAGTAGGCATATAGCTTATGTACCATGTTCTGCTAGACACAATAATCTGTCAGAGAACCATAGAATGGTTTGGGTTCAAAAGAGACCTCAAAGGTCATTTAGTTCCAAGCCCCCACCATGGGCAGGGACACCCTCATTAGAACTTACCCATTAAAGCAGTGTATTATAGAAAATACAGTATACTGGGGACTTCCCTCCATACTCTTAAACCCACAAATCACACTCCATAGACAACTCTGCGTGTCTACATTCCTTAACTATACAACAAGGATGTACCTATCTCACAAAAGTAGCTGGTGCTGCATAGTATTAGTTTGTCAGATATGGAGAAGGGGTTGGAAGTGCAAGCTAGTTCAGGAACTGGCTATTCACCTCAACACCTGTAGCTTGTTACCTGTGCTAGACAATCATCTGATTATTCAGCTATACATTCTGCTACTTGAAAACAGTACATTCATATGAAAAAGTGCTGATTTACAATCTCCTGTCAGGGACTCACCACCACCCCCTGTTTCTCACATTAATATCTGGAAGGTTCAAGATCAGGTTGGAAATTAATATACACAAGGACCAAAATAACCAGAGAAACAGCCAGATTTATTCGTTCACCCTTTGAACTCTCTTAGTGGACTTCAGAGATATGGATTTCAAAGTTTTCTGTGAAGAGAAATAGCTCTAGATCTTGTTTCATATATCATTGTCCAAAGAACAAGTATTTTAGCTTTTGAAGTGCAGTGCATAGAGCAGATCCTTTGTTAGCAGGTACCTTATCAGTACTTAATTTCTAGAAATCAGGTATTACTGCAATATTGATGCTTATTTAACTGAAAGCTGCCCTCTACAGGAACATAAAGCATTCAAGAACATCAAAGTGTGACAAAAATACATTCTAATACAACCGAAAGGATACAGACAACTCTTACCTCTGTTCAGAGTAACTCTGGAAAGCCCAAAGTCTGTCAACTTTATATGGCCCTGATTGGAAATTAGCATATTGTCTGGCTTCAGATCCCTGAAGACATGAATATTGAAGTCAGCAAAAAAAGCAATACTGAGAAAGTTAACTGACCAGAAACATGCAATACAAAATACTGACTATAGCTGTTTCTCCACATTATCTTAGCCAGAAGATCCTAACTGGCCGAGTACCCCAAAGCCATTAAACACATCCTTCACTAAATATTATACAGATGTTTCAGGCCTGTAAACCCACCATCTAAGTCACTAAAGTCACACATCATCTGTTTTAGTATGTTAAACACACATTCTTCATGAGTATTATTACCATCACAATATTTACCAATGCATAGCTCCTACACATGACAAGCAAACCTCTAGTAAAAGTTCATACTGAATGTAGCAAAGAACTCTCACTACAGGGGGAGCATTAGTGTAGTCAATGTCCCTTTGTCATACAGTTAATCGCTTACAGCATCCAGAGGGTTCCTGAACAGACATTTAAATGCCACAGGGAGAGGGGACCTAGACGGTAGCATAGCTGAAAGTACCCTGCAGTACTGGGGGAGAGCACACAGGCTGGGGAAAGCAGCTATATTTGTCTGCTTAACATACATACACCAGTTTTATTTTAGGTGGCATTTTGTGCCATTGCTGCAGCGCACATGCAATAAGAGCTTCCAGAAGCTCTAGTAAATGAGGTAGCTGTTACTATGAAATGGTGATTGGTTATGTGCTTGAGTGAAAAATGAAAGCCCCACACTAACAAATACTTTTTTGGTTAAAAAAAAGTAGGAGGTTTTACCTGTGGATTATCCCATGCCTGTGAAGATAATCAAGAGCCAATGCTGCTTCAGAAATATACTTAACAGCCATTTCTTCATCAAAATATCCATAAATATGGAGAAGAGATTTGACATCACCACCAATAAGATACTCCATCACCTGCAATTCAAGTGTTTTAAATTTAGCTTTTTAAAACACATTTCAAATTTGCAAGTAAAATATAAAATAGCTTTTACCCCTAGAAAAAAAATTAATTTCCAAGAGCAAAATCTGATAGAAGCTTTCTTGTGCTAACTTCATTTCCCACACAATACTTTTCACTTGGATAAAGTAATAAAAGCTTCAGATGACAGAGGAGATTAATTTTCATTTGCTTTTATTAGACCATTATTTGCTAGCCTATTTTCTGTAGTCAGCTCTCCAATAACTACTGTAGTTAGCTTTTTAATTAACTTCTGAAAGACTTCTGTATTATAGAAAATAAACTGAAAAGCACTTCTGTGAAACTCAAGGACTGACGCCAAATCAAAATATCAGTGACCTCAATGATTTTATAGTGTTTATAGACATTAAAGTCAGACCTGAGCTTCATGAAATAAGTGCAAGTTTCCAGAAATATACACAGTGAGAGCTACTATGCATTTAAGACAATAAAAGATGTGTTTAAAAAAAGATACATGCATCAAAAAAAATTATACAAACCCACACATTACTATAGCTCACATCATATTTGGGATAAAAGTCAGCAGGTTCTCAGAAACACATTCTTAACTACTGGGGTTTTGGTCAAGAAATCTTATCAGTACTTGGATTCCAGTATATAATACTACCCACATACATGGCTTCAGCATCTCCTTTACAAATCCTTCACCCTGAACTTTACTCCACACAGTAAGTTAACATAGATCTCAGGAAAAGAAACCTCCATTTACACTCAAAACGCACTGTAGGAGCACATAGCAACCTTGACTCAAAACTCAATCAAGCTGTTCACTGTGTGTGCTTACAGTTATGCTAGACCCTCTGCAGAGTGTCCTAATCCATGCCTACCTTTCTATGGAGGAAGTACATAAAACTATATTGAAATCCTACTGTACTTCAGAGTGCTCGATGTAGACAAGCGCTTAGTTTTGCCGGTTATTCTCTTGCCATCTAGGCCAACCACCATAATGAACTCTGAGCACCAGCAACAACTAAAACCAATTCCCTTTAAGGGAGACAAGGGTATCTTTCAGCCACTTGGATTCTGCTTGAAAAGAATGCTTTCTTGTTTTGTTTTACCCAAGGTGTCTACATATTCTTAAAACAAATTAGCGATTAGAAAAGACTCTCCTGTGAAAACAGGAGCCAAGTGGGAAGATATCAAAGGTACCAGGGAAAAGAAAAACCTTCAAGCATGCTGAGAAAGTAGTAAAAATCACTAAATTCTCTACCACGAAAGTGTCTTCAGACATGAACATTGTTCTGCATTCCATTTTCAGTGATACAAAGCATCAGTTATTTATATACTCACTAAATAGATGTTGTTAGCTGACTGAAGTGAGTAGTACAAGTGCACAATGAAAGGGCTTTTACTGAGAGCTAATGCATCCCTCTCTGCCTGGACCTGGTGAACCATGTTTTTGTTGATCATGTCTGCTTTTTTCATCACCTGAAAAACAAAACAAAATCAAGTAAATAAACATTCTTTTATTTGCTCAACCCAAAGTTCTTCAGTCAATTCATTTAGCCCTAAACTTGCTCACGCACACATATACGTAACAGAGATATAACTTCAGACAGAATTTTAAACCACAGACTATCACAGAACCTTTTTTCATTGCTCTGCTCCCAATTCAGTCCTGAATGGAAGTCACACAACCAATATTTCCTGCACTTGCACAAACTGGAAAAATGAGTGTTTAGGCTGTATGTGAAATTAAGCTGCCCTGAGTTAATCCTCTTATCCACAGTACAGAAATCAGCACCAGAAAAAAAAGCATTCAATACTTAGATATACACTTGCTGAGCAAGTCTTTCCATCTCTTTAGAGGCTGAGATATATGGCCTGAGGATTGAAAATAGAATATAGTCACCCCACCTTGGTAACCTCAAGCACAAGACCACAAGTACTCCAGCCTCTTACATTTGCAGAGAAAGGAAGCAAATTTTTTCATTTACAATTTATAATCAAGTCGCCCAATAAATACTCGTTGCCTTGGGAAGAAGCCTCAAAGGCATACAACTCAGAAGGAAGTAATAACAAGCTTAACTGTGAATTAAGCTCCAATTACTATACTGAATTAGTACTATTACTAATTACTTATTATTATTACTGAATTACTCCACTATATATTGATGCCCAGTCAATCTTAATCTTCATTAGAAGACGCATAATAGCACAGTTGACAGGTATTTAGACAAGCACTGCATACACACTGGAAGTTTGCTCACCTTTAACAGCTTTAGTCCAGGTATGTAAAGCAAGTTTCATACACCCATTCTCTATGCCACACAACTGTAGAGTTACCACCACCATTCAGTAACAGAATTTGTTAACATATAAAGATGCCAAGCTATAAGAAGCATAATTTGATACCTTCTAAGTGTTGGCCCTAGCTATAAAAATATTTATCATGTTAAATTCAGGAGCTTGCACAGTCTGTAAGTTTCACTGCAACAGGGATAAAGAATGTACACAAAAGCTTTTAGGTCACAATACTTCCAATAAACTTCTGTACAATACTAAAGTAAGGCAACTGACACGCTCTATATACAGCACAAATTAGTTTCCACAGCTACCATCACTATAATCAAAGTTGATACACAAAAAAAATAATTCCAAGATATACACAGAACACAGAGCACTCCACATTTAATAAGCATTGACAAGTGTTTAACACATGCTAAATGTTATAGCTGTAAACTTCCCTGCCACAGTGAGAAAGGACGTACGTGAAAGCTTTCACCTCAAAATACTTATAACAAACCTGTGTAAATACATATCTAGCTCTGAACAGCAGTATCTGTTTTGCCTGACTTTTTACATTTCCTTACATACTATGCAGCTGGTTACAATCCTTTTAACTGCAAAGCCACACTCCTACAAACTACCAGTAAAGTCTTTAGTACTGACAACCCTAGTTTTTAATCCTTTATGTATCAACATAGGAAATGGAGTCGTTGTGGGTTTAGGTTTTTTTTTAAACCATGCTCTCAGAAAGAGTCCTTTATATAACCTTCTCTCTGTGTACATCTCAGAGGCGGCCTTTTCCCTCATGACCAAATGTAAGACCACCCTCCCAGTGGCACAACAGCTGAACCTGTTTAATTTTAGCAGGTATTTTTACAGGCTAGAAGCCAACAGAGCCCTGACGCTACGGAAGGCTTTCAGTGTCGTTTCCTCGACGCTCAAAGTACTTCTAATAACAGCTGCCATTACCAGAGGCCTCCTAACCAGAGCCTCCAAGCGAGGAGAAAGCCAAGCGCAGCCAAGCGGGCAACAGGCCTCCCAGGCTTCTCCCAGGAGCTCCCCAAAACCCGAGTGTCAGAAGCTGTCATGCCGGGGGGCAAGCCACGGGCTCGCAGGACCGGCCTAGGCAGGGCACCTCTTCCTCCCCGGAACGCCCCTCCCACACACAGGGCTAAAGGAAAGCGGAAGGCTCAGCGGCGCGGCCGCAGGGGCTGAGAAGGACCTCTCGCAGCCGCTCACCTTCACGGCATAGAGCCTCCCCGCCTTGCGGCCCAGGTACACCTTCCCGAAGGCTCCGCGGCTGATGGGCTTCACGATGGTGAACTCCTCGATGGAGGGCGGCCGAGGAACCTCGACGCGCCTCGGGCCGGTAGCAGCACCACCGCCCTCCCCCAGCCGCTCCCCGGCCACCGGTTCCACTGTCCCCATATCGCGCCCCGGCGCCGCTGCCCCGCGCCGATTCAAAGCGGCGCCGCCCCGCCCCGCGGCGTCACTGGCCAACGGGCGGGCACGGAGTAGGGGCGGAGCTCTCGCGAGACCTCTCGCGCGGCGGCCGTTGCCGACACACGGAAGCGACTGTAGTTGCGGCTTGGTGGCGGCAAATGGCGGCCGGCGGCGGTAGGCAGCAGGCAGCGCCAGGCAGCGCCCAGCAGCGCCCAGCGGCCCGCCTTCTTGCTCGGCCTGCCGCCCGGGGCCCTGCTGCGGACGGCCCTCCCTGGCAGCGCTTCGAATACTTCGCCGCAGCGCCCCCGCCGTTAGAGGCGCCATCGCTGCCGTTGTGCGCAGGTCTCTACGTAGCGGCGGTTGCCGCGATGCCCGCGTTCCGACCCCACCCGTGCGGTGCTGCTCCGGGGGGTGTCTAGTGAAGGAGCTAAATACTGACGCAGGCACGCTCAGTAAAGTTGTTTGCGACGTTACTCGCCAGGTTTGTGGGCGCCGCTCTGGCACAAGTATTTCTGGTGGGCTTTTGTCACTACCTGGCTGAACCATACTGCCTTTCTACAGCCTTCACGGTTTCATCAGAAGGACACCTTCAACAAACTACCTCTGATAGAAATGCCAGTGCTCCTAAGAAAGGACTGGCAGCGGGCTTACTAGTGAAGCAATTTATATGTTCTTGCAAGAGTGGGTGTCCCAGTGAAGCAGGCACACCTGTGGTCAGAGTTTTCAGCATTTTATACCCTATTCCCATCTGAAATCCCTCGTTTACCTGTGAATTAGGTACTTCCATTGTTTAGAGGCTCAACCAAGGCGCCTTCTTCATAACAGCACATAATGTAATGCTCATTGCGTGTCTGGCAGGTCCCTACTTCCTACTGGTGAAGAAAATAATACAAGCTTACTGAGCAAAATGCATTATCTTCTTAAGTTACTATTGTTCATCTTAGATAACCCTTAACTGTTGCCCCTTTATTAAAACATCTTGATTGACAGTGTTCCTTTATCTTCCTTTTATGCTATGACTGAGTTTTAGGCCTCAGTTTCCCTGAAGACCACTTAAGTCTTTGGTAAATGATTCTGGATGAGGCAACTTGAGTCTTTTATTCCTCAAGTCAGTGTAGAAAAATACTCTAAAGTTTGCAAAAGCAGCATTGCTCAGCATTTTTTACCTCTTCCTCTTCATTATGTATACCAATTAAACCCCACAACATTCATTCTGTGGTGTGGGGTTTTTTTTAAATACAACAAACTGTCAGAGCTGTTTTTTCTGACTAGTTAATTTGTCATGGAGGTTTCTAATTTGTCAGCAGTTACTAGTCTCTATGAGCAGGTAGACTGTCCTCTCATTTCTGTGGGATGTGTGGGAATGTGTGGGAATTCAGTGGAACGCAGTGTAAAACATTAAGAAACGGGAAGCTAATACTTAGAAAGAACAACTGATTTTGGTTGCACATAATAATTCTCTCTCACTTGCATAATCAAAGCTTCAGGAGTTGTGTGTCCAAACAGCATAGGTAGGTGGGCTAGTTCATTACCTAGCCAGGTCTGACTATCACTATTGAGCTCTTATTGTCTCTTGGTTTCCTCTGGATTGGTGATGACAAACTGCTTTCCAGACAGATCTGTATGATCAGAAGTTAGAATATGTGATCTGTTGCTTCCCTCCAATTCTTGATTACTTCAGCCTCCATTATCTTAGGTGGGGTTGCTCCCCATTTTGTTTCCTTGTTTTGGGCCGTGCTGTTCTGACAGCAGGGATGGGGCTGGCATTTGCGGGGTGCTCTGACCTTGTTGCCACCTTCCTGTTCCCAGAGCACAGGATCCAGGAATCCCAGGAACTATCTGTGATGATGTAATGGAGCACAGTCCTTCTGCTCTCAGTTTACACACAACAGTCATCAGTGTTTACTAGTTATACTGCTCCCATTCTTTTATCACTTGCCTTAATCCTTTTATGTTGCTTACACATATACGTTGCTGTTCATAATTAATTCACACCAGTCTTAATTGTTCCATTGCAGTCCCTGCATCAGCAAAGAGCTAAGTCTGTAGAGGTCAGTGCGGAAGTGTGGTTCTCTGTAACACAGCCTCGTCAGGCCCTCTTTTTGCTCTAAGATACATCACTTACACTCTGATACTGCACAGGGAAGCCTCGCTTGTACCTGTGAAGGAGTGCTGCAACCTCGCAGATCCCAGCAACAGATGCAATTTAATATGCAAATATAGGAAACATAATGGTTTAATACATTGGCTGTATTTTAACTCTGCAGCATTAGTTTAGTTGTGCCTTGTCAGCAGCATTTTCAGCAGAGACGCCCAGTTGAGAGCAGGAGGGCTTGCTCCTTTCCATGGTATCACATGCCAGCATCAGGCTATGCCAGTTGTAAAACTCTACCGTCACCAGTGTGTCATTCCACTACAGCCTGAGATCACCCTGGAGAGGACCTACACGTTCTCTCCCTTCCCCTGGGGCAGCACCAGCCACAATACAGATGCCTGGGAAACTGCTTCACGGAGTGGGAATCCTCATCCTCTTTCAGGTTTTGTTGTTGTGGAGGTGTTTGCCACATCAGCCAGCTCAGCCACATGGCTGTGATCATGAGAGTGCAAGTGGAAAACAGCAGAGATGGCATGAAAGCAGCTGGAGGCAGCACTGTGGATGTGCTCATCCAGATAAGTAAGATGACGCTTTGAGCAAGGAAAGAAGTGGTCAGGTGAAAGAAAGAAAATGGTAATAAAGCCCCAAAATAATTGGAGAGCATGTGGAAAAAATAGCAAAAGGCTAAGAAAAAGGATGATTATTGGAGACGATATTCTGGTGTATGTAGATGCATGTGCCCGTAATATCTTAATTTAAAGTGCATTTTAACTGGATATGACTACCAGTATGTAGGTTACTGATACATATTTTTATTTATAAAAGGTTTTTTTCTACAGGCAGTATATTCTAACTGCCTGCAAAGTACTGTCAATGCTTCAGCAAGGCATTATTAGTAGTGATTCTAATGCATGTGACTTAAACGACACGTACTCTTGCAAATCTGTTCCATGTGCAGGTGCTAGGCCGATGTTCGCCCTCCTGTTCATGTCCTGTGGAGCTGGCTGCTGCACTGCACTTGCAGCTCCCCAGGCATGGCTTGGTCTGGGCGCAGCGTCACTGCCTCATTTCCAACCCAAAGGCACCCCCACACGCACTGGAAGTCTTCGTCTGAGCAGGGGTCCTGGAGTCTCTCTGCTTCTGCAGAGGTGACAAAAAGCAGTCGGACCTGCTGGCACCCCCGGCCGGCTCAGCTGACAGGACGGCGGCCCGCGGGCAGCCCTCCTCACCCGTCACCCCGTGTCACGAATCGTCCCCGCCTGGCACTAGGAAGAGGAGCCCAGCTCTGCACGCTCCCCGGAGGCGAAGACCCCCGGGCACGGGCAGGTCTGGCCCCTCCGCCGCCGGCGGCTGACAACGGGCACCCCGCGGTGCCCTCCCCACGCCCCGCCCTGGACACCCCTGGGGCGGGGCTGCCTGCACCCCTCCTCTTGCTCTTCCTGACAGCCTCGCTGCTTTCCCTGTCGGTGGTCCCCGTTGCCCTGCAGACGGGCTTTGCCGGGAGGGTGGTTTTCCCCTCACCTCCCTCCTCCTGTGGCCGATGGTTTGATCCCGCACGCTTTGCAAGGGAAAGCTGGGGTCTCTGCACGGCCTGCTTTCGAGCCGGCGGCTGCGCGGGGGTGAAGGGAGAGGCGACCCGGAAGCTCTACCGTCTCCGGACGCTTCCGGGGCAGCCTCAGGCCTGGTCACCGCCCGCCGTAGGGCGCGGCCATTTTCCCGAGGAGCGGACCCGGGGGGGAGGGGGGGGGAGCCTGTCGTGCTGGCGGCGGCTGCACAGCGAGCGAGCGGTGGAGGCTGACGGGCGGGCGCGGCTTCTACGTCTGGGCTAGGAAGCGGAGGAGGCCCTGTGGTCGTGGTCGTCGCCGCCGTCCCCGCCGCGAGGATGTTTTCCTTCTCTACTGTGCAGCCTCAGGTGAGGGGTGTCGCGGAGCGCCCCGGCAGCGGCCCCGGCCCGTTGCGGTGCGCAGTTCGCCGCTCTTGGGGCCCCTCTCCGCCGGACTGAGGCCGGCGGCTCGCTTCCTGTCTGGGCAGAGGCAGTGGACCCGGGCGGAGGCAGTCGGAAGGCCCGGCGCTCGCGGGCCTCCCGTGGAAGAGCCGGGATCCACTTGCCACGGGTTTTTTAGGCTTTGGAAAGCATTGNTGTGCGGGGACAGGCGTCACGGGGGCTGCCGGCTCGGCGGCACCGAGCGTCGCGGCGGGGAGGGGAGCGGGCAGGGGGGGCTCCAGCGGCCTGGCGTTCCTACCGGGGGGAAAAGTGCGTTAATGGAGGAGAGGAAGGTGCTGTATAAGCCGAAGCGAAGCAGGAACCTGGAGGTGGCGCTTTTTGTACCTGGCTTTGTAGTAGAAGCATGGGGGGGATGGTGTTCCTACAGCTGAAGTTAAACTGTGCTGTTCGCTGTCATGGGCTGTTGCGAAAAGCAAACAGAGCTCACTTAGAAAATAGAGTGAGTGGAGGAAAAGTTCCTCAAGGTTTTTTTTTTAATACAGAACAGTCTGGATGTGATTGGGAAGGCATCTTCTTTTGGAGTGTCTCTGATGGGACTAGTAGGTTTTCTGGACTTGAACCTGAACCAGTGGTTTTCTTTTTATGTTTTATGTTACAGGGTTAGTATGTAATAGTCTTACCCCACAGTGAGATTGGTTTGTTTGTTCCAGGTGTGGAGAATGCCCTAATTGCTTTTGTTAGTGGAACTTGTGATGATATTTTTGAGAATGTATCATTTCAACTCTTCATAGTGGGAAAAGCAGGAGGAGAGCTTGATTAGTGGTTGGGATGCAGGCTCTGGCCTCTGGAGGCCTTATGGTTTTACCACAAGCTCCTGAAGTTTAATTATAACTTTGTACAGTTAATTCTGAGGCAGTTTTCATGTCTCACAGCATTGTCTCTCTTGATGTTCTCTGTAGTCAACACAGAGATGGAAATCCTTGTGGAAGGACATTCATAGGCAGAGGCTTAGCCAGGTATTGCAACCAGGTATTTTTCCAGCAGCACGAGCTGCACCCCAACTCACTTCCCTAGTGACGTGTTACGTGTCTGAAGTGTTTTGGAAGTGTTGCAGTTTAGTGCCGTATATTAACTAAATAGGCATAGTCAAATGCTAGAGGAGGAACCCTGATAGGTGGTGCACTTGGGCCTCTGCACTCGTGAGTGAAGTGGTGTCACTGAGCTGACCGAGTGCTGCTGAACTGTAGAATTGACCATTTTATGTGTATATGCTTTGTGTAGGTTGATTTGATACTTAAGTATATTGCAAAAGTGGGGTCCCAAGTAAGAAAACATGAAGGAAACTTTTGGGAATAACTTGAAACATCTGTATTTTTCCTGCTTTATACAAATTACAAAAGTATTACTTTATACATGCAAATAGGCAGTGTTTGGAAAACAGTACAAGAGTCAATAAGTGCTTAAGAATGGTATCTCTGAGTTATTGAATTGTTGATAAATAAAGCCTCATGATTTGGTGCTATCAAAAGCTTTCATAGTGGTTCAGTGGGAAACAGCCTGATGAGGTCTGATGCTTTGGATTTCTGTCCAGGGATAATCTAGAATTTATTGTTTTAATATTTAATATTAAAGTCGGAAATTGAGGTCTACAACTAAATAGAATCATTTACCATTCTTTTTCTGTTTATTATTTAAGGAACATTGCTTACATTATCTTCTGTGGCTGTGTTGTGAAGTGGTATCAGAATGGTGATCTTAATTTTGTCTTGGCAGACACTGAGACAAGCTCAGGATTATTTTAATGGAACACCCCTTCCAAAGAAGGGAGAGTTCCTGAATGAGAGTAATTATAAACAGGTTTTAAACATTTCCAATTAATTGTGTTTCCTTTTTGGTGTCTTTTATTGCTAAATGGGGAAAACCCAACTATTTGGCATGTAATCACCAAGCCCTTAACACTGTCAATTAACAGGGAAAACCATTTAGTTTCACCAAGTTTTGTATTTTATTTGGATGAAATGCTTAAGTTTTTGTAATAGTTGTCAGAAGACAGCAACAATCCTTACTGTTCTGTCACCTGGTTGTAACAGCAGGTATCTAACACACCAAACAAAAAGTATTAAGTGTAGTAGCAATTGTGTTTCCCTGCTATAAGGAGTTTTCTATCTTTTTTGGTAACTTAACATTGCCTTAAGTACAAAATGAGGACAGTCTGCATCTCTGAATTGTTGATGATCTGTACTTCTGTATCTGCAAATCCAGTGATTATTCTCTTTAAGCCATTCTCTTATGTTTTGAAACCAGGAAATGTAGCTTTTTTTTAATTCTTCCAAGCTTTGTGCTAATGTAATCTGTCAAGCATACTTAATTTGATTTAAAAGAAATAAGTTTTTCAGCTAACACTGGTCAGTTCATGTGGCTTATGAAGTTCTCACTTAAAAGGCAGCATACAACACATACAATTTTAAGTCAGGGTTTGGAATATATGTTTGGATATATGTTTAAATAGTTTAAAAAAAGCTTAAACTGAATTTTTTGTCTGTTTTGGCCAGGCTACTGTTCCTCTGAGTCACCTTATCAATGCCTTTCATTCACCAAAAAGCTCCGCTACTCCTGCCAGCACAGCATCTGTACAGCCTGTCCAGAGGGACACCTCCCCAGAGCATGATCCTCAGAAGAATGAGGTACTAAAAACCTTTGGAAAAAGTAGTACTTTGCTTTTAGCTGAATTAACATCTGAGTAATGTCTGTTTAAGTGAATGTGGTATTTGACTCTTTTTATAAAATAATGCAACTAAACAAAACAGAACGTTAACACATTGAATGTAACTCTTCAGTAAGTCAGAGCTTTGGCGGTAAGGGTTATATAAAAACACAGTATTTCATTAGTAAGATAGTACTTGTCTCATTAATTTGCAAATGAGGAGGGAATTTACTTTCACTTTCAACTTAATGTTCCTTGTTCTAAAGTACTAACACTTCTGTTAGTAAACCCCTTATTGTATTTCCACTCTCTGAGTTCTAGTAAAGTTTGTGTCTTCATTGCTTGTGAGAAAATGGACTGTAACTTAAAATAGGTAGAGGGGCTTTGAGCCATTAAATAGTATATTTGTATATCATCTTTATTTTCCTATTACAATATTTTTCATTATCACCAGGTATTTTTGGTTTTTCACTATGAAAATTTAAAATGCAGAAAGTGAAAAGTAGTACCAGATCTTGCCACTTCTCTTTGAACTTCTTTCTTGTAAGAGTTTTATAACTAAGGAAATGTTTAGGAGGAAAACCATGGAGTTTCTTGTGTGTTATTGGAAATGAGCATGGATTGCATTAATCCATGGGTCAGGATTCCATTGTTGGGGTGGATTTTGTGATTTTGTATTTGTTTCCGGTGATAAAAATTTATTTCAGTGGGAGATCTATTTTATTGAACAAAACTAAAATTGTATTTATTTTATTCAGGTCTCTGTTTTTCTTTCTACTCAGCAAGAGAAATTTATTTTATCTCATTTAAATACAGGGTTGTTTTTTCACATTTAGTATTTTCACTCTTATTCATCATACATCTGTTTGGTTCCTCCTAGCATGATAAAAGTATAAAAATTATAAAGTCTCAAAGTATTTTAAAAGGAAGTTCTTAAAGCAAGTTGATTAGATTATAATGAACCTTAGTTTAAATAGAAATTAAAACCAGCAAATATTCACATAGTACATGCTGTTCTAATACTGAATGAAGTAGAACTATTGGAATGGCAAAAAAAATCATTATCTGAGAACATGAAGCCTCTGTGCTGCAAGCTTAAATCTGTATTTGGAAGTAGTAAGCTTTTCTGAAAATGTTAGATTTCAGAATTGAGCGTTCTCCTCCTGCTTAGCTTTAGGTAATTTTCCAAGTAATTACGCTGAGGTTGGAAGGCTTCACCTATTCCTTTAAAACATGTCTAAAATTCCAGTTATGTTTTAAAATGTGTTTGTACTTGTTCTGAATATAAGTGGGCCAGAAGCAATCCACTGTAGCCTTTAAGTTACCTAAATCCATTTTAAACTGTAAACTTTTAATATGGTGCTATTCTGGATACATCAAGGAACGTTTCTTTTGACATTTTATTGATGTATTTTTCATGTGTATCTTTATTCAACATCTAGTTTGACCTCAAGAGTAGATTGATGTAAAGCTTACACAGAAACAGTTCAGGAAAAGAAAACATAAACCATAATGTTCTAACAATCAACACTTATTCTAAATGTATTTGCCCAGATACTTAACTTGTAATTTTTACTTCTCAGTTAAGAAAATTTTACTCCAAAAGCAATATTGCGAGGACAATAGATATTTTAAAGGGTCCAAATTACTATGTACTGTTAAAGCATCTTCTGCCACAGAAATGTTTTTTCCTACCTGTGAAATACAAGATTCAAATGACTTTGAGGTTATTTCTTTAGCAGCTCATGTGTATGGGCCTTAACTTCCTTGTTGGGTTTTTTCATAGTTTCTTTGCTTTGTAGGAAAACGTAGAAAACTTGCCCCTTTTGCTATAGGAGCTTTTGCTTTTCATTATGTGTCTACCCAGCTCATGGCTTTTTAAGATTTTAATACTGGGCATAACTTCTGAATATCCACTCTTTGCTGCTAAACCTGTGCTATCTGCAAAAAGGCTAACAGGACAAAAAAAATGGGAGGGGGGTGGGATTTTTCTGTTTGCTCACTTGAACTATAATGACTGGATATTGGTATATATTACTCCCACACACAAACACACTGTCCATTTGCTCTATGGTAAAGAGTAGGAAAACTGTTGTCTTTTTTCTGGGGCTGCTTTAATCAGGGTGCAGGAGGATGTTGAAAAGGCTGAGTTGTGAAGAAAATGTGTTTGTCATAAATGTACTGTGCCAATGGAAATATCAGTGTGCACAAATGGAAAACTTGTTCTGCATTGACAGTAGCAACTATTCTATCTTTAATTGTCACATAGACAATTTTTGTTTAGCTGAGCTATAGAACATAAATGCTGCACCAAAAGTTAACCCAGTTGTTCATTACCCCCCATCCTCCTAAGTAATCTTAAGTAAATTTTGAATGTTAATTTCTATTTTGCAGTCTGTACTTAATTTAAGAGATCTGGGATTGTCTGATTTGAAAGCTAACCAGTTCAAGGAATTGGTGAACAGGTTGCTTCCTGGCTACTGTGCAGAAAACAAAGTCTCTTCACCATGGCATACATCCTACATCTCTGCTGAGTCCTTCTTTGAAAATAAACATGGTATGTTTCAGCATCAAGTACCAGTGAGAATTGGTAGAGATTATAAAGGTTATTCTTTAGTTTAATCTCTTGCACTATGGATAACTCGTAGTTTAAGAAAAGTTTAATAAAAAAGAGTATTTTATTATATACAGGTCATCTCTAGAGTGGTGCCTTAGAATCTTGGGGATTCTAGAAAACACAAACTGTTTCTTCAAACTCAGATTTGAAGTTGGCTGCTACTAAACTTGTCTGACCTCAACTGTAGCACAAGTGCATTCATTTTCTCTTCATGAGGAGCCTGAGCTATAATTTTTTTCACCAGCTTGTTTCACCAAATAGAAGAAATTAGATTTTGCTGACTTAGTAATGTAACAGAGTAATAAACATCTCCAGTTTACATTAAGTTATTCCTTTTCCGCTTCAAGGAGCGTTGCACAAAAGGACATGAATTAGAAAGGAACTAAGGGTGGCAAAGTGTAACAATCCTTCTAGAGTGTTTTGTGGCTGAAATAAGCCGAAAAGGTGGTTCTATACAGTTAAAGATTCTTTGTTGGAAATCTCAAATACAGGAAGGTGTTAAAGTAAAATACAAGGCCATTGTAGATCCTTAGTGTGTTAGAAGAGGCATGTAGCTGAGAACTGAGATACTGCAGTACTGTGTTATTATATAGTGTATGATATAACATAGTATTGCAATTGGGAGAAAGAGCCTAAGAAAAACATCTCAAGGCTGCTACTAGAGGACAGGTATTAAATGGCATTGTGGTGTGAGATATTAAGAAGGTTAGACCAGAGGTAGTTTCCTCAATGTGAAGAAAGTTGCAAGTGCTTCAAAGCTGTGATAGATTAGCATGTAAGCTTACTAGAAGGGTTGTTTCATTCACAGTTGAAAAGGGAAGGTTTATTTCTTTTTGTTTCTGTATTGTATGAGGCCTGTACGGTTTAAGTAGATTTAGTATAGTTTAAAATGTTTTCATATTTTATACATGTTCTGTTTTAAATTATCCATGAGCAATCTGTTCTTCAAAGCATTTGATACTGAATGATTGATTGAGTGCTGGTCCTTCAGCTTCATTTAAAATCTTTGGATTCCTGCCCAGTGTAGATAACTTTATTCAGCTCTGTACAGATGTGTCTTCGATACAGCCTCAAATTTACAATTCTGGGTACCAATATTTTTTGGAAGATTTATTTTTTAAAAATCTGATATATTGTTAGGTGCCTGACATAGGTTAATGCAAAGACATTAACTATCTGTGTACTTGTAATGGTTAATTTGTTTTATTGCAGATGCCTGAAGGACTGTAGTAAAATACAGCAAATATTTAAGAAAGCAAAAACAGCCTATGCAGGAGATAATGTTTAGTTGCTATTTAATATATGGTGTATTTACACTTTGCTGTATGTTTTTACAGGTTTTGTGGATGTTTTCAGTGCTTTACGCTCATCTTGTTTGTACAGACAGCATCCTAACCCCCTCCAGAATTTCTGTTCAGATGCTCGGCATTGGCCAGGTATAAAACGAGCCAGTGTTTTTAATCTCTATAGTATCTCTTTATTTGGGAAAATATTTTTACTTTTGTCATAGAGGTATCACTCAGCAAATACTGGTAAACTAACAGGAGAAATTTAACATTGGTATTAACGCTTCGAATAATGAGGTTATTTTTACACTTGAGTAGCATGTTTGTGGAATTAAGTTAATAAGCATGGTGGAACTATGGAATCTTGTTCAAAGATGTCAGATGTCATTGGGAAATTTTCACAATGAGAATGGCCAAGTTGTGAAATGGAGGGGTTGTGTTTATCTTAATCCTCGGAGGTTTTCAGAACTGAGCTGTAGAACAGACAGAGCTGCTTCATGTGATGTTGAAGCTGGACCCTTTCTTGATCAGGGGTTTAACTACATCACCTCCAGAACGTCCTTTTATCTAGTGCTGTTCTGTGATAATGGAGGGCTTAGTTAAAACTATATAATTGACTGGTACTAGTGATTATTTTCATAGGAGTGAAAGAAGATAAATATTCTTGGCTCTTGTGATTTAAGTGATAAAATCTCCATTACAAGGTTTCCAGTGTGATAGGACATAGAGTGCTATAAGCTCCCTGTGTTTACCTGATCTCTTTTCAGTTTCTAAGTTAACAGCATGTTCCAGATCTCCTCAGGGCACCTTACCAGCTAAGCTTTTAGACAAAGCTTTATCTTAGAGCAGGAATCTTCATTCCTGTCCTTCTAGATTAGTTTAGAAATGTTTCATGTTTGTCAGCCTGCCTGGTTTTAATTCAGCTGTATGTCTCTTCTGTTCCCTGAGATGATGATAGGGTTGGCCAGTTATTTACAATCACATTGTGAGCTCCTGATTATTTTAACAAAACATTTATGGGAAAAACATTGTGGAACAGTAAGCAGTTTGCTTGCAGCTTCAGCTTACAAACATGGGTTTGTTTATCCAGTTTATTACTATTGGATCCAGAAGCATCTGTCTTACAATTTTCTGTTTGGTGGGGTTTTTAAAACCTTTTCAGCCCGGCACCTTCAACAGATTGCTGTTAGCAACTCTCTCCACTTTGTGCTGTGGATATGCTGGGAAGATTATATTCAGTTCAGTCGCAGGAGTCTTTTATATAATGGTTTCTGAAATTCTTAGCTTTGGGGTTTTTTTTTTGTAGTGATAGTAATGGATAGATTTTAACTTTTAAAAATTTATTATTACTACTCTTAAGTTTACATACAATCACGGACCTTTAAGACACTGAGATCAAGAGCAAGACGTCTGCAGTCAACATCTGAACAGTTCACAGAAACAAAAAGTTCACTCTCTTCACTTTTGAAGGTAAACACAAGTAACATTATGACGTTGTTTTGGGCTTGTTCATATTATCTCTTTCTCATGAATGAACCTGCACAATTTACTGAGGGAGTTCTGTTTCACCGGTGAAAAAAATTCTTAATTCTAAAACGTGGGCTAATGACAACGTACTGGTTGTTGTCACTTACTTAGCAATACACAGTTTTGCTCCGTGTGTCATCAATATAAAGAATATTTTGAGCTTTTTAGCAAAGTAGTTACAGAGCATAAAAATGGTTTTAAATTCTAGAAATAAAATTATTTGTATTCTTTTTTTTTTGCTTTGTTAAGAATAGCTTGGAGTCATGAATTGTCCATTTAAACAAATACAGATAGTTTAACATACAAGAAAGTAAATTGGTTTCAAGCAGTTCAGCATGTGATTGATGTTTTAAAGATACTTGTGGGTATTTTTGAGATGCAAAAATTGTAATGATGGTACTTTTATGGGTTACAAACTTGCTCTCCAACTTGAAATTCAGCAGATAACTATCTAGGCTCATGATAGCAAAGCACTTAACAAAACCAGGTTAACCTAGGTTCTACAGGAGTCAGGCTAATTACAGCATTTGATCTTATTGTTAAATTAGCTTTGAACTTTCCCCTTCTAGGTATATGTGGTTTGTTTCATCTTTGGATTGGGTATACAGTGGGTGAAGATAAACCAAAGCTAGCTCCATGCAGTGCTGCTCTTAAATTTGGTAGGGCATATGAGATGTGTCTGATAAAGCTCCATGAAAGCTACACTTACAAAGAAAGGTACTTCACCTTTGGAGATAATTTCAAATTACCTTAAAGAAGAAAAAAGCTTAATCTAATAACTCCCAGTGAGTCCAGTGCACAAAACCAGGCACAAATCTGCCCCGGGTTGCATTTTCTGTTTTGGAACTGGTGTCCAGGACAGCTCTGAACCCGACCTGTTCAGCAAAGATGAGGGTGCCCCATTGTGATTCCATACTCAAGCTGTTGCCCTTTGTCATATAACTAAACTGTAGCACCTGAATCATATGCTGCTTAAAATCTTTTTTTAAAGCCCATACCCATGCTAGCCAGGTAATAAAGCTAACTACACATCACAAGTATACTAATGCTGTTGTGGAAAATATTTTTAGGGCTTTATCCTGCGAAGGCGAAGAATTGATGTTGAAAACTTAGATACGCTAATGAAAACAAAAAACATCCCAGAGGCACACCAGGAAGCTTTTAAAACTGGTTTTGCAGAAGGCTTTTTGAAAGCACAGGTATTCCTGCAAAAAACACTGGGTAAGTTGTTTTAGTTCCTAAATGTAGCAACAAGATACATGAAGTGATTTATTTCAGCCCATATTTAAACTTTTTTCTTGTTTTCTTTCGCAGATTCCTTAAGAAGATCACGTTTGCTTTCTTTCTTTCTCTTCGTTCTTTGTTTTTATCTGGCTGTATATTCATCATTTTTACCGGGCAAAGGTTCCTTTTCTGATGCTGGTTAGTTACCTTTTTCCCATACTGTTTCATTTATTCATTACAGCAGGTTTAGCGCAGATTAAATGTGTTCTGACATTAGGATTGGTTTAGGATAATATTTTAATGTTCTAATAAAACAGAAGAGTTACCTACTGCTTTTGGCTACAGCCTTTCAGACGGTAATATGACAAAATGTTTATGGAGACAAAAGTTTTCTGTAGTTATTTTAATTCTTTTGATGAAAGAATTATGTAGAACCAAGTGGAGAATAAATCAGATTGTTCACCAATTTTGTATTTGTCTTATGATGCTGCGTTATCCAGGTCAGCAGTACTAAAATGGCTTGGTTTTTATTTGTAAACACAGTCTCGTTTATAGCAGCTAAGCTCTTGCATGGCCAGGTTATCATCTTGAGAAACCCACTGGAAATAGTGGACTGATCAAAAGCTGATCTGATGTAAATGGAGAATTTCACCTGGGCCTCAAGAAAGTTAGGGTATGTGCAGAAACACTGAGTGAGGACTTCTGGCCCTGTGTACATGCTGTTGGATTCAGGGCTTGCTGTGCTACAAGTGACTAAGAAGCATTTATATCACTGAATTAATGGCAAATACTGTAACACTTTTTGAATCAGTCTTGTTCTTGCTAGACACTTACCAATGGAAACATGCCCTTTTAAAAGGGCAAGTGTAAAGTTAGTGACTTAATAGTATGTGTTCAAGTGCAAAGCTTAGTCTTGGAATGAAATGACTTCATTTGTAAATTTGTTGTTCGTCATTTGCTGTTTGCTATTAGTACGCTTTCGAACATCAAGTATCTTTGATGCAGCAGTTGATCCAATCCAGTTGAAAAATGTCACCTTTGAACATGTAAAAGGGGTAAGTTCAAAAGTAATGTGTCCAGTTCTTGCTTAACTCATCATTGTGAGCCTGAAGTGTCTTGCTCTGTTCAAGAAATTTCTTTCTATGAACTGAAGCCTCATGTATATTGACCTCTCCAAATCAAGGAGGGTTTTAATGACTCTTGTTCTATTTTGTATCTGTGGCACTTAATACCTTCCAAGACAGAAACTATTGACTTGTTGAATCACATTTTTAAAGTCTGTAATAGCAAAAGGCAGGCAAAGTATCCATGATAATAATTTTTTTTTTCAGAATTTGACCAATACAAGAAGATGGTAATGCCATTTTATCTCTTTGAGAGAAATGATAAAATCCCCTTGGACAAATAGAATTAATCTCTTTTTCATTAATTTCATTATTCCTTTCAAAATTCATATGATCTTGTTGGTCAGATATGGTCTTGAGCTGTTTGGTTATTCCTTCAGTATTAACTTCAGTGTTTACCAATTACTATGAGCAATTCTAGGAAATAAGTTAAATCAAATTCATGGGCACTTGGTATCCACACAAATTTAGTGCTACGCTTTTCTCTCGTGTGTTTTTGGTCAATATGCAATTACAGACTTAGTCTATAACACAAAGCTCACCTACAAAAAAGATGTAGTATTTTATAAGTGCTTAGTTATATTTTGTGTCATGTCTTTAATGTGTAGGTTGAAGAAGCTAAACAGGAATTGCAAGAGGTTGTGGAATTCCTGAAAAATCCACATAAATTTACCGTGCTAGGAGGTAAACTTCCAAAAGGTAAGTGTCGTTGCTCTTCAGGAGTGAAAATCGTATGTAGCTGTCACTGTAGCTGTGTTCTGTACGGAATCGCTAATTTACAGCCTGACTTCTGAATGGGTTTTTTCCCTTTTGTTTGGTTATATAGGGTTTTGGTTCCCTAAGTGGGCCTAAATGCTGCTAGTTTGTTTAGTTTGTATCAGGAAAAATAATCAAATAAGGATAGATACAGGCAGTGGATTTCCTTATTGGTTTAAAATATTTCAGGACCAAGTGCATCTTCTTGTGAAAGCTGCTTTGTAAAAGGATATCCTTAAGTGAGGTATTAAATTAGCTGTTACTCCCCTCCCTCAGAAAACTGGAGATACCTGAGCTCTTCAGATAGAAGAAGCAACGATGCCTGGGTACATCTTACATTCGTTAGAAAATCAATAACAGTGTTAGGGAGTAATAAGCTATGACAGTGCAAAGCAGTGATTATAGACTCCAGGCAAAAAGCCTTTTAGAAATCAAACCTGTGTTTATAATTGTTAGCAACTTTATTTACAGAGAAAAGAGCTGACATTTCTTTCGAAGACCCAAGTAGAGCCCCTTTTTGAGAAGGTGTACTGAGCTACAAAAATTCTTTTATTCTGTCACTGAACATATTATTATTAAAAATATACTTGCTGATAAAGTTACATGAAATTGGTCTTTTTGAGTAGAACTTTATGTAGCCTAGAGGAGTTTAGGTTTTGATTTATTTTCCTCCCCTCCTCCTTTAACTGTATCTCTAAGGATATATATATATTTTTTTAAGTTAATAGCTTTCAGCCACTGAATATTTTTAATTCTGCTGTACCTTTTCTCACCTGAGAGAGATACTTAACTGAAGTCTGGAAAATCTACCCAACATAAGGCAAAACAGAACCTGTGTTATGCAAACTTACTGTGCCTTTAGTTATTGAACTAATATGCAGTAGTTCTTTATCTTGAACAGCAGTGGTTCTTTATGTAACTAAACTTCTTTTAGAAGGAGGCCTTTATTTCTTCCATACAGCTTTCAGCAGTTAGTGCTTGCTAACTGCTTTAGATGGTTCAGAAACAAGTATTTTCATTTAAAAGGATGATCATAATAGCAGACTAAGTAAATCTGAAATATGTAGACCTGGTAAGTCTGTTTCCTGTTAGTGCTCTACACTGTTTAATGTCAGTTACTTGGAATGATCTAATTAAACAAAAAGTTCCACTTTTTGAAACTGCTAGAAAAATGTCATTTTGAAGAAGACTGTTAGGGATTTAGCTGCTAAAATCAACAGCAATTTTGTAGAATACTTCAGACTTCTGTTTCTATTTGATAAGACTTAAGGTCTTCGTTGCTTAAATATGGATCGTAGTGTACCTAGGTCTGTTACAGTGTCTGAAGATGCTATAAATAATTGTTTCTTAAAAGCTGAATTACTGCACATAATGAGCAGTATCTGAAATGAGAAGTTTAACAGCTTTCTGAAGCCAAGTGTAAATTATTTCTTATAATGATGGAAGAAACAGTATCTGTATAATAGGATTGTGGGTTTGGTGGTTTTCACGGGGGGTTTTTTGTTTGCTTTTTTAGGTATTCTGTTAGTTGGACCACCTGGTACTGGTAAAACACTTCTTGCACGGGCTGTAGCTGGTGAAGCTGATGTTCCATTTTATTATGCATCTGGGTCAGAGTTTGATGAGATGTTTGTTGGTGTGGGAGCCAGTCGCATCCGGAGCCTGTTCAGTAAGTTAGAAACCTTGGGGTTTCGAGTCTCTTCACATGCAAGATGAAGTATTCAGTGTTGTTTACAAGTTCTGATTAGGTATAG
>VZTU01000469.1:0-40052 GCA_013400835.1 Zapornia atra
AGGTGGTTTTACTGCTCATCATCTTTGCATCTTGGATAGCACCAATCATGCAGCCGAAAAGTTCTAGGCTTAACAACTGTGGAGCAAGAACTGGAGTTATTTCAAGATACTACTCGTATTCCAGTGCATTGCCATCTTGCTGGCCTCCTCTACTTGTTAAATGCTAAAATACTCTTCCATTAACATAACCTAGATGAAGAATCTCTTATTTCGTGATCTGTGTCTGCTGCTACAGAATAGTGGGAGACCAGTACAACAATCCATTCTTGAGTAGAAAACTGGGGTGATTGTCTCTAAATAGACGACTGAATCAAGAGTGGATTTTTCCAGACTGTCACTGCTGATAAAATGAGGTTTTCAATTACAACTTTTAGCACACAGCCTTCCCAGGGAAACCTATGTTCCAGTGCTGCCAAGTGATATATGCTCAGCACAGCATTTGTCAAACCATTTCCTCTACTAAAAGTTAATGTGTCAGTCTTTAAAATGGCTTGCTCTTCTACCACCTTTCCTGATGGGAATGTGAAAAGTGCAAGCTACTTCCTTTCGCAAAACATCTTGTTGAGACTCGACTCCAAATTGACTGCCTTGTGGGGAAAATCTGCTTTCTAGAAACCTAACAAACGGTGACTGTTCTATCATAATTCTGCCTCACTGGAATAAGGAGGTCAAACAGGGAGACAACAATCATTAAATAAAGTGTTAAAAGGTGTTTGGCTGGGTTCTAAGCACTCAGGACCTCGCAAATTGTTTTGTTTTAGCTGAGATTATACTATCAGCTGATGGTAGCTGAAATAGACTCTGCTGTGATAAAAGCAAAATCACTACTCTTTCTGTTACAAGAACAGGCAAAGAGCAGGTTTCACATGAAGATTGATCAAAAGCACATGATTAATGCTAGATATATACCCAAAGAGCAGCTTTCTGGATTAACTCTGCTGTAAATGCCAGCAGCCAAACCCACCCACTGGTACCAATTCCACATCTCAGCTTTACCTCATCTTAATCAAGTCACTAATTATCTTACACTGATCTTGATGAGTACCACAAGATTTCAGTTCTTCATAGGAGCTTAATTCACTGTTTTCTTTCAAACATTCATGTCTGCCTGGACTTGTTTAAGTACACTGTAACCACTAAATCATACAATCCATCATCTCTTTGTCAGTACGCTAGACAGAGAAGATCCCCTGAGAATATGCTCACAACATAAAGGTCATTTTGAAAGTTGACTAAAGGCATGAATAAAAAATAAAACATTTAGTTAAGCCCTTTGAGGAGACGAGGTTGCAATTACCCTTTACTATTTGAGCAAGTGCAACTGCTTTTCGATGCCACTGTGACACCACACAGGGAGTTTAATGGCAGCTCCTGAGTATATATAGAATCAAAGACAAAGCTCAGCTTACTAACTTAACTTTCAGAAAGTTAGTACGGCAGAGATTAAGAATCATAATATACTTGGCAAACTGACCTATTTCCAAATGATGCTGTCACAGGATGATATGCGCAGTGGGCGTATTTTAGCCAACAAAAGCTAGCAAGGTGCCAAGAGCTGCTGAATTTCCTGTTAAGAATTAAGAGCCTCTCCACACACGTTTTCTGCCACAATATATGGCCCATCTTTTTGTCAGCACAATTCTTCCTTGAAAAATGAGGGTTGAAAAAAAAATCACTAGGCATCATTTCTCATGAAAGGTGAGGAAATTAAAGGAAATGAAAGAAGCTACGAAGTAAGAAGAGCTGATCTCAGGGTCCTACTGGCTAACACGCTTCTGAAGTGAAAAGCTATTCTAGTCTTATATTTGGCGTGTAAGTACGACGTAAAACTGGAGCGTGAACATCTACAAATGTGTGAGACAAATGACATTTTATCTTTAGACATAATCATTCCTCACTGGTGTCATCCTTACTTACCACTTAATCACTAGAGCATGAATATCCCAAGACAATGCTAAAAATGGTGTGTAATTTTTCACTAAACATGCCTGAAACAGGCAGTACATTTCGCAAAGAAAAGAAAAGGTTTGTGATCTATCTGGGAGCTGCTTCACAAGTGCAACCTCACAGAATCTGAATGGTCATCTCCAATACTGACTGCAGTGTACAGTCATGGCATGTGCCAGCCATCAGTAGAAGCCTCAAGGTTTAGTAACGTGACTGCAACGTATTGCCAAGACTCACTGAGTTACCACTGTCTGGCTGAGACAACAGCAACTGAGTAAATATGATGCTCTAGTCATTGCAAACACAAAATAAACTGTATTAGCATAAACCCACCTAGTGAAACGTAACTTGCTAAGCCCCTGAAACTTGGCACTTGTGATTGTATGAGCATACCCTCTCTGTCTTAGCTACTATAGACAATGTTAGACTTGTAAACAAAATAAAATCAATATTTCCAATCAGCCAGCAAAAGCAATGGGCATAGGGAGACAATTACCATCTCTGGAGCTCAAAATCCATCTACCATATAGATGCATAGCTTCTGGTGTATGAAAGTACCAGAAAGTAAACTTACTGGTATGATTGTCAGCTGCTAATGTATGTGAGCTGTTCTCTCTTCTCAGTGTTGCAAGTGAGGTTGTCTAAACAGCATTCTATCCAATCACCTACTTAACTGTACTGCTTTGCCTCACAGTAAAAGTTAAGCTGGCTGGGTCCATCAAATGCTGCAAGTTATTTTTTAATCTTTTCTTTGGGATGAATGATCCAAACCACCCCAAGAGCTCAATTTTGCTTAGTTGGATATGTATAGATTAAAATTACTGCGTTCAGATCTCAACCTGGTGATTTGCTTAATGAGAAAACGTGGACATAGACTCTGAAAGAAAAAGGAAGTTGAAGGCGGTGTGTAGTTGCTAGTGGGAAAAGATCAACATTTCATCACGGAAAGGAGTTTTCATTTCTTCTGTGTTCACAGCTTATTTGCTCTTGTGCACAATAATGCTACTAGACCTGCTGCCTAGATGATGCTATTGCTTATGAATTTTAACACCTAAAAATCAAATGCAAACAGAAAAATGTCTGTAGCAGGTGGTATCCAAGTAATTCTCAGATCACATATTTAAAAGAAACTGGAAATAAAAAGGACAATCTTTTTTTCCGAAGGAAAATCCACAAGTTCTCTTTATAGCATTTGAAACAAGTACCATTAAGAATCAAAAGGAGTTGCTACTGGGACTCTAACAAAATTACATAGATATTTTTATTTATGGTTTAACTATAAAATTGTCATATGCCAAATGTAAAAGAGATCTAAATATTAACATCTGCGTGCACTTGCTTTTCATCACTAATCTTTGGAAATAATGACATTTTAACTGAATAAGCTTCTAAGATCAAAAGAGAAGCCATGAATGAGCCATGGAAAGATTCTTTGATTTTCCTTTTTTCCCATATTAGTGGATAATGTGATTTTGCTTACACTGTTAACTATACAGGTTTCAAATATTTACTGTGGAGAAAATCAAAATCAGCCTGTTAGCCAACAACACACTGTTACACCTCAGCAAACATAATATGGCTAATTTAAACCAAAGAGCAATAGTTGAGGGAAGTGATGAATTACAGAAACTCTTATGTCAATTTTGATTGCACAAGGAAAGTTGCCAGAGCAGTTTAACATATCCACAGTTATAAAATATTTTTCTCTGCTTTAATTGATACATAAAACCAGCACCCCATCTCCCAACTGCATATGGGTCAAATTCACAAAACTGCACTTCAGTCCTTGAAACTTTGCTGTCCTTATGAAGCCCAGAGCTATCTTCATGAGCACTGCACGAAGATCCCTCATCTACATTGCTCAACCAGAAACACAAAATTGGTAACAACCAAAAAACCCCACCAAAATTCAGAAAAAATTAGCAAGAAATGTAGATGCAACTACACAACAGAGTGTGGGGGAAGGACAGTATAAGGAGATAGACAGCTGTTCCCCTACACCATGTCTGCAGTACAGAGTACTACTGGAAGGAGAGTGTTGCAGCCCACTTAAATATGCCTTGAGAACAAATATTACAGCATAAATATCAGTACAGTTCTGAGATACACAATTTTTGTAACCACCTTCCCATCTGTGATTGTTTTCACTTAAAATTCTGTAAATGAAGAAAAGCCTACAAAACCCGTTGCTGGATCATTTAGTTTCATACAAAAATTTACCTCTCGGTTATTTAATTGGAATTCCAAAGCCTTCACTTGTGAATACTCACCTTTGGTAATTGAGTTCATACACCTACTGTACAAAAATTGTCACAAATGCTTCTAAATTATTAAGATATATTTTTAAAGTAAAGGGGAAATGCTAAAACTAACTTTCCAGTCTAGAGGCAATACTGTGTGTAGTCATACCTATATACGTATATATAGGTCATACCTATATATATATACACATGTCCTCCTAGGATGACAGTATCAAGGTTGTTAAGACACATAAAAATAACTTCCTAACTAAAGTTTTACTGTGAACCGGGAATATGGAATTTTTTTACTCAAAAGAAGTATTTCAATTCAGTGAATGATTCAAGGCATTATTTCCAAAACAAATGCTTAGCATGGAGAAGTCCCAGCATGATGCTTATTTTTTTTCCAGTCACACTGTTGACAAAAGCACAAGTACCTGTATTTGAATCACAAGGGCTGTAAACCACACCAGATCAAACTGAGTTCAAATTCTTGACAGCTCTTTCAAAACATAACCACCTGTATCCAAAAATGTTAACAAATACCTACTGCAATCTATAACACCTTACTGTAAACACTTAAAGTGAGTACTTCTCAAAGGCTCTTTTAATATCTCGCATGTTGCTCAATAGCTCTTAAAAATGAACAACACAGGAAATTATGAATCTTTGTTCTTCCCTATCAAGTGTAAATCACATTAATTTACCTTCTTATCTGCAAAATTCCTTAGTAAAAATGTACAGGTTTGTGCATTTGTCCTAATACCAAGCTACTACATAGATTAATAAAGAAGGGTGCAGCTGGTAACACTTTGCCCAACACACTACAAGGAAAAAAACCCTCAACACAGCTACAGTGTATACTTACTATTTATATGTTTCTGAACGAATGTACTCAAAAACATGAGATACTCCCAGCTGGAACTGGTCAGCAATAGGGGTAACCCAAGGATTGTTCTCCGCTTTGAAGACTTGCTTTTGACCAGTCAAATCCAAATTACCTGAAAGGGATTAAACAAAACAGCATATATATATATATATAAAAAGAACTATGAAAAATTTGGAAGAAATATCTTGCTGTGAATATAAAACTTCATTAGTTTCAGAGGGTACAACCTAAACAAAAGCAATATTTCAGTGTTAGTTGAGAGAAAAAGGACATAGTAGTTCCCACCATGATGGAAGCAGTTCCACTTTATTCTACGTATATGCTACTACATACTGCACAACAGGATTGAGCTCAGCCCACTGCACATAGTATTTCATTAAATTAGTTTTAAGCACAGCTTAGTAGTATATAGGTGTTGGGGTGTCCTTTTGCAGGTGAGTAACTTCACTCAGATGGGTAGAACAACTGCAGTAGAACTCGGGGCTTCCCAATTCCTAAATCCGACCCTCCTAGTTCTGCTGCAGCATTAAGTCTTGCATAACTTGACCATTAAATATAATCTTCAGGCCCATGGGGCAATGCAACAAAGCATCCTTTTTCACCATGGCTTGCAGGAATGAAAGCAGAACACTGTGGTAGATGATTGCGCTGCATTGCAAAGAACTTTTCCATCACTGCTCCAAGTATAACATCAGTTCCCAGTGCTCAAAGCAGCGTCTGTACCCAGATCCTACCACTGATCTGTGGTTATAGTTCTCTACACTAAAAATGAAATTCATTCTTCCAACATGACATTTTACCCATCCTGTTAATGGGAAGACTTCAGGGACCTTTCAGGGGTTTGCTTGGGGTTGGTTTGTTTGTTTTGTAAATGTTTACCACCCAATACCGAAACAGTGTATGCTCTACTGACACTCTTCACAACTAGAGATACAAAAGGCACAATTCCAGGACATTCTAACCCTTTAAATATTTTCTTGTGTTCTTCAAATTAGAATAAGAAATCTGTGCTACCATTTTAAATTTATTTTTGTGAATTTTAAGATGAAGAGAGGCCTGCCATCCTTCCAGAAATCTAAAGTAGCAAATAAAAAAAAAAAAACCAAGACACATCATCTTTAACTACAGGAAACAAAGCAAAAAAAAAAAAATTACAAGGTTTTGAAGACTGACTGAGCCAAGCTTTCAGAAAAATCTGAAATCAACCTGCTGTGCCAGTTTCTCAAAACTGGAGACACTCACAGAAGGAGGATGAACACACATGCATGCCACGGGAGCTGCTGCAAGCCGCATGCTTGCTGCCCATTTCAGTGCATGTTCTACATTACAGCAAGTACTCGACGTGTTTCTCGCTGTAAAAAGGGTTAACACAATTAGCCTGAAGACAGACCATTATACCATGTGAAAAGATGTCATGCATCTCATGCTGGCCTATCAACAAGTCACCATTACCTTAGCAAGCTCATCTGTCAGCTGTCTGAGGCCTGTTCTTTTGAAATAACAACAGGCAGGGAGCATTTCACCCCTCCGTCAGTCAGGCGGCAATTGCCCTCGCTGCCTCACGCTTCAGTGCGCCTCGTTAGGAGTCTCGCACCCATCTCCTTTATTAAGGGACTCGGCAGCCCTGTTCTAACAAGGATCAGGAAGCAGGATTAAGTACTGTGACAAAGAGGACCTAATAAGCTAGAAACTGGTGTGTGTAAATCTGTGCAGCTGGCTCAAGACACAGGCTCACGCTGCTTGCCATTCAGTTTTCAGGCCCAGGCCACCAGGGAAGCAAGCCCGTGGCGTGATTAGCCGTAACCCCCTGACCGGTGCTGCTATGAAGGCCATGTATCACTCAGGGGCTTGCTTTACCATCGCAAATTGGATTTTCCATTTTATTACCTGCAAAAAACCCACATACGCTGCTCTCCAAAACTATCAACGCTGTAAGCGCTCACTTGTAATTACAGCTCTGCGAGTACTGCATCCAGGTACAATGATCAATCTGTGTGCAACTAATAAAAATAGTTACATTTGGGAAGGCACACTTGGGCCCATCATGGGTCAAATTCAATGCGGTTTACAGGAATAAGACACACTCCCAGAATCTCCATAACCAGGGTCTCATCTGCATCTTCTCGTCCTGAGCTGTGCCAGAAATGTATTGCCCAGGGGATGCCACCACATTTTTCCATCCCCACAGCATAGTGTGCCCACTTCAATCCAAAGTAACACATGGCCCATATAAAATGAATTAATTGTAATTCTACTGAAGCCAAAGAAATCTTAAAGCAAAAAGAGGACTCAAGCAAAATGAACTGTAGGTCTCCACCTTGTTTTTCCCTAAAAACACTGGGGCAAGTATGGATATTACTTTTTATCTTCAGAGCAAATGGGACAGGCACCATCCCTCGGGGTAAAATTCATCTCATCACAGAGAAAACTGGGGCACCCAATAACCCACAACGTGCACTGAAACTCACCCCATCATCCTAGCTGGAATGAGAGGTCAGCTGCCAGCTCACAACCTGGGGTATTAATTGAAGAATTTAATCAAGTGTTGTAGTACCAAAAGGAACAATCAGTTTGCCATTTCGGCAAGTGCCAAGCAGAGAGTGAGCACTCCTCCACAAAGGAGTAACAGGGCTGCTGCACAGCAAACTGGGAGGACAGGGCACCCGATGCTTTAAATTGCTCCCTGTGCCATACCAAATTTTTCGTCTGGGAATGAAGGACTGAGATGGGCAGAAAACTAAGCAGGAAAGGAAGTTACAGGGATCCTGCCGCACTTTAACAGTACTGCAGAGGAAAAGAAGCCTGACAACAAAGCCTTGAGAACAAAGGAGCCCTATAATTTAAACTGAGACAGGGTGCAAACTTGTCACTCTGTACAACCATTTATTGTTTGAGGCCATATCCTGGTTTCTGTTCTGCATTTAAAACTAAACCCTGTGTGAATCAATGGATTACCGAATTCTGCTCTGGCTGCAGGACATCCAGGAGTCCCAAGTCTCAATAACACCTCAGGAACAGTATGTACTGGGGTAAGCAAATCCACAGGAGCCCTGCATGAACCCTTCTGCCCCAGTGCTACAAGATGAACCCAGCAGAGTGGAAGAGATGATTAAACCTGCCCGAAGCAATGGCTTCAGTACCAGGCTCACCGCAGCGGTGCTATGCAACTGGACACCTTACAGATGTGTCCCTGTCACTGCCTCCCCCCCAACAACACTCTCCTTTCCTAGACTTGTTTTTATGGTAGCCCTGTGCTAAGAGATGCTGTTATTCCATCCCTGCAGCACTGGAGCCACAGACCAGGGAAAAAAGCCATGGCAGATGCGTCTTCATGCATACTGTCTAACAGCAACATCAGCAAAACACTATCCCCAGACCTTCAGGAAATTTATATACTGTTCTGCTACACAGATCACATCAAATCCCTTGGCTATTTTTAGTAAGCAAAATACAAAATTGCCTCTAGTAAAAAAAAATCCAGTACTGAAGATTCAATCACAAAATATATTAGGGTTGGAGACTGCATTGGTGGTTGCTGGTTTGTTCTTTACATGCACATCAGCCTATTAAAAATAGTTATCTTCTCTAAAATTTTGCATAACTAGTAGACAAAACTTGCGTCTCTTCATAATGGACTTAAGGTTCTTGCTGTACTGAAAGAGACCAGTTCCATTGAAATGTGCTAGTCACATTCCTCTGGTATGAGAGGAGTAGGCTATATTTCAGACTAGTCAGCAGAGCCCCTTTCCTGGATCATATAAATGTTTTTCCTATTGTTTTCAAGTGCTTCTAAAATTATTCTTATAAACAAATAAATGTGTCTATACCTATATATATATATATTCAAATCTCTGTATCCCAAAACCCAGGTCCAATGTGCTTAAAGAACCTTCTAATTTCTAATCCTGAAGGATAATTCTTAAGGTCTCTATCATGAACAGAGAGAGATTTCCAAGTAGGAAGAATGGAAAGTAGACAGTACTACTTCCGGTGAGCAGATGCTGAAAAGACAACAGAGTTTGGAAAAAAGAAGAGCAGAGATGTAGGTCTAACAGCTGACTGCTCTAGATGACCTGCACAGGATAACCAAAAGCCTTCTAAAAGGAGACAGCTGTGTGGTCTTAAAAATACCTGATCCTAGCATTTCTTTTTTCTGTCTCAGCACTCATTCTATCTAAATATGAATCTGGACCATTAGGTTTGATTGGATCAGTGTGACTGAACTTCTGTGTTTAATCCACCTTAAAACCAAATTGTTCCTATGCCCAACTAGTCAGCCATGCAGACCTGAAAACTGCTGCCCAAATCTTTTGTTAGCTGCCACCTGGAAGCTACAGGAAACAGATCTACACCAAAACAAACCCTTGAAGATTCAAGGACAAAAATCAAAGTATGCATATTTTTACTTGTCATGTATTCTATCTACCTTATGCCACCCATTGACTAAAAATACCATTGATCACTGCTTAAATTCAGAGCTCCCACAGCCATGGGTGGACAGAAGGGACATCTTGTATGACAGAGGGCACATCCCTTCCTGAGTGACACTGAAGGGAAAAGGCAGCTACGGTTTACTGGCATCCCTCTCAATGAATCTATCCTGCATTTTATCTAAAACATGATACTTAATGTTACTTGTTATTTGCCTTCAGTGCTGTTGAAATAAGAAGCGGTTTGTGCCAACATTCATATTTTGCTCAAGAGCCTGCAAAGGTCAGAAAAGAGTTCATAAAAGCAAATAAAATGCTGCCTCCCACAGTCCTATTTGCAGAAAGTGTCAGAGCAGTGATAATGCGACCTATCGCTTGAACCAAGAGTGTCTCCAGACTGCCCAGGCTCCTCCCATCCATTAGATCTAGCCTTCAAGGACCTCTTACATGCAATTATAAGCCCCTCATCCTTTTGTGATGTATGACATCCAGAGTGTGTAGTATTTACCCAATGTATCTATACTTAAGGTATAGTGAGGTATGACTAGTACACATAGGCATTATTCAATACAAGCAAAAAAAATAGAATGAGCACAAACCCGACTTGTCCTTTCCACTTGAACGCCCCTTGGCAACACTTTAAATACTTTCAAAAATTAAAAGGTGAAATAAAGTAATTAAACAACTCTGACATTTGAGAAGTGAACATTGGCATTCAGCATAAGAAACATGATCCTAGCTGTAAAATGCCAGATCAACGCTTCTTTATAACGTTTTAAATTCATCCCTAGTGGAGCTTCATTAAAATCAATGGAAATAATTTTTGGCTTGCATGCTGTTGAGTTTCACATCTGCATCCCGTTGACACTCTGACCCACCTTCCAGCCTACGCTGTACTGGACTGACCTCAAGGAGAGTCCTCAGGCTGTAACACGTCCTTTTTAGCGATTCCTCTTAAGACTAAATCAAATGTTCTTTCCCTTTACAACACAAAGGTCTTACTCTCTCACTGTCATACATAAAACTAATTTCATTCCTCCCGTCCTTATTCCTTTATTTAGATATAAATACCCTTGAATCCCATTTTATTAAAGGCTAAGTAAGGGATCAACCCACTACACTAAATTTAAACTTAGGTTATATGTAAAAATATGTCTGTCCTGGCTTCATTTAGATTTGCTTTACACTACAGGGCTTATAATTTTTATTACTTTTGTGGAATGTGCTTTGCCTCCACAGAGGGAGAGATTGGTTTAAGTATGGAAGTGGAACAAGTATCATGACTATTATGTCATAAAAATGACACCAAAGCAATTCATTGTGAATGATGTCTTAAAATCTATGTAAAAAAAAGAAAATATATACTGATTTTTATGCCACAAAGTGTTACTAAGAGCAAATTATTTTTATACCAAACTTAAGCCTATGCAAACTGTGCATTGGTAACTCTTATCATCCCTGTAAACAAGTAAGATCATCCCTGCTCTGAAGACTTCTATCACTTTTGAAGGATTAGTAACAGAGGAGTGCAGATTTAAACAGCAGTTATATAGGAGCAGTAAGACAACAGAGAGCAAAGACTTCTTGTACATAAGTGTGACTCAATCTTTCTGGAACCAACAGAAATATCCAGAGAAATATTCAGTATGATAAACAAATCTACAGCTCCATAGCATATGTCAAAAATATACATTTGCTTATCAATGAGTTCCTATGCATCAAAAGAAAACAACTAGTAAATCTAAACGTAGACTGAAGCGCCTCCAAAAGATCCATCCCAGCAATGCTTTTGCCGTCTTGCCCCCATATTCTTGTATCAGAGAAGGAAACCAGCACTTCAGAGAACCCCAGAACAACATTTGTGATGGTTTCAGGTAACAGGGGAAAAGGTTCAACTCTCAAATAACAAGAAGTCAGATTCAGCACATACAAATAAATCAGGCACTACACCGCATCCAGACAGAAACAGGCTGGAATCCTTCCTCTGACTGCTTTTCTGATCACACAGACAGGAATGTCTGCAGTCTCACCCGGGCATTCGACAGGAAGCCCCCAGGTAAGAGAAGGTTGTATCAGCAATCTGAAAGCTGGACACTGAAGCCTAAGCCCATCCTCAGTTTTCCAGAAAACGGGAGTGAAGATACTGTAACAGCATGTCATCCTAACTTCTTCTTAGATGTAAATGAGAATTTCCAGTAGTGAGTTCAGAGATTACACCACAACTTGTTCACCTGAATGCATCTAACAGTAGATCTCTCTGCCAGTTCAGTAGCAAAGACATTTCAAACAGAAAAAACCTGGTCTGAAAAACATCAGGAGATGGAGAGTCTGCTAGTGTTCTCTTGCTTAAATGGTTCACCAGTGTGAACTGAGCTGCCTGAGTTCTCAAATACTGATGCTTCTTCTGCCCATCTACAAGGGAGAAAGATAACATGTGCTTTCTTCTCATGGAGGTGGTGAGGACTAGCAGCTAAATCTCCTCTCACTCTCCCCTTTGTTATGTTAAATAAAGACTGATTATTCTGTGTGATCCCAGAACAGCTACTCCATTTGCTTCAATTCTTAGCAAAAGGATCACAGCTGAAATAAAGTAATAGTAGACCAACTAAATCTTGAATTCTTTACCCTTGACATTAAGTTCAAGTGATACAGGGAAAACTGGCATTGCCTCAGCTAACACTATTACAATTCTATGGGAAGATGATTTTACTCCCCAGCACTGTCCCCTCAACCTTTCATAGCAGAGAATTTAAAACAAAGTGTATTTAATTCCAAGATATTTATACAAAATTCCAGAATCATAGTAAAGGTCAGTCAGAATCATTGTACCAAAGTGTAACGGGGAGTCTGGTATGAGGAGACTCACACCTGAATGGGTCAAGACTGACGATGAAACCTGGCAGAGGCAACAGAACGGATGAAATGCTGAACTTCTCCCTTAAACCACATTTCAGGTACTAAGTAAAGGCAAGCTCACATTTCCATATTCAGGTGACTGGAGGAGTGGTTAACTCTCTGGGAATGAGGGGAGAGCCCTGGCAATTGCTACCATTACTCCACATGACAAACCTGACCTTAGCAGGACAACTTAGTAGAAAGAGTAAATAGTATTAACACTCACAGATGACAGCCACAAAGCAGGAACTTAGTCAATGCAGCACACAAGGCACTCCTGGCCAAACAATGCTGCTAATGGCTTGTACTTCCACATGATAAATCCCGCTGTTTCAACAGCCAAACTCCACCACACACAGCCCCCAGGTACCAAGGCAACCAGCCCGGCTGGTGTCATCGTGTGGGTAGCAGAAGAAACAGCATTTTGCAAAAATCTAAGAAATTACTTCAGAAAGTTTCCTACTTTCTCATAACTCAAATTCCTTTCTCCAGCATGTCTCATGTAAGAGACACCACTTACTGGAAGACCTACAAGTATTGCCAAGTTTCACCGACTTCTTTCTTGCTTTGAGAGGTGACACGCGGTGCTGGAAGAAACATTTCCTTCACTGCTCTGTGTAACTAATGTCCAGCACTGCCCAGGGTCTGGAGGAGCAAGCCAACAGCCACTGCTAAGTGTTCCTGGTGGAGAAACCCAAGAGACACACTGTGTAGCAGGCGGTTTTTTTGAACAAAGGGAATTAATGTGATGTCAAAGTAATTTAACATCAAAGATGTTTTACTAGCACAGGAAGTATTACAGGCTTAGAGGACCGGCATCCCAATTTATTTTGAAATATATTGCACATTTTTTCCAACCTCAAATTCCCCTGGGGTTCTCAATTACACGTGAATTCAACAGAGCATTCTCTCTTTGAAGGGTCCCTATCAGCCCAAAATCTAGTTAATTTAGAAATATGAGTTCAAAAAGGATTCACTATATTGCTTTTGCCCCGCACCTTGGAAACTTCCATTCAAACACAGGTTGCCAAGTACTCAGAAGAGCGAAACCACTTTTAAGTACTATGAAACACGTACCATGAACTAAATTTAACAACAAATATAACATCTGCTCAGACTGGCTCTAATTACGGTACTCTTACCTAGCACAGCTCCAACAGAACAGATGAAATATTTGCTGACAGAAACATCATTATTATGCTGATGGTACTTATAATCAGAGTACAGTCAACATTAGAAAAGCCTAAAGATACAGGAGGACTTGAATATTTCAAAAACTAATGTAAGATCAAATCTGAACCTTGGTAAGTCTGGCAAGGATCACAACATTTAAGGAAATGAATGCCTGTGTTGCAAGTCTGAATGATGGGCTATAGAAAACATCTTTCTGTGCATAATGAAACTGCATACTTGTCACCCTATCCCATACACCTTAACTCCCATCAGGTATTCTGTAGAATCTCCCTGGTTTCTAAACATGTGAAAAGTGATGGGGGGGTTGGTGTCGCTTGTGTTTTTTTGGGGGGAGAGGGTTTGATTTTTTTTATTTGTTTTAACTTAAAGTAAGCCTAAAATGAGAAACACAGTTAGCATATTCACATTTTTTCTGAGATGTTTTTCTTACATAAATAATCCATCTGTGACCTATCTTGTTGTGTACATTTTTCTATTATTCCTTAATTAATAACTGCTGTACCAGTAGTCCCAGAAAACAAGTTACTCCATTTATCCACTGGGAACTTCAGTAAAGCTCCCTGTTTTCTTACACCATCTTTGTCATAGTTTCAAAAGTCAAAACAGGTTGTTTTTTAAATTGCAAGATATCAATTAGCTGTTCCAGTGCTTAGAGCTGGTGTCCAAAGGGCCCCAGGATGTCCCGTGCTTCCAACAAACACCACAGACATATACTTGCAGATGTGAGCAGCATCGGGCTCTGAGGCAGGTGCAGTGCACCAACATTTTATACTGAAATAAGAAAAGTTTGGTATTTACATCAAGTGTATTTAGAAAAGAAAGTTCTTTTGTGAAATAAGTGATTCCTATGTTTGCACATGCCTGTTGGTAATTACCTAAGTAAACGGCTATTTTGATTAATATTAACTTGAACAAACAACCGCAGCAACTACTTTGCATAATATAATATTCATTCACAAATTCTTGAGTAACTTCAGAAGCCTAAATTTTAAAATATCTTCCTGTGATAGAAACACTGAGACTTTTGGGAGGATTCCTTGAACTTTCTATTTAAAGCCAATCCTTTATCCACAAAAGATAATTTATCTGTTCGAAACTAAAAATTGATGAAAGAATTACTTCGCGTTCTGACCTGCAGATTTAATTTACAGCATGTTTCACCCTCCTTAAAAACAAACATCGCTTCTTATTCCATTAAGGTGGAGTTGTGGGTTTTTTTCTTTTTTAAAGAGCTTGAATTTTCCACTTTTCAAGTATGTACTCAACTTCATAGTTTTGACAGTGTATCCCCTTACCCAAAGACATCATTTGATAAACTAGAACAGTATTGAATAGTGTACTTAAAAGCCATTGTTGCCAACATTCAGCTCTGGAAAAAAGAGAATGTTAATTTAAAATGCACCCTTAGAAATCCCTGTTCTTCCTAAATGCATAAACATGAGCGAACTCCATGTACGTGTGTGCACACATGCGTGTTGGCGGCAGGGGAACGAACACAGTCAACACTAGAATCTGGGTTTTAAAAATCACACCATTTGTTTCCACATCAAACCCTCAAACCTACAGATAAGCTAGTTACATTCTCTGGGTGGCTATTTGCATTTAGCTACCATTTTGTGAATATTCTGCACCTCACACTACTATTACAGTCCTGGCTCTCTAAGAAAATCTTTTATGTGGCACACATGGGTCCACCCAGATGACCATACAATGAACTTAAACCACCACCATTGATCTTACTAATTGCATCTGCCACTATACGTGGTTCTTGTTTCTACTCAGCTTTCTTTCCAAACACCATTCCAATTGTTAAATGGTCAGAATACACAAAGTGACAGATTTAGTGCTTCCTTGGCAATTTATATAACTGACTGCAACTCTGTTGTTGCAGTGAATCATGATTTATTTGTCTCACAATGCAGCACATAACCTTTTAAATGCTAGGGAAAAAAATGCCAGCGCCTCTTTAAAGTTTATATATGACTGCCCACCACCATTCCTCATGAACGGGGTTTTGAGAGACAAATGATAAAAACAAGCTGCAAATTCCACCCACCTACTCCCGGCCATTTCCTGCGTACATCACTCACACATACTATATTTACAGACAAGCACCCTCGCCCTGAGCACCAGTGCACTCTTCTAGACCCCTCTGTTCCTCCTAGGCAAGAATATTTTTCCTAAATTAGCGGCTGGTATTCTCTGCTAAACACAGAGGAGTATGACGCTGATCTCCCCCAGCCCTCTGACTGGCACGTGCCACGCTCAAATCGCGTCAGGTGAAATTAAGAGCAGACTGCATGGTTTTGTTTATTGGTACCTCTTCTCCATCGCAAAACTGTGACCTCAATGTCTGTCTGCAGCCTCTTCTCATACCCTACTCCCCAATATCTTCTTCTGCACATATTTCCATTACTTTTAAAAAACAGTTTAATGTACTCCATTCAAATACGCTGCTTTATTCTGGTGTTTATATTGTCCCCCCCCTCCCTGGTAAATGAACATCTAATGAATCATTGTTGTCCATCAGTGTCCAAACTAAGCCAGTCAAAAAGCCTTCAGCACCTTTAATTATGAAAGCGATAATGAGAGAGGAAAGATTGTTTACTTTAAATGGAACAGCAGTGCCTCCAATTAATGCAAATAGGACCTGCTCATTGAAAAGCTGTTTATCCAACACGGACAGCACAAGGTATTTGGATAGTTCTTCATATGTTATAATTCAATTTTAAAAATTTAGGAGGGTGAACAGAGAAAGCAGATAAATTTGTTTTTCCCTCAGATGGCGACTATGGAATTAGAGTCCATTCATTAGGGCGTAATACTTGTGTACCTGACTTTTAAATGGTCTGCAAAGGCATGCTTCTGTACATTGCCACAGGTGGTAGGGCTGTGCAGATGAAGTGGCTTTTTCTAATGGTTCAGCAGATTCATGCTTGCCCATGGCCTGCTCCTACCAGATCTCAAAGAAGCCCTCCAAAGGCCACCCTTGTGCTCCATTCACTAAAATCCATTTCCTAAATGATTGCCTAGATATTTAGTAAACAAGAACATTGCCTTGCATAGTGGACATGCTTGCAAATTGCACAAGTAATAAACCTAGACTTCAGTGTAATGGTACCTGGAAATACATCCATAACCTAGTCTATTTTAAATACGTGAGACAGTTCTAGCACTACACATCATGGACTGCAAGGGAAATTATGCCAGCTGATCATGTATGAGGATCTTGGGTAAGACCAATGAATACCTGAAGAGGAAAGTATATCTATAGAATAGCATTAGAGTAATAAAGAATGGCGGTGACAAGGACTTAAGTTGGGTCAGTGCATCTCATCCTGATCAGGCAAGGCAGAATCCCAAGTCATTCCTCTAACAGATAGTGATATTGTTCTATAATGCAAACAAGCGTTAACTAAAGGAGAAATGCTTTCCTTGGCCATCCTCAGTTTTGCAGGTACGTGCAGAAGAGACAAGAATTTTATTTCAAACATTTAAATGTGGTTTGGACAGTGATGGTAAAACCACTTAAAGTGAATTTGCTCTAATGCTTGTAAGGCAGCAGCATGTTTAGAACATTTAATTAGCCACAGAAGGTGGTTAGACTCAGTGCAGCATTTAACTTCCACTTTCTGGGAAAAAACAAGGCTATAATTTAAGAAGCTACATAAAGGTACATTTACAGGCACTACGCGCTTCTGAAATGTATTGTGTTGAAAGAAAATTTATAAATAAACATGACTGACAAAAAGCTAATGAAAGTATACCTGTGACAAAGAATAAAGATCTGAAATTAAGGAAACAAGAGCAACTTTCATTCACCAGTGATGAGGGAAAAAAAAAAAGCACCCAACCAAAACCAACTCAGCATCACATATTCTGCTAGAATGAAAAAGGAAAAAAAAACCCAAACCATGGTGGGTAAACAAGAGTCAAAACAACCATCTTCCCCCACCTGACAGGAAAAAAAGCAGACACTTTGCTGTATAAACCAAAAAGCATACATAGCAGACCGTCACATTTATTCACACAACTGCCTCATTCTCTAATAGGCCAAAACAAGTTCTTGTGAAAACAAATGGTTTTGCTTTATCATGCTAACTTTAGTCACTGCCTTTCTGAGGATTGTGAACTATTATTTGGAAAATAACCAGTAGAAACAAAGAAGTTTCCCTACATAAATGTTCACAATAACAAGAAACAAGGAATAAAACCCCTGTAACAGATGTTTCAACAATAGGTAATTGATGCAGCTACATTATTCTCAACAAAAATATTTGATGACAAGATCTGAAACCAAGTTCTGGTTTGGGGCAAACAGGCACAACTTCTATTGAAGTTAAAGCCCCTCACATAAAATGGAATACTGCAACACAAATCCAGCAAAATCAATACTTAAGTTTCAAAGAAAAACTCTACCTTACAGGTTGAAAAAAGACACTTGTAATCGTATTTAAATGACCAGAATCACAAATTCAAAGTACAGCTCCACTGTCTTACGTGAAAGAGCTGTCAACTCACTAAGAAAGGTATGCTACTGAAACAGGAAAAATTCCTCTGATTAAGCTATATTTTACTGTAGTTGGTTTTAACTTCAATTTTTACAGGAACAGTCAAAAAAAAACAGCTTATACTGCTGTTATTTCCCAAACACTGTTCTCAAAACACCAACAGTGGCAATAACAGCTTTGCAGACCCATTATTTCTGATACGTTATATAAAGCAAGATGCTATATACAAATTTGCAATCAAGTGTACTGATATACAAGGAAAGTATAACATAAAAAACCCCCCAACAACACACATTGTCTTCCAGACCCTCCAACATGTCTCATCAGAGGGAAAAAGTGAGTGCTTCTCAGGGAAAAGTAAGTATCAGCAGCAACGAGGACTTCAGCGCAATCATTTCCTACAGTTCAACAACTGGTTTAGTTTCAGAGGAAACACAGTGCATCATTATTGTCATTATTCAAACAAATAAATGATCACTGATAATCTTACCTAGTTCTGGGGGCAGCACTGTAAGACGATTTCCTTGGATATGAAGTTCCTTAAGCTGAGTGAGCTCACCAATTTCTTTAGGCAGCGATATCAGGTCATTGTCTCTAAGACTCAGCTAAGAGTGAATATAAAGTAGTCAGAACAATTTTTGGTTACCATAAAGCAGCCCAAAACACGACTCTACACCCTCTGGCCCCACCTTTCTCCTAAACACTCCATTCTTCCAATTTATTTACAAATGTCTGCTGGTAAACAAGAAGCAGTTCCAGGTGTAGTGGTCTATTCCTGCAAACATACCCCACTACTCCTCAAATTGACTAGATTCTATTCCTACAAGCGTTGCAAAAGTGAATTGATTTTCCAAGAATTTAGATAAATTACTTACTATCTGCAACTTTGTGAGCTTCCCAATATCTGGCGGCAGGATTTCAAAATCGTTGTCACTTAGATAGAGTGCACGCAGGGTGGCTGCAAATTAAATAGCAATATATAAACAGGGTGGCATATAACCCAACCATTTGAGGTCTAATCAATAAAAGGGAGTCAGGTTTGATTAATAATCCTGACTCGGTGAAAAGCCTTTGACATACCCAGGGCTCGCAATAATAACAAGCAGGTCAAACTTAGATTTACTAGCTTATTGTATTGTTGGTGAGTTCAGGAAAACATCTATATTCAAAAGGACTGGCACAATTAACAATTTCTACAACAGTAGACTCTGGCAGGTCCTGGCGTACAGTCTCGATGCTCAGCTGTCAGAATACAGACATTACTCTCTATTGCCCCCTGATTCTTATTTATTACATCAATTTGCATTCTAAACAAACATTAAAAACAAAATCATCTGTGTTAAGCTCTGTGGAAAGCACAGCTTTACACTGGGAAAGAGATCTCAAACAAGAGTAATACTGAAGACTGGAATTGTATAGTTTGTAATTTCTGTGCTTCGTCTCTATGAGATTCACAGAGAAAACAGGGTGACCCAGTACAACCCTGTAGCTTGCCATTACTGAGTGAGCATACATGTCAGTTCGGGGAAGAAAAAAATAAATTTAAACTGGAGACTCACAAAAACCTGTTGGGTGCAGCAGAAAGGCAGGCAAGCAGGCAGGCAGCAAAACCAGGGAGGAAATCCCATTTGTCCTACATAGTTTACTCCTCATCATTTCATTAAATGTGACCATCTTTAATAATGCTGATGTAAAAGTCTCCCTCTGCCAGGTTACAGTCACAAATCTCTCAGACATCAGCACTCCTCTCCCCTTGCCTGTCACTTCTGCTGCTAAATGCACTGATCCTGAAGCCACTTCAGCACAGTACACTGAAGAGAGGTAGCAGAATCCCTACAATCCAGAAAGTGTCAGAATTCAAGTTGCTTAGGCAACCATAACGCAGCCCTTTTGCACATATGCATTACACTACCTTTAACTCAGAGCGTGTGTTTTTAACACGTGCAAAGGTCAGCTTAGCTCTACCATTCCTGTGCCAAGCTTTGAAACCTTAGCATATTTTTTAACATACTGGACACTTCAATATCCACATGCTGTTAAAACTCTTCCAGTAATGAGCCATCAGGAACACAATTCTTTCTAGAGTCAACACACAACAGTTGCCTTGCGAAACAGTTTATTTTCACCTAAGGCTTGCAAGCTTCTACAAAGTTTTAACTGAGTATGGGATCCAAGGAAATATTACTTGGAAGCAAACTAATAAACCATTACTAACCAAGTCGTCTCCTGTCCAATGGTGTCAGGTGACTATATATCAGTGATAAATATTGCTGAGCTATGTAGAAATATTCAAGAGATAGTCAAAGAAAAAGATAAATATCAGGAAAATTCTGTTGGAGTTGCATCTCTATCAAGTAAATTTCAGCTGCAGAAAGCAAAGCACCCTATCATGAAGATTTGCAGGGTTTCCTGAAAAGTTTCTTACTCAGATAGAAGAAGTTTCCTGGTAGAGAATTTTCATTTAAGTTGTTGTAAGTCAAGTCAAGAACTTCCAGAGCTGGTAAAGAGCCAAATCCCCGTGGCAAGGTGTTTAACCTGTTCATGCTGTAGGTAAAGAGGAAAAAACAGAACATGACATCAGTATTCACCTAATCTAGTAGGAATAATACAGGCAACTGGAGTTTAATCTAAAAAACCATAATCTACACCAAGCTTTCCTTTTGTTCTGAAAAGGGGTTGGATGCTACAAGATGTTGAGCAAGCCTTTAGTGATGCAGACCTTATTTTATCTCTCATTCCCATCTATATGCCCAAAGCTCATGTACTTGCAAGGGATCCTGTCTGTTACATCAATCAGCAGCCACACCTGAAACAAGAAACATAAGGGAGAGAGGTGCCACACACAGTGCTATACTGGGTTTAAACTGTGCCACGGAGAAAGCTTGGAAGAAAGCTTGGAAGATGACCTATCTTCTAGCTAAACTATAAGCTACCTTTTGCACATCATCTTGACCAGCTGCCATCCCACAGTACCACATAGTTCTTCACCATGCTACCAAATACAAAGAGCAATACCTCAACTGCACAGTATTTATGTTCACTGGTAATTGCTGCTCAAATCCCTTCTTAAGAACAGCAAATTTGTGTCACTAGAGAACTATTGATGCACATTGAGTGTGAAGTAAATAAAACGTCAGTCCCCTGATTGATGAAGCTTAGTCTAAGTACAGCTCGTTCAGCCAGTCTTAGAGCATGTGGGAGAACAGTTCCCATCAGCAACAGCTGGAAGAACCTGGGGAAAGCTAGTAGAAGGAAAAGGTTTCTCTGATAACCCAGAGCAGATGAGCTACAGAAAACAGTAACTTTTCGCTGACCTCAAAGGGTTTGAACAAGGTGATCCTTATAATCACTAGAGCTGCTGCAACAAAGGCAGGCAAGGAGCTGGAAAGTGTATTCATGGAACCTGTTCTTGTACGAGCAAGAGTTCTGGTGGCTTGTCATAAGAACAGAAAAAGAGCTACCAGCATTTTTATGCTGCCCCCACTGTATGTTCACCAGACATACAGCCTGCATCTTTGCTTTGGTTGTCACCTGGGTTTGAAAGTAAAACAGATTATGGGCACCTTCAAGAAGAGCACACACAGGTGGCTAATTTGAAGAACTGGATTCTACTCTTATCTCAGGACTGGAAACACTCATGACATTTTACACATTATCTCTAAACATATTCTGAATTTCATGTCCCTTCAGATGCAAAAGTGATAAATAGCAACAGCCACAACTGACACTGAGAGGAGATGCAATATGAATGTATGCAGTGTGTTGTAACACTAAAAACTACGAAAACTCAAGAGCAAGTACTGACAGAGATGGGTACCCAAAAATAACGGAATTTTGGCTCTAATCTCTAGGGCTTTCCCTCCCCATGTGATGTCTGCCAAACACTGTGCTATCCCATATGATAAATACTATAGAATACATCTGTAGGTCAGTTAAGCCCATTTTCTAAAAGTTCTTTGAAGACCGAATTAAACACAAGAGCAGCTGCACCTCCAGACTCTGCAGGATGACTACACACCCATGTGAGCAAAGGCAGGAGAGGCACATACAACATTCGTTTTTACAGGCTCTCAAGTATTAACCTCACTTCTCCTCTCTCACTTTTGTACAAGCCAGCCCCACCAGAACAAGAACCTGTAGAGATCAGCTCTCCGTAGCTGAACTCCAGATGAAATAATCTTCCTCCTCATGCTCCATAAGAAGTCATACCAGCAACATGTACTGGTATGACATTACTGTTGCAGTAGTAGCTATTAAAATACAGAATGGCATTCTCCACTACCACTGTTTTAAAAAATGTTCTTTATATTTAATAGGACTAAGAAAAGCAGCTCCTTTTTCACTAGTAAAAAAGTAGCCTGGCTGGCCTTCCCTTTTGTAAGCAAGGAACAGGGAAAGTGTTTGATGTGAAGTGTTTTTACTGACAACAGGCAGAATGTAAGCTATTCTTTGACATGGGGTAAAACAACAACAAAAAACCCCATCAAAAACCCAAGCTTAATGTCTTTGTCCAGCACAACTTCAAACACTGAGCTTGTGCCACAGAAACAGTGCCACACTTGTCTTCCAATTTTTTTGTTTTTTTATTTCAAGCTTTTGGTGCAGCATTACACCACCTCTTCCCACCCCACCACCTCCCCAAAAATATTCTAAGCTCTTCTTGAAGGTTCCTTCTCCTGCAGAGAGTTGTGAGACCATATGCACTGCAGCTGACAAGAGGGTTCCTGAGCTGCCCTCCAGCAAACTATCAGGGCCAAACAGTTTCCTCTGCCTCCAAGGACCTCTGAAGCAGAACCCATTTTGCAGGGCTAATGCTGGGCTGTAAATCCTGTGCCTGGAAGATTATGGAGAAGGAAGGGGATTAAGGAGGAAGAACATTTACTCTGCAAGATCTTGGGCTATATTAGACATGAAGTGGTAACTGCTGTTCCCAAAATGTCTGATGGTGGAAATTCCCCAAGTGGAAATTCACACTACATTTTTTTCCATTAGCTACACTAACAGTTCTGTTTCAGCCCATTGAAAGAGCCCAACTTCTTCCTCTCTCTACACACTGCAACACTTCTATATGCCATTCCAAAAATATGGATTTAATGCCCAAGATATATATAATCCTGATCATGAATTAATGTTTGTTCTGAAAAGCAAGTCCAGGTTCAAACATAGGTTAAGGCATACCAGAGATTGCAAGTGACCAAATAAGATCAGAGAAGACAGATCATCATGAAAACATTTATTGGTATTCCAACAGTTTAATTACCAGCACTTTACACAAGAATCTAAAGCAGGATACACAAAGACAAAATCATTTGGTAATCAAAGTTGTTCAAAAAAGTTTAATGTGTTCAGCAGTTTGAATTTACAAAATACATTCTTTCTATGAGAAGTCTATAAAGCTAAAGCTTATGCCTACACTTTAATATGTCCCGTTAGCTTTATGAAGGTTCTGTACTTCACATTTATTTTCTTAATTCAAGAAAACCTTCTGCAACTGTAATAGTTGTGAAGTATCACCAACTCTACTGATATATAGTATGTCAACACTTAACAGGAATGCCTCTGGCTCCAATTCAGTCAGTACTAGTTCTTTAAATTAAATATACACCACATTTAAAGACTTGCTGCTTCTTCCATGGGTTTAATAGAAATTGGAATTTTTTAATTCCCAAATTCAGGACATTGGAAATAGAGTCCTAAATTAATATGGAAAAATTAGCATTCAGGTTTTTGTGGGGTTTTTTTGTTGCCTTTTTTTTCCCCCAAAACTGCAGAAAATAGAGCCTGGCTTTTACGCAGCAACCATGGAATTAAGAGGCAGTTGCTAGGGAAGTAAAATTCAATAATTGTTGTTTAACTTCAGTATTAGATGAATGTGAATTGCTGTTGCCCTTAAATGGTTATCAGTACACCAGAGTAAGTGCTTGATCACTTTTAAGCATCCGATTATCCAGGACACTGGCTAAACACTCTGAAGCCATAATGGCCAAGTTATCTTCACAAACACTTTAAAAAAAACCCCAACCCACCATAATAGCAAAACATAAGATCCAGGTTGAGTTGTGACAATGTTTGACAGTACCTCTATTACAGCAAATTTCTGCATTAAGATACGCACCCAAGATTCAGGTGTTTGAGCTTCTGAAGGCTGCTAATCTGTGTAGGCAGCTCCTCAATCTGGTTGTTGAAAAAGTTGAGCACTTCTATGTTTCTCAGGTCTGCGATGTTTGCTGGCACAGCTGCGGGAAAGTTTTCACAGTGAGAGACTGCAATTACAGCAAGCTACCTAGACTATAGATGCTCCACTAGCACCTGCTCTGCTCTGTTTGTGCCGTGGCTGACAGCAGAAACAGCATCTAATAGCTACTGCAATAAAGGCAGATTATATCAAAAACATCTCCTTTCTGGAATCCGTTCTGATTGCTGGGAGCAGTCACTTTGTACACTTCAGAAAATAACTACCGTACAACACTATCTTAAAACATATTGTAAGATATTTTGACTAACAAAGACCACTGCAGAGAAACAAGGACAAGTAGACTAATAAAGAGAAGCAGGCCATCTTCTGAGACATGTAGCACACACAGGCCTCAAGAAAGTGGAGCCTACAAGACTCAGATCATTTCTTAAGTTGAAAAAAATAGTGTTATAAGTAGCTACACCAAGACAGTTTTATTAAAGGTCTTTAACACCAGGCATGAAATAAAAACTCATTTTCAGCGATGGCCTATTCTGCTTACATTAACTAGAATCCAAGCTTTTGTCCATTTAAGACAAAAATTAAGTTCAGCCCTAAAATATTGTTTAGTTCAGCCCATTTTCAATTACCTCCCATGAGTGACTAACTGATCAATACAGATACATGGCTACATTGGATTATCAGAAAATCAGTATTATCCAGCAACATCAAAAATAAGGCAGAATCAGAATGTGAACATGCCCCTGCACACGAGGTTGAACAGCTATTCAGATTGGCATCTTTTCTCCCTTCACTACAGTGAGATTTAAGCAGACATCTGAGGCTTACACAAAAGGAGGCTGGCAAGTCACTGGCACTGAAGCTTGCACCTGTGTTCAATATTCACCTTGGTTCAGTCTCAACTTTGACTGCATCAGGAACCCACAGAGCACACATCTAAATGATTAGAAAGTTTTATGAGGCCATGATTTTCTTTTATTTGTTGGCATGAGGCAATCTCAGTCTTAAAATGGAGTCAATAATGTTTACAAAGCAGAACATTACAGTATGTCATATCTACTAGATTATAAGTCTAATTACATTGTGAACAATAACAGGATCCCTAACAAACACTTTAATTACACTACATAAATATGACTGTTGAGGGTCATATTCATTGCTGGAGATTTTTAGCAGACTTTTTATATAAAGTCATTAGGGCAAATCAAAACATTTAAAAGCCCTCCCTCTGCGGTATTTTTCAACTGGTCCATGCGTATCTGTCACTCAATGATAGCAAGAATTATGTGCCTTCAGAAAGTAACGGGTAATGTACAACTACTGTCTTAAATTATTCCCTAACAGAAGTTAACTGAGGATTTTAATTGACATAATTCAGCTGTTTCCAGCCTCAATATTTCACCAGAACAGTAATTACCAGTATTAAAATGTTTTCCTTTCAAAAATTAGACTTTATAATATGACTTTGATGAGACGCAGTGGACTGGCAAGCAGTGTTTCTTCTCTTCTCAATCACATACTATGTTTATGCAAGACTAGGACTCAGAAGTACTAGCAAATGCAGGCTTTACTGTTTAGGCTTTCACTGAACTAGAGACCAAACACAGTTCCCCTGAAGTTAGAGCCTGACATTCAGGAGATCAGACTTACCAACCCTACAGTCAGCTTGGCTGCCTACGAGTCAATTCTGTATTTCAATTCTTCAGGTTGAACAGTATCACAAGAAGATAAAGAAATTAGGAAGCTGTTATCCAAGACACTGAAATTTCTGAAAGCCAACTAAAAAAAAAGTACATCTTACACCAAGGACAATACTATCACTACAAAGACAGGAAATGTTTTTGATCTTGTTGTAAGGCCAGACTGCAGAAACTGCCAGAATCCAGCCACAGTTTGTAAGAGCTACCCTCAGGCGAGGAAAGCCAGCAACACTTGAGGTGCCTTTCAGTTGAATCAGTGTTGGTTAACAGGCACCTTACATTTGGTCAGTCCTACTCACAGAGGATTTAGTTACCTACCAACCTACTGCATCGTGGAGTAACAGCAAAGCTGTTCTGTGAACAGACCATAAGATGGGGACAAGTACCCTCCAAGCAGCCTGACAGTGACTCAGAGCAAAACAGCTGGCCCCAGTTACTGAGCTACCTTCAACTAATAACTCTGATTTAGCGATTACATCCTTTCAAAGACCTGTCCAAACAAGCTTGTTTCCCCCCTTAAGAAGAAAAGAATTCTTAAGCTTGTATCTCACTTCTGACTTAAGGTAGGAGACTGTGAAGAGAGGAAGAAGCATATGAAGGAAGAAGGTGAACAGTCATCTTAATTAAAAAACCCCAAACCACCCCAAACAAAAACCCCACAACACAATCAAAAAAAACCCCCATGACATCTAGACATCAAGACAGGAAGAAAATGGCTTCTAGAGATCTGTTCAAGAAGATTATACTTGCGCTGAAGATCACAGCACAGGAGAACCCTAGTTTCAGTGGGTTACTACACAGTTGAAGGGTCAAATTCTGCCTCTTCATCCCACTTGCAAACGTAAGACAAAAAACTCAACTTCCATTAGTTAGTTTGTCAGAGGGGTTTTTATCTGGTTTTCTTTTGTCAGGCACAGGGTGAGTAAGCATCCCTAGTGAACAACAAGAGTTGTGTCCTTGCACACTGTCTGCTAAGTTCCTGCTATATCTGGAATTCACACATACTGTATTTCAAGTTGTTAATTGCACATAGGATACTTTGTATCATTATTTTATTCAATCCATACTAAAAGGTGTGTGGGTAAGCAGGCTGAGATAAGAAAAAGGCTAAAAATTTAGCAAAGGATTTGAAGGGAATACTTTGTGTCTCACCCTGTTAAATCAAAACAAAAAGCCCCAATCCAGAATTAGGTTTTTAGTTTGGATGGAGAAGCTGGAGGCATTTCATGAGAATAAAAACAGAAGACTAGGTCAACACCAGGCTTGTGGTGGGGAAGGGAACTTTTTCCTGTAACAGCTTATTTTCTGGTTCAACAATTCAGATTCAGTTGTAATTGAATCTAAGAGAGCATTCATTCACAAGAAAACACAGAGACCAAAATTAACTCCTGTACTGGTCTTGCAGTTAAACTGCACACGTTCAGTACCTTCAGGTCTGAGGACCAGCAAGGCTGATGAGGCATATAACGTTCTCGGTACTGAACTCTAGACAACTAAGTGCATCCTGACTACCATCCCACTGTTATGTTGCAAAATTTTCCCCAAATAAATAGCAGACTGCCAAATACCAAGAAATTCATGCTCTGGTAATACTGAATTCCACTCCAGCCACCTTCTCATGATGAGCTGTGAGAGTGAACTGTCAGCATCCTGGTTCCATTCACCCACATATTTACAGTACGATCCACAGTGTCTTAACAACTCTTCTAAGACCATCTGCTGCCCAGTGTCATTAACAACTTAACTCCCCCTCAGCAAATGCTAGTAAAATTTGGCAGCCCAATGCCTTTGCATTCTCCTGTGAAGCTTCAGTCATACCATGAAGCCCCATTCATATTAAGTGTCACTTCACAAGACCAGGAACAACTTCTTTCCCTTGTTCAATACTGGAAGCTGGACCACCATGTAGTGATTCACTACAACAGCTATAGACTTCACCTTGATTTCAAGAGCTTGGTTGAGATTCAAAGAGGTGGTCTACAGGCTGCACACCAAGGAACAGGACTTCGTGCTTCTGGAAATAAGGACTGGCAACTTGCTATATTTCAAAGCATTAAAAACCAACTATGCTCTTTTTTTTGCCCTGAAGTTACTGGCAATTCCTTAGGTACCAAAATATATTCTCATCAGAGCAGCCTTTCACACAAGTTATTACATTTTATTCCCACATAAGCAGCAGCTGTTCAAAAGTTCTGGTATGATTTCCAAAACATACATAAGGAGGATTAAATGCTACAATTCAATGTCTATGTAACTCCACACCTAAATGTCCAGGGTCTGGACTTTAGTTCTCTTTCCACACCAAGAACCAGAAGCCAACACTAGACATCTGTCTTCACTGGAGGTCTGATGTTGCCCTCTGTTGGGGAACAGATACTGGGTTAGAGGCACCTTTTCTCTAAGACGGTTATCATGCAAATCAACGTGCTAAGAACATTTAAATCCAAAGCAGCTTGGAGTTCAGTGCTTCAGACGTAACCCTTTCTCATAAAGCAGGAAGTCAAGTGGTTCGCATACCACTACCCAAAACTGACATCTAGATTCCTTTAGTACACCCAACCTCTGACAAAGGAAGAACACCACAGAAAATCGAAGGGGAGGAAAGGACCAGTCACTCTTCAATCATTCATCCAAGTTTTAAGACAATTCTTCTTGTAGTGGCAGGACCCTTCATAGAGCTTCAAAAAGCCTCTGTTTCTGAAAACAATCTTCAGGATTATTTCTCTTAAAACTTCTGTGAAGCACTGCAAAACAACGGGAATCCTAACAACTTTAGAACTAAACAAACTCAGGTGTTTGCAAGATTAAACGTCCACTTGCTTTTCATCTAAAAGATTAAACTTATGGTTTGGGTTTTTTTTTTATTTAGTAGGGACCAACATTAAACCAAAAATTTCCAGGGACATTTTTCGGCATGGGTCTCTTGAAATTTCCTTTACAATTTAAAACGAAAATATAAAACATTTTAGACAAGGAAACTCAGACAAAAAAAAACCAAAACCATGACAAGAATCAATAAACTCCCCAATTGGACAAGTGAAATGATTTAGTAAAAACGTCCATTTCCATGAGGGGAACACACTACTTTGGTTAAACATTTTGTTTCATTTATACTTTCATGCTGAATGTTCAAAATAAACATTGTCCCACTGCTGCTTCGAAAATGATACCTGTAATACCTGCCTGATCATAAAACTATGAGTAAGCTTACAGTCATCAGTAAATATGATTCAAAGGCTCCAAAAAACTTCCCACTGAATTCAATGGGTTTTGAATTGGACAGCAAGTGAAATAATTTTAATTATTGTAAATATTATTAATTTCTTGGGCATTCACATAGTTAGAAACTTCAAGCTTCAAAATCCCTCTTTTTTTTCTAGCACATTTCTTTAGTTAATGAAGTAATTTTGCAGTACCTATGAACATGACGTTCAGTAGTACTCCAAACCTTCACAGGTTATAAGGGAATATTTATCCAGAAGAGCTATTAAAATAGCACTACTTGACAGAGAAGAGATTTATAAGACTATGCCAGTTTCTCATTAAACTGTTCCACTTAAAAGCTGGTCAAGAGTCATAAGGAGTAAAGAGAACTCAACACAGACCTTTGAGAGAGCCATTAGTCCTTTGTAAGTCCCAGGTAAGGTTTTCTTGTCAAAAGCAAAAAACCTACTTCTTAAGCCTAAAGAAAAACCTGTGGGCTGTGTAATATAATAAGCCCCATTCTGCAGACTGTTGCTAATCCGGTTAGCGTCAACAGGAACTTTTCATGAGTAAGGATCCCTTAGAGTAAAGGTCATAAAGACATGAAATGTTACCCACATTTCATGGAGGAGGAAGAATTTAGTATACTAAATATATAATGCATTCTGTGCATCCAATATAACTGTACTCATAGAGCTGGAGTCATGTTTAGATTAATTTGACAAGGATTCTGTTATACTGAGAGAGAAGCAATCAGCTTCACCAAAATGAAAGAGGAATTAGCAGAGGAAGAACACAACAGTTTTCATTTTAAATATTCATAGGCATGCTGATATCATACTTGGCAGTTAACTGGAGAGAATCCTGATCCCAAGTGAAGCATACAGTACTTAATTTACACATTCAGTAGTTCAGGTTTCCCCTTTTGCCCTCCCGCCACTGTCTTCTAAAGATGAATACCAACCTTCCTCACACTGAAAACATTAAAAGAAAAAAAAAAAAAAAAAGCCTTGTCTCCTTAATCTTCAGCTCTTTCCAGAAACCAGAAAAGTTCTTTTTTGCAATTATCCACAGAAACAGTGAAGTTATTAAAATGTTCTTATGAACATGGTTATATTATACTCTAGCTCACTGATGTGCTACTGTGCTAACAAAGCAATTTATCAATAAACACTTTTAATTTAGAAGACAGAGCCCAAGGAGAAGTGCTGTGACTGGGAATCAAGTGACATCTAGTGAAGACAAAGGACAAGTCTGTTCTTCTCTGAGAAGGAAGCTTAAGATGAACTTCAGAGTTTGGAGAGAAATACTAGAAACCAGGAGCTGAGGTTAGGAAGGGATTGCTAGGTTGAAAATACATCACCTATCAGCAGAGAACTGAAACTACACCAAAATAACTCACAAAGATCCTATGGTTGTTATCTTTTTTACAGCTGGAAGGAACAGTACTGTCCCAAATGCAGATGAGTATAAAAATGTTGATATAAACATGTCCCTTCATATCTACAAATAGTTCAGAACAGACTATTAGCCAAACGTTTTGATTAGTGTGACATACAAGTATGGTAGAGGACCACAGCACCTTCAGCTTCAGTAACTGCTCTGTAAGGCATGTACAGTTCAGCCAAGTTGGTTTGCTATACTACTTTTATGTCAGGGGAAAAAAATCCCCATGTGGTACACCATGCAAAAAGCTGCAGAACACAGGCTACATCCCCTTCTTACAGGTCAGATCATCTGTACGAGTTGGGCAGGAAATGGTTAGGAAAAATAACTTCCATAGGACTAAAAAACTTTAGCTGATAGTGTTAAATTGAGATTTATTATTAGGCTTCCACCCTATGCAATTGCAGATGGTCTCACTACATCTCAGTGAGAATCCTTCAGGTGTTTAAGTTGTTTAAGCATAATTTTTTCAGAGTTTCACACTACCAATCAGTAGCCAACTTTAGTTAAATCAAACCAGCTGAAGTTCAGCATGTTCATCTCTCCCTCCTTTAATATCCTCTCTTTACTTTGGTCTGACATACAGCTTACAAAAGGGACTAACCAAACATCTGAACACCACATCGTGAATAGATACTAGAGGTTACCCCTCACAGGACAAGGTCAATTCAGCCTCTTACCTAGTAATACCAATCTACTTGCGTACTTAGTACTGCTTGTTTACAAAATCCTGCTTTCACTGAGTACCTAAGAAATAGTTCATAATTTCATTTAATTTTATTAAGTTTACAGCTTTTATACCACTGAAGTGTTTGCAAGAACTCCTGTAGGACTATTTTTCACTGCCTCCTGGATCAACTGACTCTTCCTCCCATTCAGCATCACAGACTGCGGTGCCAATGCTGGTTATTGGAGGGACCAGCCTATTCACTAAGCACACACACAGGAAGAGACTGAAATAAAAAAAAAAAAACCACACTGCTCAAAAGCAAAGTCAGCACATGTGTTTACACATGATGTTCTACATGATGTTCTTGCTTCAGCCTCAGAGCTGGGAATTAAACTCCCCCACAGTTTAGGCTCCCTATACCCCGTACTTAAAGCCACTTCTTTGAGTCTGTACAGAGTCCTCCCTGCGCCCCCATGTTAGATGATCCCAGCCTCCAGCTGACTATACATTTCATTTCCAGCTACAGGAGATATTACTCCCAGACAAGAGAAACCACATTACCAAAACTGCCCATCCTCAGATAAAGATAAGGGAATTATTTCACTCTAATGGGTAGTTCACCCTACAGTGTTTTTGACACAGTACACCAATGGAAAGAGGAAGAGGCCAGATGGGAATGTCTGAAGGAAAAACCTGTATCATTATCCACTTCAAACCAACACATCTGATTAGAACAAAACCAATACAAATATAGTACAAAACCAAACATGCAAAACTAAATCCAGTTTCCCCTCAACCTAGATCAAATTTACCTTCTCACCTCTACCCTTCAATATCAGCAGCAAAAAAATTGCACTCAGCCTGTTAGCAAATTCTTTAAGTCAATACAAAATTAAGTTTTTCAAGTCAGTTCACTTGTGCAGCATTTACTAGCTTGAAAATGCCAACTTCAAAATAGTCTGTGTCTGGCAAGAGGATTTCCAACAATTTTAAATTACAACCTGCACATAAGCATGGAGGAAGATAATTTATACGGGGCTTCCACAAAGAAAAATTACAGCTGCTAGAAGCCCCAGGGAAGTAAGTGAAGACACAAAGAAGATACCAGAAAACACTGAATTACAAAAAAGGGGTAAATATGTTTGCTAATACCTTTTAGTAAGGGAACAACTGCTTCTGAAGAGCTATGTTAAAGACAAGCAATACGTGTCTAATGCTTTATTTGGTACATATGCTTACTTATGCATAACTGAATGTACTGCCATACCACACAAACTTTGACAATTTAATCTGTGCATAAATTGGGGTAGTATCAGGATGCACTCTTTATACCATTACAGCACCAAAGTTCTTTCATAAATTAGTTGTCTTCACTCTCTCAAAGCTTCTTAAAACCCCAAACACTGTAACTTAAAGCTAAAATGCTCTACAATCTGTACTCCCTCAGAACCAAAGGTTTGGTTTTTCTTAGGGAGAAAAGAAAAAAGCTAACAAAGTATTTAATCTAAACATGTGCTGAACTCAGATGTCACAAATTTAGTAAGGCATATGTACAGGGATCTCCTTTTCCATCCTTCTTGCAGTCCCCTGTGCACTGCATTCATAAAGGTATTTCCCTTCAGAGATCCCTACACCAGAAATAGGAAGTAAAACCAAATCAAAATATGTAACAGAAATTAAAGGCTTACAGGTAACTTAAAGCACCACTCCCAAGCAGAGCTAAGAGGCCACTGTCAGACAGAAGCCTTGTGCTGTGGCCACGACTCTAGTTTCACTAAGCAGGCAGCCTAGTTGCACCATTTAGGGGTATATCTTATCAGTACAACAGTGTGGAATGACTTACTAGACAGAAGCAGAGGCAGAAGCAAAGTAGAGGAGAATACAAGAAGCAAGAAAGAGTAAAGAGTATTTAGGCACCTGGTTCTCTCCAGAAGTTAGTAAGACTGTTATATAAACAAACTGATAGCAGGCAAAACGCAGTGTCACACAGTACCTGTGGGATAACACCAACATACTTAAGCAGTCTGGAGAAGACAAAGCAGCTAGACTGGGAAGGAACTGGGGACACACAGATGTAGTGTTGCTAACAGTCACCGGGATGCCTCCAATACATCCAGGTATACACTGCTGCCAGAAAGATGACTTATAAAGGAGATGCCCTAACATAAAAATGACACTAAGAAATTTTAGCAGCATGTTAAATAAGATCAAGGACACAGTCAAGAGGGTTAACAGCAATGAAGGGACAAGCTTCTGTGCTGGTCATGCACAGAGAGCAAGACAATTTAGTCAGAGATGGTAGAGCAGAGCAGCAGTAAGCTGTGTGAGCAGGAAAAAAAAAAAAGTAAGTTTTTAAGAAGGCAAAATGCACAAGGATGATAAAGGGTGACCACATGGCTGTCAAAGGAACATGACACAGTTATTCTGACAGGATCAGAAAGTGGACTCAGAAACAAATTCAGGCGTGGAAATGGGAGCCAGCAGCAAAAAACTAATGGATCACCTCACAAAAAGGAAAGGACTAAAGATACGTGAAGGATTTCACTCAGGAATCAAGGAAAGAGACACAGAAAGAGCAGAGGACAGCATAGGACAGGAGCTCAGAGAAAAGAGAGACGATGTGATATTCAGGTAATCTAGGGGTTTGAGAAGAAAAAGTGGATATGAATCTCTCATCATTCAGACATTTGATAATATTGGGCAAGGAATCAGATCACGAGAGCAAGAGGATAGAAAAATCACCAGGAGTGAGCTATGAATAGCCGACGACTCCTGAGAACATCTAAAGGCAGCACAAGAACACGGTGAAGCTGGCCAGCGCAGGATCACCCGAGGTTAAGGAGACTGAGGAGAGCTGCAAAAGCCAAGCTGCTGTCCAGCGCTGCCTACCAGGCAGAGACTGCTACCGGGGAGGCTGCTGCCCACAAAACTGTGAAAGATATTTAAACAGTGACCTCTAACGGACTAATCATGTAATACCGGTGTTTCCACTGAGGAAACATTCACGGACTCTGGGTATGTCCAGGTAAGGGCACAAACCAGCTACCATCTCAGAGTAGATTCGCCAAATGATTACAGCTTCAATTAATCATCTCAGGTCGGTAAGCCAAATATCTGTTACAGTAGTTACAAGTCATCAAAAGCTGACAGCATATCCCCAAAACAAGGGAAGATAAAACACGTCGAATTGGCAGTGTGATACGTTGTGCTCATACCTATTGTCAACACTGAAGTGATTTTTAACATCCCAACCTAAGATGTGAAATTCTGTATCCACTTTGAGTAGCTGGAGAATCCCTGAGTTAGCTTAGCTAAAGTCTAGAAGTCTAGTACCGCTGCATGCTTAATGGCAAAACAGTTCACAAAAGCTGTGCTGCAAAGAGAAAGTCAGGTAAGGCCTAAGCCACAACACATCTGCTCAAACAGCTGCCTTTAAAACAGGAATTTCTCTGTTGATCATTCTACTCCAATTACTGGTCACTTGCAAATCTAGTGGCATACAGGGACCAAAAGTTAAAGCCTAAGCTACCCTGCTGACCTCAGTTTGAACCTGCAAAGGTAACATTTCTTCTCCAAAGGCAGCCATTTGGTGTTCTAGTGCAGCCGATTTATAAAAAGAGGTAAGTCAGTGAGACTCACAAACCTTAAAATTACCTCATACTCACTCACCTATTTCACACTCTCCCCCAGAGCTCCAAACCATCCTGCTTAAAACGATACGGGGTGAGTCCCAGAGTAGAAAAGACAACCAAGCCTAGAAATATGGTCTTGTCTGTTCCCCAGAAAGCCCAGCATTCTGCAATTCCCAAGCCATCCCCCAGAATCTTTATGAAACCACATACTTTAGCTGAAGAGGTTTGAACCAAGTAGGACAATGTTTGCTTGCAAGAACTTCTATGACTTTAAATCACTAAATGATGGAACAAAAACCTTGTGGTACAATATATGGAGACACTGGCCCATATGTCCACATTAAGTTAAGAAAACCCACAAATACTCACTTTCTCCCTCTGCTTTCAATGGGATTGTGACAGGAGACCCCACAGTGGAATCATTTGGTTTGTCACTCACGCAGCAACTGGTTCAACAAGACTGCAGAACCGCAGCTATTTAGCTTCTCTTAGAGTTTGGCTTCTCATTCTGAAGCACAAAAACATCTCATCAAGCAGCAGAGGACAGACTCGGCTGTTTCAGAAGTTACCTAGAGCAGAAGCAGCCAGTTCAAGACTCCCCCATGAGCACAGCACAATACAGCTGAAAAAAGTCCAGTCTAGTATTCTCCAGAAAAGAAGTAAGATAATCGATGTAGATTTGAGTAAAGGTGATAATGAATGATTTACAGACATGTAAACACACGGGCACCAGCAGTATGAATGGCATACAAAAACATTAACTAAAACCACACCACAAAAACATTCTAAGTAGTATGATGCATTAAATAGTGCAGTCCTCATACTTGCTAATGAAACTTTACTTACTTTTAATAGAGTTTGCTGGCAAAAATATGAACTACAGTTACATAAAAATATGCAGATCCAAGTTTTTACATGTATTTATTCTTCTAGATAGACATATTTACTCTAAACAGCAGAAAAAAAAAGTACGCAGAACACTCATTTAAATGGCAGAAAACTAGTAGAAGATGCTAATATGACCTTAGTGTATCATGTCAAGTGTCACTGCCACCAGCTTCCTAGTCATTTTAAGAACAATCTGCTAAGACAATTAATTACGTAGCTTAAAAGATTAGGTCAACAGTGTCAAATACGGGAATATGAACTTGAAATTTAGCCTTTTAAAAATGTGTGCTGTCTATTTAAATGTCTACATCAGTTTGGGAAAGAATACTAAGTTTCAGATTTGATGAGTTACTTCTCAGAAGCAGCAGTGGTTTTATCTTCCCATAAAAAACCCAAACATAGCAATTAGAAAGGTCGACAGAATCCCTTGGCTGAGAGAACAGATACACTTGCGGCCTGCTGACCTAAGGGCTGCTTTAGAAAAAAGCAGTAATTAAAAGTTGAGATTTAATCTAAGAAAATTTTAGAGCTGTAGCAGTCCTTGAAGCGGCATTTCGAACTCTAAACTGCTTTGAAAAAAATGGCGCAGTCTGGATTTTCTTCAAATACTTGACATCAGCCCAAATACATCCTCTTGGAAACCTCTCATGACCATACCTTCTTTCCCCAGTCAGGTCTACAGCCAGGACTTCTAGCTAGGACACAGGTTAGTCACTTAGCTTTTAAATATGTGCTGAAGTATGTCACCCTTCTGAGTCTCAGTTCCCAGACAGACAAGTCCACCTTGTCTCAAGTCTCCTTGAATGAGTTTTGGACAGTTTTCTCTTCCCCAGGGAAAGGCAGAGATCTGCTGCCTACCCAAGCAGTCGAACTCTCCCTTTAGCTACATTTCAGATATGTAAGGTGTCACATGGAAGAGATTATTAAGTCCTTAGAAGTCTATTAACTTTCAAAAGTTGCAGGATTTTTACAACTCACGTAGAAAGCCATGTTTACAACTCGTTTCATCCCTGTTGAAGGTAAGCAGTTATTCAGACAGAAGATACCAGTGACCTGAGGGAATACCAAAGCCACCATCTAGACTGGGTGGCCCAGTAGCCCAGCTCCATCAATGGCAGGTGACAGATGCCATAAGCAATCTGCCCAAAGCAAGCTTACCATGATGCTTTCCCAAAACAGCCTCTCAACTTCCAGCTGCTTGTAACCTTATGACCTTAAAACATACAGCCTTACCCCTGTTTTAGAACAGCAATGCTTATGACTTTCCCTTCCTGAATTTGCCCATTGGTCATCATTTATATGTTAGGCAGCCAGAAATCACTGTTCATATTTATGAAGTAAGTTGAGATTTCTTTGAAAACTACAATAGGTACAGAAAAAAATAGAAAGACACAAGTCTACAGGACACTATACAGTCAGAAACAGGGCCTAGAATAACTAATTCTTACTTCTCACGGCCACTAACAGAGTGCCCACAGTTTTATCTATTTGCTACTACTACAAACTCTTTAAGCTACACATTAGTATCCAATAAACTCTATCCAGAATATTTATGTGCTAGAATCTAAGAATATGATCTTTTTTTCCCCATCATGCTTAATCCTTTGCAAATACTTAATTTTAAACAAGATTTGCACATTTTATATATTTCATGTAACAAGTACTGTCCTATGGTTTGTACAGCAAGCAGTTTAGATTTCAATAGGCTGGGGTTTATTGGGGTTTTTTGTTGGGTTGTTTTTTAGGGGGGTGTTTAGGGGGTTTTGTTGGGGGGGGGGGGAAGGGGGTTATTTGGGTTTTTGTTTTGTTTTTCAACCCCCAGCCTCAATTAGTAAAGCTTTTCTTGGACATAGCCTAGTGCATGCCAAAGCACCTGCTCAGAACATGCACTCCCTTTGGTGGCTCCAGTCCCCTTCCCATTTCATGTACTCTTAATAAAATTCAACAGTTCAAAAAAGGGAAGGAGTGGTTGAGATAGAAATCCACTGGTACATGCAGAGCACAGACAAGTACAAGCAGAACATCAACAAAGCAAACACTCTTCCTCTCTTCAGAAGATGCACAGTAACAAAGACCAGATGAAACTGATAACATGTATTTCAAATAACCATGAAGCAGGAATGTTTGCATGAGACACTGATGGGTAATCCTGAAACATTCATCTACAATAACTTCTGCATTGCAAAAGCAGTCTGACATCTGCCTCTGCTAAGTATCTTCTTATGTTTATGTTATCCTCATGACACCTAATAACACCTCATTAACAACTTCTTTACTATGTAGGATCCATAAAGTAGTAACTGAAAGTGGTATGTGCAGTATATGCAAGAAAACTTACACTCAGATCTTCTACGACTGAAGCAGACTGCTTGACTTTCATGCCTGAAGCTCACATTCAGTTGGCCTCATTCACACATTTGGTTACAGATATAATGCAGCTAAGTCGCAATTTATTTTCACTTCTTTCTGTCAGATTAATTATTCATCTACTAAAATGTAAACCCTGTCATTTCTGATACAGTTAAAAATAACCAGAAGTCCTCAACTAAAAATAAGGACTTCAGAATTATGTTAGAGAATGAGTTTTTGGCTGCGCTGGTAACACGACTGAGAATTACAGACCTTCCAATACATGGCAGACTTGGATTGAAGTTGGAAAGGCATGTTCTACATGGCTGCTAAATCACATCCTCAATCTCATTATTAAAGCTAAAGTGCTTCACCACGAAGTACTCTTAACAGTGACACTCTGCTCTATTAAAAAAAAAAAAAAAATCAAACTATCAGTGTCACCTGTCATATATTGCTTAATTGCCTGTAATGAAATAAAACCCAGGGTATACTTACTTGTGAGCTTGTTGTGACTCAGAACCAGCTGCGTGATATGAGACAATGTAACTGCAAATGAAGAGAAAAAGAAGTTAGTTTATGGACATGGCAAATGAAAGCTGGTTTCTGTATGTATTGAGAGCAGCCCTGAGAAGGACTTGGAGGTGCTGATTGATTACAAGCACCTCAACATGACCCAGCAATGTGTGCATGCAGCCTAGAAAGCCAAACATATACCGGCCTGCACCAAAAGGCGTGTAACGAGCATGTTGAAGGAGGTGATTCTGCCCCTCTACTCTGCTCTTGTGAGAACTCACTTGGAGTACTGCGTTCAGCTCTGGGGTCCCTAGTATAAGGAACAACATGGACGTGTTGGGGGTGAGTCCAGAGGATGGCCACAAAGATGATCAGAGAACTATGAAGACAGGGTTGGGCTTGTTCAGCCTGTAGAAGAGAAGACTTCAGAGACAGGACGGGGTAATAGCTTAAAGCTGACAGAGGGTAAATTTAGATTGGATATTAGGAAGAAATTCTTCCCTGTGAGGGTGGAGAGGCCCTGGCACAGGCTGCCCAGAGAAGCTGTGGCTGCCCCCTCCCTGGCAGTGTCCAAGGCCAGGTTGGATGGGGCTTTGGGCAACATGGTCTAGTGGAGGGTGTCCCTGCCCATGGCAGGGGGTTGGGACTAGATGATATTTGAGGTTCCTTCCAACCCAAACCATCCTGTGACTGTAAAATCTATTTCAGCTAAAAAAGAGGCAAGTTACTCTCTCCACTCCAGTAACTCCAGTACTGTCGTAAGACAAGCTTAAGGACATATCCAGCCACTCCTCTGCCCCTTGATATGTACACCAGCTTTTTTCCCAACAGAAACACATGCCACATGAGCAATGACATTTCCACATGCTGCAAACTCATTACCATCAAGTCACAGACAGATTTAAGTCTTAAGTAGCAATAGCTGCATTTACAATTCTCACCCAAGAAGCAGAGCAGCAGATTAGCATTGTTGTGTGGTGAATGGCCTGGTGACAACATGCAATATTTGCTCAGGTCAATGGAAAGACCTGATTGGTCACAGCCCTTCAGATTCCACCTTACAGAATAACCAAGTGGAGGGCACAGGGCAGCTACAGAGATCAGAAGTCCCCCTATACATCCTCATCTTTTACATTTCTTCTTGCCTACTTCCACTTTCCACATGACCATCGCTTTCCCTAGAAGAAGCTCCACAGCCCAACTTACAACAGTATCTGATCAGAAAAATACACTGAAGAGCCAGAGGAGAAACTCACACCTTGAAATACTTATTTAGCATCTTCCCCCTCCTGTAAAAAGTTTATGTTTTACTGAACTAGGAAGAAAAAATGTAAAAAAAAAAAAA
>VZTU01000469.1:40070-167265 GCA_013400835.1 Zapornia atra
AAAAAAAAAAAAAAAGAGAGAGAGGGAGATAATTTCCTCCCCTAAACCTTTTCCTTACTTCCAGCATAGCCTCTTCAGAACAGCTCCAGGAACTACCTGGCTGCCTCTCCCTGGCAGCTGGGAACTTTTCCTGCCTCAAGTGCTACATCTCTCATCCCTCAGAGCTTTTCTCAAGCAACAAACATCACTAACATCAGCCCAGAGACAGCCCACAGGGTAGTGCTGTCTCAGGGAACTAAGACACCCTGGCAAGCACGTGTGAAAACTGGCCATGCATCAATACTTAATTGCAAGCTGGAGGAAACAGCTTGGAGAGCTTCTACTTACTGACATAGCAATCAGTTTCAGCTAACCCTTCGAAGCTCATGACTTACCCCAGGCAAATATAACCTGTTATCAGAATTAAGGCAGAGACTCAAAGGCAGAAACAGATCAGAAAGTTCAGCATGAAAGAAAAAAGAAAAAACAGCAAAAAATATCACCAGTTCCCTGTGCAATTGCAGGTTGTGGAGGAAGGAAAGGCAGGGAGGAGAAAGGAAGAAAGTGAACCCACCCTAAATTTCTTTTAAATATGAGTGTTCTAAGTACTGCCTACATCAGCTCATGAAGCAGCACAGGACAGAGCAAAGCCCTCAGACAGCCTGTAAGAGTACTGTATAACTACCAGCACTGAAGGGTAGAAAAGCACAGTTGCCTCCACAGCAGGCTCTGAGCTTTAAAACGTAAAAGGCACATCACCATCTGAGCCACAAGCAACCACTTCGCACCAGGGATCATCACTTCCATGTAGAATTAAGTGCAGGGATGCAACGTGCACCAAAAAAAAAAAGGAAAAGAAAAGAGGGGATGCTGGAGCTAGTTACAAGCTTGTGAACAGAAAAGCATAAAGAGTGTTTGGGTGTTCTTCTCATAATTCAGATATTTTAATAGCTGTGACAAGCAGCAAAATTCAACTTTTCATAGGCCTCTGATATCCAGCTCTGACTAGTAAGAACAAACCCACCAGTAAGGCAGCAGTACCAGTTGGAGTCCTGAGATGGGAAGCGTTCTAGTCCAACATCTCCAGCTCCAAGGTAACTTAATCTAGATCTGAGACAGGTCCAAAACAATGCCAGGAAAAAAAAACCCCTTCTTTTCCTACATTTAACTTATGAAACAAGTTATCTAGAGCTCTGAGACTTTGCCTGGACTCACCAGCATCAACAAGAAATCAGCTTTGCTCCACTGTACTCAAAGAGAAACAATGATTTTCCTTCCAGGCAATGGAGTTACCTACTTGGCCCATTTCCTCCCACCCCACATGGAGAATAATGAGTATCTTCTGCATTACAACTCAAATGTGTTGTGTGCCCATCCATTTACACAATGTCAACCTGTCCAAGATTTCCCCCTTTTCCCCTCACAAGCCAATACAGGAAAGGTCCAATTACTCAAGTAATATCCTCCTCAACGCTCAAATGTTCAAATACATCTTAGGTGATCAAAAAGGCAGGAAAAAAGTACACAACATGGGCCAAGACTTCTACCAGCTCTGTATTCTTAGTTCCGTTCACACTGGAAACTGAGCACTAGCCACATCACCATGTGTTAACAAATCACCATGACTGAGAGCCAGGCAGCTCGACGTGTGTCAAGGACACTGAAGTGTGCCTTTAAGGCTATCATGTGGACCATCATAAAGAGCAGGGCTCTGGCCGCCAACACCGGATCCAGAAGACAACACTCCAGCTCTATTCTTGAAGATGTGGGGTATGGGGAGATTTCAGAATTTCTCCTTTGCCCTTCCCAGTAGCGTTGGTAAGTAAATATTTTGTTTAATTTGCTTTTTCAAAAATATTAATTATTCGTTTTAACACAGTACAAAGTTGTTTCTGCCTCACTTTCAGATTGGTTTTTAAAAGCAGAGAAGTTGAACTGAAGTGGTAGAAAAAGACCAATTGACACCACCTCACCTCCACACTAAAAAACCAGCACCTCAGCACGAGCACAATGGGCAACTGGACTCCAAACATGATGGCTCCCTGCATTGCTGTGGCCAAAGGTTTGCAGCACCCAGCTGAACCACAGGGCCTGGGACCAGCCCCCAAGGCAGGCAGCCAGCCAGGCACAGCACAAGTACTAAGAAAACTTTTGCACTATTTCTTTTTTCTTTTGAAACTGATTCTGCCTTCAGATTATTAAAGTAGAAGGAAGACTGAAGCTGTCATCACACTTTTTGTGGCCTTTACCAGTTCATTCCAGTTTGGCATGAAGCTTTGCCAGCTTTAGTAGAGAATGTGGAATTCGGGTCAAACACTCTTTCCTTTGGAGTCCATAATGTACTTCGTTACACTAAAACCAGCAATCCCCATGCCATGCCTTGTAACGAGCACCTGGACTGACAGCAGAAGCTACACGAGGAAAGGCTCCAATTTAGTTCATATATCCACCACTGTGATAGGCCTTTCTCAGTTCTTTTCTGCCTATCAATCACCTCTGCTAAGAGAAGGATATGTCTTCTAGGAAGGATTATTTGTTAACACTGAGGCTAGACACGTCCACGGTTATCACAATAAAGCAAACTCCGAGGCAGTGGTAAGGAAACAGTCCTGACTCCCACCTATGCCCCACTCAGTGAAGCAAAGCTTACAAATCAGAATGACAACTCTAACATACTAAAAGCAGCATTTAGGATTTTGTTTCTGTGCTCAAGGTGTAATTCTATATTTAAAAGACAAAGCATACCAAAAGATAGTCACAATTCCTACAAGAAGCCAGCTTATGAAGAGACATCATTTGCACGTGACTTGCACCACAGAAGTATAAAGTCACTGAACCACACCAAGTGTTAGACAGCAGCACACATGCAAGTGCCTGCTCTGGATCGCTCACAATCTGAACTGAGAAACAAAAGGAAAAAAGTAAGTCTTCTAAAAATAGAGAGATGAGGCAGGCCCTGAGCTACTCCATGTGTATGCATATGGTGAACCTTTCCTGACATGATTTTATCACTTCTGTACATCAGAAGTGAGGATGCTTACTCAAGGGCAACTAAGCTTTGGGGGTGCAGACTTGGGTCTTCTGAAGATCAAATTCCTGCTGAACTTAAGTATCTGAAAGAGTACTGTGCATATTTAGCTTCTAAAGGTAAGCCTGCTGACTAAACCATCAACGGTATGGCTGGCTTTCAACAACATAAGCTTACAAGTGTTTTCTCACTACTCCCCCTCCATATTTGCCACATTGCTGCCTTCTTCAACCGAGTCTATTTTCAGAAGGGTTTCTTCTCACACATTTCTACAGAACAGAATGAAGTCCCAATGTCAAAAATTTTGAGCCAAAGTCCCTAGACCAATGACATTTCAATCTGGTCTTTGCTTGTCCGAACTCAACTGAGGCCTAGATATGTCGTCTGAAACTCCACTAGCTCAGTCAGTCATCAATCATAACAAAGACTCCTACTGCATCTTTGACCTGCAGAGCAGACTAACATCCCTCAAGGAAAAAACCAAGCAACACTGCAGTATTACTTTGAAAAGACCAAAGGTTTAAGCATCTGTGTTCTGGACCACTTCCAGCATCATTGTAGACATCCCTAGACAAAAAGATTTTCAATCTTGAAAGGTCCAAAGCTACTACCAGTTTGGAGACAGATTTGCAAGTGTTTTTGGAAAGGGAGCCTAGATGTAAAATGGCATTTGGACTCTGCTTTCACGGAGGGGAATTTGCCCCCTTACATTCAGCTAACCTGTGTGAAATAAGCAGCCCCTGGAAACCCCAAGTTTGCCAGCACATTGCCGCTCGCCTGCTCCCATGCAAAGCGCACTGTGGAACTGCTGACTGGTTTGCCTCATCCTATATATAAAGTCAGTCCTGTATGACAACTCAACTCAACTCAGCTCTTCTGATAATGACATCTGCCCATAGCAACTAATTAACACCTCTGAGTAACACCTAGAAGGCTGAAGGGGCCCAGTGGGACCATTTTGCTCTAGACATCAGCAGCTCAAGAAAGCACAACTGAAGCAGCAGGACTTGCTGAGGACCACTCAACAGGTCAGACAATTCAACCTGAGAGCCAGAGCCTGGAGCCTCCGAAGGCACTGCGACTGCCACACAGGAATTACTGTAACCTTTCTACAATGCCACCAAATGAGCTCCTAGACACGAAGCAGCAGCTTCCTGAGGACTGCAGACCCTACATGTCTCGTTAGCATCACAGTAATTAGCATACAGACAACAAATTATTCTGATGTTGAGAATCTACCGGACATCCACACAGAAGTTTGAGGGTCAAGATACTACTGTTTGCCAAAGCAACTTGCTTGTACAGTAATTAAAAATTATCATTATGGTCCCAGTACCACTATTGCTTCAAAAGAGAGTAGGCCAAAGGAAGAATATTCAAGCTCTTCCCTTTCGGCTCTAGTGTCACGCCATTTCACATGCTACTGCCTTGCACTGCGAATTAGCTTTATGTAAATATTTAGATGACAAGATTTAGTTCTTTTTTTAAAGAAAAGGAAAAAACACTGCAACAAAATACCAGGAAGACTCCAGAGACCTTGCTGAACCAAGATAAGACATTGTCTTCCTCCAATGGGACAGTTCATGCAGGATGAGCATTACAGTATTGTAGAAAACTACTCGCAAGTAGCTTGTCCCTCCATCTTTCATGCTTTGGTTATTTTAGGAGCAGACAATTATATCAACACTAACTTTCTGATAAAAAATTCTAGGCATGTAAATTCCTACCACACAAGCATGTACTTTGTGTAAAATATGAAGAGCTTACAGATGGAATGATAACGAGAGCAAATTAACACTTACAGAGTAAATAGGATTTCATCCAATATTCATTCCCTGACAACAAAACCGCAGAGCAGCAGATGTCTCAAGTTATTTGGGCAAAATAATTCCTTAATTCATAGCTTCCCCATATCACTTAAAGATAAATAAATCAGAGAACAGACACAATTTCCTACCCTAAGAACAATTCCATAATTGTTGATGGCTGTTTATAGTCCTACCAAGGAATGTCCCAACCACGGGGCTAGGGAAAAGGTACATCATGTTATCCTTGAATGCGACTGCTCACTCTCCAGTACATCCATTAATGCTCCCTACCATTACCTGTCAATACCCAGGTGCTTTGTAAAACCAAAAATCTATTTATTTCACAATAAGGAATTTTAAAAAGCCCACATTAGAATACTCCACTGGGCAAGATATATTTTTAAAACTCTTCCTGTATGGGTGCACAAATATAGTAAAGATGTGCTCCCAAATGGTATAACATTTGTTCTATCGCATGCTGCAGCAACAAGAAAGACCTTTGAAGTTTTAAGCTGTTCCACATGGTCTTCGCATTAGCATGAACACCTAGATCAAGGGATATGTTTAGTCTCAAAGGAAATTTCCTCTCTACAGAACATCATCTAAAGAATTTTCTCATATTACATTTCTGAAGGCCTCGGAAACGCAGATGCTCTGAAGGCCTGTAGCACAGTTCTAGTTGGTACTTGAAGCCACCAGAGAAAACACAGAACTGCCCCTATCCAAAAACAGAACTGAGCTTCTAACAACATGAACAAACTCCTGAGTGAGCAGTGGTTGAGAGTCTACTGAACTTCTCTTTGTGAATCTGAAAACATTATAAACCAGATAACAAACTCCACTCTCCTTTTATTGAAGACAAAAGTAGGAAGAGATGTAGAGGTTGCCAAGTTTCTAGGTCTAAGAGAGTTTAAGACAGGTTTGGATACCAAGCATGAGTCTCCATCTAGATAGGAAAAGTATTTCCCCTTGATTTGGAAAGAGATGTTTGCATTTGACAAAGGCAAGTTTGGTCTGTCTGGTCTCTCCCACAACTGATACAGTGGGGGCAACTCAAGGCATAGGAAAACACAATGACCTGAAAGTCATTTACTGGATGAAATATAGAGTGGAAAGAGAAGCCAGAAGAAAATCCTACCCAAGACAAGACATATTCACCCCCATGTGACGACAGTTTAATCACAGTTTTTTATTTTTTTAAAACACACATGACAAGAACAGGTCTGCACCTGAAGGGAGAGGATTGCTACACCGAGCAGATGCTATATGGTGCATCGCTTCCAAACCCACGTGTCTGCATTTATCCTATGTGAATTAAACTAAGCGGGCTTAAATACAATCCACTAGCTACTCTGCAGCAAGTACTCAAATAAGCAGTGGGAGAAAGATCGGTCCTGTTCTTGAAGAACAGCAATGACTAGAGGGAGCAGCTTATTCAATGAGTTATTGGCTGCTAGGGCTGGGGCACTCACAACCATCGAATCATTACACGAGAAAAGATCCCGATCGGGGCTACTGAACACAGTCAAGTCGGAGTATCCTCCAGCCTAGTAAGTCCTTAAACCTCAAACAGCCAAAACCAAGGAAAATGGCATCAAAATGTTCTCTCTAAACTGGGCATAATTCATCATGCTTGTTTCTATTTAATGGAAAAAGCAAAGTTTTTAAAAAGGCATGCTCTAACACTGCACTGGAAGGATATCCAACACGCCTAGAAGGGAAGACACCAGGCCAGACTCATTTAGCTTCCCCGTCAGTTCTGAGAGGCAAAGAAACTCAAAACACCCACTCTATACTAGAAAAGGACATCCATTGGGAGTCATATGACAGGATTAGAAAAGAAGGAAATTTAACATTTTCTCAAATCATTACCTACAATTCAGAGGTAATCCTTATTTTTTAAGTTATATTTGGAGGAAGCTATTCCTTCGCCAGATGGAAAGTAGCAAATACTATGATGATAAAAAAACAAAGGAAAAAAAAAACCCACAACAAACAAGCCAATTTGTAACACCTTCTCTGCCACAGTACAGAGTAAATTGAAAAAAGCAAGAAGGTCACAACTATCTGAATACAAACCAGGATTCATTTCCCTCTTCCCTAAACCCTGTCTCAAACCGGAGGAGGCCCCAAATCTCCATGTTAAACCAAATCACAGGATGTGCAAGAGATCTGCACACTGATGCAGTGTACCTAGGGTACCAGACGTTACACTTCATGAGGTAGGGCGCCCCCTGCCAAACAAGCTTCAGATGCTTTATTAGCAACACAGTGTGAAGGACCACACCGCAGTCCCTGACCCTGCCTGCACAACCAACCCAAATAGCCTCTGGACAAGAAAAGCCTTTTAAAATTTTGGCCTGACTGATCTTTTTCAGCATTACCTTTTTCTCTCCATTTGAAAGATCAAAACTGGCTAATTAATTATGTGTATTAGTGTTAATAAGAGGCACCAAGTCTACTTAACAAAAGTATCAGTACTCTGTTGCTGCCCTACATTCTTAACGCATTAATTGGTCTGAAAGGTATATAGCATATAGTTCTGAAAATGGGTCTGTAGTGGATGCGAGTTAAACACTACTTTGTGTTTATTGGATGAACAGTTGTTTGAGACAAAGTGATGCTTTCTATTTAATGAGTTCATATATATGGGCTCTGCAACGTGATCGTCCTGAAATCCCAAACAAAACTTGGAAGTGGGAAGAAGAATCAGTAAAGGATGAAGGCTTAGGTACAGAACTTACTTCTGCAAAACTGTACTTTAGTCTTTGTCCTTTCCTGATGGGACTGGAGATATGTTGGACTGCTCCTGACTCTGCAGACAGTGGTGAGTTGGTAGTGAGCCACACATTTCCCTGAACTCACTTCCATCATGTAAGAAGAATTACGTACACTTGCTCATGGCTGCTATGAAGTTTAACAAACATGGTAAAGAGCTAGACCCAGAGACAGTGAGATTTTCAAGTACACTGGTTGTCTTAGATTTTGTTGTTTTCTCATTACATCACACATTCAGGAAAATTTCAGCCTATGGCACAGTACAGCCAGTCACAACTTTAACTAACTGTGCATCAGTGATACCATAACATCACGTATACTCTTAGCCAAAGTAAAAGCAAGGCAAAGTAACCTGCCTTCCCCTTCATTCATGCATTCTCCAGAACTGTGACTGTATGCTGCTATCAGTACATTCTGCACGCTGCACTTAACGTGACATACTAATAACAACACACTGGCACAGTTCTGGAGCACACGCTCCACGCATCTGGAGCATCCAAAGTGTGACAGTACCGTAGCTGTAACACAGTATTACCTCACTCTCCTTTAGAGGAGCCACGCATAGCTCCAAGCTAATGCCACTCTACCCTTCTCAAAACAACAGTGGAGATGCTACAGGGCTGGTGGTTTTGCCTCATTAGCGGGCAGATGCAAGGGCAGACAGGAAGCCAGGTCTCCCCATCACTTAAATTCGGACAGGGAGCCCACAGGGCTGCAGCCGGCAGGTGCAGCTGAGGTGACGGGCAAGACAGGCAGGACCCGGGGCTCCCTACGCCGGTCTATCCGGCGCAACAGAGCAGGGGTTCTCCCGAACACGCTCACGGCTCGTTATGATGCTGCCGGGAACAGGAAGCAAAGCGCTTCCCCCTCCCCACGGCTCCGACGCCCAATGCTCCAGCCCCACACCCCAACCCACCCGCCCCACAAGCACGAAGGAGCCTCGAGTAGCCCCGCCGCCGCCGAGGGGCCGCCCCACCGCGCCCAGGGCCGGCCGCGCCCCCGGCTCGTCCCGGGACAAATAAGGAAGTTTCCGCGCTCTCCCCACCCGCCGCCGCCGGTACCTACAGAGGCCGGGCACGTCCAGCATGTTGGAGATGCCGCGGTCGCACATGTCCACCTCGGGCTGGTTCTTCTCCCTGCTCTCCTCCACGATCTTCTTCAGCGACTTGGACATGGTCTGGGCGGGGCAGAAACGGACACCGTGAGGCGGGCCCGGGGAGCGCCGGGACAGCGCGGGGACTGCTCCCACCCTGAGCGGGCCGAGGGCAGCAAGCGCGCCCACTCCGCTCCGCGCCCCCGGGGGTCCCGTCCCGCTGCGCCCCGTCTCCCCACACCCGCCCCAGCCCTGACTGGGATGCCAACCGCCCTCCCACACCCACGCTAAGGGGTAGGCTGCCGCTGTCCCCAGAGCGACTCACGGCACGGTGCTGCGGCGGAACCCGGCGGGATGGGACAGGAGAGAAGAGGAGTGAAGGGAAGGGGGCTCCGCGGGCGGCTCCGGGCGGCTCCCCGCAGCTGCACGCCCTCGCCACGGCCCCTCCCACTGCTTCCCCCGCCCTCGCGCGCAAGCGCGCTACGGCCCTTCCTCGGCAAACGAGGGCGCTCCCCACGCCCGCTAGGGCCGGCCGCCGGCCCGAGCGGGTCACACCCACGGCTAGGAAGACGCCTGGCCAATCAGCGTACCTTCTCGGTGCCGGCCTACTAACCATTGGCTGAAGGCACCGGAGGAAGGTTCGCTGGCCAATAAGCGCGCTCTGTAGGTGATAGCGGGTTTTAGGCCGCGAGCCGCCGGGGTTTCGTTTGTGCGAGTGCTGCTTTAGCGCATGTGCAGTGGTGGACGCTGCTGGCTGCCGTGTGTGGCGGGGCGGCTGACTCGGCGTCCTGCCCGAGGTCAGGGCGCTGGGCCCGAAGACTCGCCCGTGGCGGACCTGGCGTCTCGCTGTGGGACCGGCTCCCAGCGAGTGCGGCCTGGGACAGCCGTGTGCTATCGCCAGGCCCGCGGAAGTCGCCGGGGCAGTAGGGGAGCGCGGCCCCGGAAGAGGGGCTGCCGTGTGGTTTCTTTCTGCTGTGCTGCCAGGCACCGGGGACTGGCTGGTTGCGGACTCGAGGGAAACCATCAACACCCCACCACCCTCCACCACCCCCTGCAAGTGTGCGACAGCCTTGCTTGGAGCTGGCACGTTCGGTGGTGTTTGTGGTGCTGCTTGGCCTGTTTTTCAGCGGTAGCTTGGGTGCATCTGGATGGTGCAAGCTTCTTTAGGGACATAGCTGCCTTTCCAGATGCAGCGCTAGCACCATTTCCATGTCTTCAGTTCTTGGAAAGCGCTTCATGAACCTGAGAAGGCTGGTTGTACAGCACCATTTTGCACAGAGGAGAAATTTGCGTGTGGGTGCCCTGTCCTACAGAGCTGCAGCGGCTTCTCATGCCCTGGCGGGGGTCCGGAAACCAGCAGGGCCTGGTCAGGGCAGATAGTCAGCTCAGCTCCAGTGAGTCAGCAGCAGGAAAGAGCAGAAGCTGCAGAGCCATGGACCTGGAAGGCTTGGGCTACCTAGGAACTGACCAAGTAGCGATTAAGAGTACTCTCTAGCTTGGTGGAAGCTACCTAAGGCAAAAGATGTTATTACAGAATAATCTCTTACTGAATCAGTGGTTTCCATTTCTTTAGGTGTCTGGGTTTTCTAGTTTGCTTCAGTTGCAAAACTGGTCACCAGGTTGGGCCCAAGTTCTGAGCTTAAGAGTGTGTTTATGCATATAACATCTTTGATTAAAAAGCTCCTACGTACTGTCATTTAACAGATGTGGGAGCTAAGAGCCATTATGACTGAATCTACAAAGTTATCCAGGGTCAGGCCACACTTTGAAACCACAGTCTTGAATTTTGCATGTGTGCTCACTATGCACTGCATGGTGTTACTTAGAAGCCTAAAAATAATATCCACAGAAACGAAGGTAATGAAAGGAAAGGTGCCAGATCAGCAAAGGAGGGGCTCTGCTGGAGGTGCAACTTCAGCTTTTCCATTAGGAATGTAAAGATTTACTTCTGGGTTGTGGAACTGTAGTGTGTTTATGCCTAGATGACATTTACTACCTTGAGTCTTTTGACGAAGTTAGAGGCTGCTTTCAGGTTTTTCCTATAAAACGCAATTGGAAGAACTTCTATTTTCTCAGGATTGCTCAGCGGAATGCAGAGTCACTCAAATGTACAAGACAACGATGGTTTTTTGTCTGCAGGAACATGAACTTGCATCCCTTTCTTGGTTAAGAAAATGCTCTGATTACCTCCAGTCTGTTGTATCAAAGACCCAGGAGCCAGCACAGCTGCGGTTCTTGTTTCATGGAGAATGACCGCAGGCTTCGTTTAGCAGCAAAGGCTTAGGCAGATCTATTGTCTACAAAACACGGTCCCAACCTGCTTATTCCAACAAACAGATGAAGCACAGGTGACTGTGACCAGATGCTCACAGAACGGTGTCTTCACACCCCATGTATGTAGTGAATAAAAGTGTGTTACATTGCACATGCACATCCTTATTCGACCCCTGCTGTAGAAGTATTTAATTGCTCCCCACTTAATACATATTGCCATTGCTTCACTTTTGTCAGGGTTGGTTGGTTGGTTTTTTTAATCATCCACCTAATTACATTAACTTCTTGTCTAAACAGTTGAACTGCCCCTCGCACCTTCCATGCGATCTACTTTGGTTCCTGCCTTAGCAAACCTTGCATCTGAACAAACGTGCTAATCTGTGCCCTAGCCAGGTCAGCACAGGATTTGGCAAAGAGGGGTTGCTGTCAAGCCTGCTTTTTAAAGCAGCTCAGCTCCTCATGAAGCCTTTCATACCAACTGGATGAGGATGGGAAAGCAAGTAGGCATGGCACCCTGTCTGAGGGTCAGGTCATTCCCCCATCTTCGTAATGTAATTTTCAGGTTCCATTATCAGTTGTACTCAAGAAGACTAATTTTCTGCAGAGGACCTATGCCCCGCAGGGACGCCGTCTCCCCTCACTCACCCCCTACCACCTATTCCCAGTACCTACGATTCTTCTGTGACCCCTTTGATCCCAAGTATCCTCAGCTCTCTCTATACCCCAGCTAGTGGCTGGCAGCTGGGGGCTGGGAACTGGCTGATGGAGCCCTCCCCACACCCATGGCAGTTCTGGTCAGGGTACAGGCTTTTCCAGCTTAGGTCCTGCTGCGCTGTCCAGCTCTTGTGATGGTATGCTTCCCCTGCTGCCCCCACTTTTGCCTGAATTTTTCCTGTAAATATGGATTAATCAATAGCCATTGGTGATGGTTGTGATGGTCGTGATAGTCACCATCCACCTCATGGTGATTTTGAGAAGACAGATAACAACACAATAGCCAAGGGCTGTCAATGCTGATGTGTCCACCTGGACAGAGCAGTGTCCACTGGCACCCGTGGGTGGTAAGTAAAGGTGACTGAGCCAATCATCTTACTCCATAAATACTGAGCAGCTCAAAAGCCCTTTGAGCTCTCCTGAAATGACAGCGGGCTGCACATCAGGATTTCCCCTTGAAAGGGATGCCTCTCAAGGTTACTCCTCGAGGTTGAGAGAATCCTTGCCACAACAGATCCACAACAGATCCTCAGTAAGTGAATTGGGAAGAAGTTCACTAAACTTTGTGATCTTAGCTAAGAAGTATAAAGGATTGATTGTGCATATATAGCCCTTTAGACATAAACAGTTGACCTAGTCTGGGACTAAGACTGGATCCAGCCACACCTAGGCTATGAGAAGTTTAGAAAGCCAGGGGGTCCTTTCTGAGCCTCATGACTCAATGTGAGGGTCTCCCTGACAGCTTCATCTGACCCTGTTCTCTATGCACTAAATAATCAAGATTACCATTGAACCTTAATCACTGTCACATTTATTATCAAACACCATTACACGCTATGTTTTATATCAATAAACATAATGTTGCCTTTCTCTTAAGAGTGAACTGCATCCCTCTTATCCCTCCATCCATGACAGCTACTGAATTTTTGCCTATAAAACAACTTTAAAATATCTTTGATATCTGTCAGATTTGTTCTAAATTTGTCACTTGGCATAAATTTTCATAGAGCGAATGCCTGAATTCATCGGAGAGGCTGGCATATGGCTTCTGTCCTTAGGACAGCAGGCTGAAGTCAGTGACTGTAGGTAGAAGGATGGCCAGGACTGTGTGGTAGAGCAGCAGCTGCCCTGTGGTTGTTAGAAGAGGGGTGGTTGCTCCCTGCACCAGTGCCCCCCAGCCTGCTCTGGCCAAGCAGTGAGCGCTGGACATGCCTCCCCTGGCTCCACTTGCTGGGGAGCAGCAAGGGGACAAGTGGCTCTGATGCTGCCCATGCTCTGTTTGTCCTACATAGTTCTTCTAACTAAGAAGAACTTTTTTTTTTTTCATAAGTCTTTTTTTTCAACTTGTCTTTTTTTTTCATAACAGTTAACATTAATACAGGGTTGTATTGTTTATAATGCAGGGTTAGTGTATCATCAGAACAAGACAACAGCAACATGCACCTGCAAACACAGTTGTGTACTGCCAGGAACTGCTACTAAAAATGCACTGCAGTAAGTATTTATTAGTTTACACACAGTATTTATTTTGCTGATCTTGGCCTTGTAAAAGTAAACTTCTAGAATTTGGCCTCTATTCATATTATCATCAAAAAACTTTAAAAACATTTGTTAGTAATCCTGTATTGTTGCTGCTGTTGTTACTGTGAACAGCAGCCGATGCTATGAGTTTTTGTTGCATTTCCTTTTAACCAGGACTGCAGAAAAATTCTGTGGTTTCAGTTTGGCAGCTGACAAAAAATAATTACACTAAACAGGTTAATTCTGGTGCCTGGGACACTTATCTCAAGTTACTTTGGAAACAGACACCTCCTCTGCTTTATGAGCTGAGTGAAAACTGTTTTTCAGTCAAAATTGCTCTGTAAATTTAACTAAAATTAGTTAATGTTTTAAATTGACCAGCACCATGATTTCTAGCATTTTTGCTGTGTATGTCCTCTCTCCTGTACTTCAAGTAACTATAGCCCCAATGACCTCATTGTGATATCCCTTCTCATGTATTGTTTATAAAGAACAGTCCTGCCTCATGGGAAGGTCAGTCTAAAAATACTGTTATGGACCTGCCGGTGCTTATTCTTCAAATCCTACTCTTCAGAGTGCTTACCACTCACATATAACTGTCTGATAAAGTACATCTCTGTATAGCAGCAAATATGTACAGTAACGTGCAGAAGAGGATTCACACGTCAGTTAAAAACATGCAAGCTCTGGGAGGTGAAGACATGCACGATTGTTATCGGTGCCTTGTCACTGACAGGGGGAGGTGGTTTGCAGTCATGCAGGCGTTACGGTATGGACATACAGCATTCACAGCTAAGACCTTATCTATAAACTAGACAGCAACATGCATATACATAAAAGCAAAGGTATTCATGGCAGCACCGTGAGGTGAAGCCATAAATCTTATTAAACATGTTTCTTGTCTTTTGTATCATACACTGCAAAAACCACACAGAGGTTTCATGGGATTATTCTTTCTTAATTATCTCTTCAGTTGTTCCTGTTTGCTTTTGCTGTGCGTTCATTTTAAAGCAAGTGTTTTAAATGACTCCTTACCTTCCAAGACAGAAACATGGCTTAGCACCAGCTCTCTCCTCTAAGGATCTCCGCTTTCATACTTCTGCAGTGGTATTTCTGTTGTGCTTCCTCATATAAAATGTTAGAGGACAGCGGTGGGTTACTTTGTTCCTGTTTTTTTTAAAGAATGGGTTTGATGATTTACTCTAATTTTAGACTTTGACTATTTTTGGCAAGAGTTAGTTGGGCTAAATCAATTGAACCTTGTACCAGCAGCTTCATTCAACAGTCTTCACGAGCACAAATTCTCTGCTGGACTTTCTATTCTTTCCTAAGGAACCTCATGCATTTTACTCATTTGTAATTAAAACTTTTCAGAGGTTTGGGGTATTTGTAATACTTAAAGATGCACCAAGCATTAGTTGTTGTTAGATTAAAAAAAGCCACACAAAACCTTACAAATTTCTCTTCCTCCCATTCATAGTGCTCTTCAGTCTTTTCAATGATTTCATAACATTTGTTTGATGTGATGGAAAATCATACCAAGAACAAGTATTTATTGTACCAAAAATGCCCAAAAACATTTAATCTGCTTTAAAGTTAAAACCTGCTTTTTCTCTTAGTGAAATCAACCATTTTGAAGTTCAGATTTCAACAAACTTATCTGTTTAACCAGTTTCCCTCTAGAGCTTAAGGCCAAAGTTCGTGTTGCCAGAATGGCCTCATGCACATCACAGGTCACCTGATCACATCTCCATACTATTCACCAAGTCAACAGTAGTTCAGCCTCAGCGTGGTGAGCATGGAGGTGTCCTTGGGGAACTCAACTTTGTCTGCATAAACTGGGTGATGCGTGATTGATACCAGTCTCAAAAAGCCACTAATTAACTTAATTCATTAAAGCCATGTACTTGTCTCTATTGTTTTTCAGTTTATGCTCTGTCATACTCCTGACAAGGCCAAGGTTTGACCTGAGAACTCATTCTGTCTGTGAATGATCTATCTGCTTTTAACATGAAGAGTGAACGTACCTCAGTGCTCTTCCAGGGAGACATACCATTCTCTTTCACCTGTGGTTTCTGGATGCAATGCAGACAATGACAACGTTCTTACCAAGCCAATTCATGCCAAAAGTCTGATGTTTCCATGACCAGCCCCATGGCAGCAAGAGACAGCATCCAGATCTTGAGGAGATTCTCTGCCCTGCTCCAAATCCACAGTTATCCATAGGAAGATCAAAACCGCAACAGATAATCACAAAGCCCCATGATGCAGCCACCCAGGAGGAAGAAATAGTCTTGTTTCAGGTCTCTGCAGGTGAGCAGTTGAAACCATGCTTGATGTACAAGTGTAACATCTTCCTTACACACTGCTATATTTATTTGAGCTTGCTAATCCTTTTATGGGCTTTTTAAATAAATCTTATGGACCAAGATTATATTGTCCCTTGATTGCTAATTTGAAATCAGTGTGGCATGGACTTTGAACAAAAGTTTTCTGGGACAGGAATCTGAAAACGTTTGACTATATGGTCTTGATGGCTTCCCTTAGTGGAGGCCCCATCCCTGGAGATATTCAAGGTCAGGCTTGATGTGGTTCTGAGCAACCTGACCTAGTAAAATGTCCCTGTGTACTGCGGGAGGGGGTGAACGGGGGGTGAACTAGATGACCTTTAAAGGTCCCTTCCAGCCTAATGCATTCTATGATTCTATTAGAACTTCCTGTTCTGCTGGTAACTCAGTAGGACATAGAGGTCTCCTACTTTGATCCAAATACAGTTCTCTCTGTTTTTCCCATGTAAATATTCCAGCACATTAGCAGGAGTATCACCTGTGCATAGGCTAGGTTTTTCTTGGTGCTTGGACAATTCTAAAATGCAGGCTTACGTATTGTTCTGTCGGTGAGTGGGAATGTACAGGTTCTCTCTTTCTAACTTATTACCAGATCATTCTGAGTTCTGTTTTCCAGCTTGCCATCCACCTTTTTGTCCTTTCTGTCTGTTTTGTGTTTTCTACATTTTTTTTTTAACCAATGCTGTAACATTTTCTGTGTTGGTGCAGTAATGGCTTTCTCAGCATTCACTGTCAAATCTTAAAGAGTTCCTAGAATTTGTTAGAGCTGCCATTAACATTTTAATACCATTTCATAAGTGATTATTGCAACTATCATGTTAAGGAATTACTGTGACTTACTCTTCATAATACTTACAGAGTTAGAGTTCTGATGAGGCTGAGTAGTGTGAATTCCTCTTGCCCGTCCATCATTGGTGATGTTCAGGAAATTAATCGGTCATTCGTTATGAGTTGTCACCAAAAAAAGTGTTTTATGGTAGGAATCAGCATCCTCTGAATACCCCAACAACCATTTTTTATGTATGATGGGAAGGAAGGAACAAACTCATTCTAGTCACAGGTAACTGGTATTTTGATGTCTGCCCTGTTCTGAAGGTATATCCATTTCACAATGTCTAGAAGTTGCCTGCAAAGTGACTAGGAAGGTGAATTGGTTACTAAAAATCTTGCAAGTTTTTCGTAAATTCAGTTGTAAAATAGATTTTAAAGCTTAAAGTTATAATTCAGTAAATATAAACACAACTCTTTGTGTATATTGAATGCAATCCTGACATGGCTTTTTGATGTGGTTGAGATTAGTGCCACAGCGTGTCCTTGTTGTGCTATACTTCAGGGAATTCTTGAGTACTTAGCACAGTATTATGGAAAGTTTTTCAGCAAAGTTATCTGTGTAAATGGTAGTAGGACAGGGGACATTTTTTAGCAATGTCTCATTTTGTTGTAGTTTGAATAAAAATTTAGGTAACGCTTTCAAGGATGCTTGGGACAAAACCACGTAGCTGGTTAAAGACAGCTTCGTATCGTAGCTCTTCTTATCAACTACATTGAATGTCATGTGTTTGTGTTTTATACTGGCTAGTTTACTTCTATAGCATTACATGGAAAAGCTGGAGAAGTGGCCCCATGTGAACCTCACAAGGTTCAACAAGGCCAAGTGCAAGGTCCTGCACCTGGGACAGGGCAATCCTCCTCATCAGTACAGGCTGGGAGACGATGTGATAAAGAGTAGCCCTGCAGAGAAGGACTTGGGGTTGCTGGTGGAGAAGCTTGACATGACCAACAATGTGCACTCGCAGCCCAGAAGGCCAACCGTATCCTGGGCTGCACCACAAGGAGGGTGGCCAGTAGGTTGAGGAAGGTGATTCTCCTACTCTGTTCTGCTCTTGTGAGACCCCACCTGGAGTACTGTGTCCAGTTCTGGAGTCCCCAGTATTAGGAGGACATGGAACTGTTGGAACAGGTCCAGAGGAGGGTCATGAAGATGATTAGAGGGCTGGAGTACCTCTCCTATGGAGACAGGATGAGAGTTGAGCTTGCTCAGCCTAGAGAAGAGAAGGCTCTGGGGAGATCTTATAGGGGCCTTCCAGTACCTGAAGGGGGCCTACATTAAGTTGGGGAGGGACTTTTTAGAAGGGCATGGAGTGACAGGACAAGGGGAAATGGTTTTAAATTGTAAGGGGGTAGATTTAGATTGAATATTAGGAAGAAATTCTTCACTATGAGGCTGGTGAGGCATTGGAACAGGTTGCGAAGGGAAGTGGGGGCTGCCCCCTACCTGGAAGTGTTCAGGGCAAGGGTGGATGGGACCTTGAGTAGCCTGGTCTAGTAAGAGGTGTCCCTGCCTGTGGCAGGGGGATTGGAACTGGATGGAATTGGATCCCTTCCAGCCCAAACCATTCTATGATAAATTTTAAATTTGTCTTTTGTGGCATATTTAGTCAGAGCTTTTGAAATTATGTGGAAGAATATAAAAATATGTTTCAAAACCGAGGAAAGCCTCATTGTCACAGTTGGGCAGGTTATAGTTTATTTTCAGTACAATGGGAGATCATGGTCTTTGACAGAACTCTACATTTGTAACACCTGCGCTTGCAGTAACTTTTAAAAGGCCTTACTTCAGTTGCAGTTTCCATAACCAGATTTCAAACTTATTTCACGACCTAAAGTCTCATCAGTACAGCAAGGAACAGTGGTGTGTTTCTCCTGAACAGTGCTCTAGCTTGTCCAGCTTAACTGGAATCCTGATGGTAAAGTCACATATTCCGCATGAAACTGTATATAGACTTGATGAGACGTAGCGGTAAATGGAGCGATGTTTGTGTCCTAAAAATAAAGACCAGAAAAAAGAAAAGCTTATAGAACACCGAGTTCCTTTGGAAAAGCCAGTCAGGGAGTTAAAACTGAGGCACAAATCAGACCATCCTGCAGAAGGGACCTCGGGTCTGCACTGGATATTGCTTTTGCATCTCTGCCCCAGGGAATGAGAACTGTTTAAATCACAAATGCAACTAGATACAGAGCAGAATAGCTTGATGATGCCTCCCACTAGATGTCACTGTAAGGTCTGCATTGGAAGGCCTCTAAGGTGCCACAAAAGCCTTGTGCCTTCGCTTCGGCTCCTCGGTAGGGAATTCATGCCAGAGTAGGGGAACAACCCTAAATACTAAACAATAAAGATACATTTCAGCCACTTACAGGGTCACGGGCGGTAGGAAATACATACCATCCCACAGTACGGCCCAGCTGGGGGATAAGTGGCATCTGGCCCGTTGTGAAGGATCAGGTAGTTGCTGCTGCAATCCCCTGGGTCATCAATGCTGATGAAATCAAAGTTCACGGTGACAATTTGTCCCTTGGGCACAGTAATGACCCACTCGCAGTCAGTGTTGTTGTGGTAAGTTGCAGGGTAGCTGGGACTAGCAAACGAGCCAGTGCTGCCGTATAATGTTCCTCCACATCCTGAAAGCAGACACTGTTCTTTAGCTTAAAAGGCTTAGTTTCACAAGATACTACATAGTGTAGTACATTAGTACAGTATTAGTAGTATCACTGAAAACCTGAGACATGCTGGGAGCTAAAACAATGAATGTGGGTAAGAGCATTAGTCCAGTAGGAGACAAAACCGAGAATATACAGTGAGCATTAGACCATCACTGGACATTAAAAATCAAAACTCCCCAAAGTCTTTGAAACAGGATCCAAAGTCTTAAGTCTGTATCTTGGTCAGTTCAGTTCCCAACTACTCAACTAGAGACAAACTCTCTTTGGTGGTTCTTTGGAATGAAAAATAGTGAATCTTCATCTGATAGAAAAAAGCAGAGGACAGCTCAGAGAAAATAGCCATATTAAGTGAACTCAAGGCCATTTATACCCAAGATTCAATCTCCTCCGGTGGGCAGAAGCAGATGCCCTGGGAGAAACGCAAGTTTACAGAGTAAGAGTAAGCATGTGCAGAATATGCTCCAGATTACTCTAAAGTCTCCAAGAATTTTCAGTTCACAGCTCCCAGAGGTGGCATCTTTGTATTTATAGTCTTTATCAGATGTCTTCCATGAACTTTTTCAGGTAGCCCTTGAATCCATTTAAATTTGTGGCATCCTATGGGCAGAAGCTGCACAGCTTAACTACATATTCCACAAAGAACTGGTTTGTTTTGAACCTTCCACCTCCTGGCTTTACCTGAAGGTCTTTAGCTCTTCTATGGGAAAAATCCATGTGCCGTTGATCACTATTTACCATCCAGTATCCCTCAGTTTTATAGACCTCAGCAGTTTCTTGACTAGATTAAAAAGTCTCAGCATACCTCATACAGAAGGTGTTTATTATGTTAAGCCCCAAAATTTTCCCACTTATGCTGGATTCTTTCTAAGAGGAGGAGACCAGAACTGTGCACATCATTCAATTTGTGTGTGAATTATGGATTTATACAGTGATCATCTTTCTGTTCTCTTTTCCTTACCCAACAATTCCTAGCACTCTGCTATTAGTGACCTGTGAGCTCTTGTTTTCATGGAACGATTTTACCCCCAAGGTCACGTTGCTGAGTGCTAAAAGTCAACCTTGCCCCACTGATCTTCAGGAACAACTCTCTCCAGTGACTGAATAGCACCAATGGACTGTGGGCACTTGGGAAGGTTTCAAGGGCTGGGCCCAAACTGAGCAGGCTGAATTCCACATTTCTGCATTTTCCCTGTGCGTACAGCTGGTGAGGGAATTGCTTTGTAGTCACAGCCTTACCGCTTGATGATGAAGTCCAGGTAATTTCATATCCATCATGAGCCCCTGAAAAATCACTCTTGAAACGAAGGAAGACAACATGATTTTGGGGGAAGATGGGACTGGGCACGGTGTTTCCACAGAACCTGCCAAGTAGTGGGGATTGCTCATCACTCCCATTTCTGACCTTCAGGGGACACAAAAACCATTGCCGTGTTAAATCCCCGTGCCAGCTATACACCAGTACAAACACACAGCGATACAGCACAGCACAAACTACGTAGTGTCTTGCATGCACACTATAATTGCCATGTCAATGCTGTTGTTATTCCTGCTATATATTCGTGCATAGAAGGGAAAAAAGCCCATTAACCAGGCTGTCCGAGTTTAGAAGTAATTGCACAGAACATCATCAGAAACTAGCGAGGCTGAATTTTATGGTATGGTACTTCTCCTGACTGAAAAGATTACTTGACTAGGAGCTAAGGCTTTGCAATTCAAGCCCATGTTTTACCTTTCAGAAGAAATGTTAATATTCCGGATGAAAAGATTGATTTTTACCCTGCAGACCACTCTTTTCCCTGGTCACATTAAGACACAGATCATATTACATAGCTCAGATTTAATCTGGGAGGTGGAGTGTGTGAGGTTGAAGTCCATATAATGCTGGTGCTCAGAGCCATTTACTAAGACAGTAAAGAGGATATGAAAGGAGACCTAAGTAATTATTCTGCCACAGACATCTGATTTTTGTCATCTGAGCAGTGAATAGGGAAACCTTTAACAAGCATGAAAGGACAGTCTGAGGTTTGTGTAGGAGAATGTGCATCTTATTGACACAAATTACCTTTGCAAATACCCTGCACTTGTTACTAGACCTCCTTTAAAAATAATGGTTTTTCAGAAAAAAATATTTTTAAGAAAAGTATCAGCAGATAGAGTCTACTGCTGGAACGAAAGCACTCAGATTGATGGCTTCCTGTTCATGGATAAAAACTATGCTGGCTTGTTTTGTTAACTGGGTAACATCAGCAAGAGCATTGTAAAGATGAGTTAGCTGGTAATGAAACTATTAATTGGGTTTGGACTTTCTATAGACATCTGAGTACATTTCACCATAAAGCTGTAGCAATAAATTACTCCGTAATGTCAGTTCAGCTCAGACTTGATCTGAGCTTATTAATACCCTTTGAATTCAGCAGATTTTGACACAGGCCCATAGAATGCATGTACTTGCTCGATACCTCTAGGAAGTCTCGTGAACACTGGATGCTGTCCTCCAAATGGAAAGCATGGAAAAAGAGAGAAATTGTGTGATTTGCAGGAGCTCGTAGAATGATAGAGCAGTCCATATTATTGGGGTGTCGACCAGGCCAGCCAGGGCTCTTCAGGTAACCAAATGGTTGGTTATACTCTCTGTTGCAACCTTGAGACAGAAAACCAGAAACAAGTATGCATTTCAGATCTCTGAATTGCTTTTCACTGTACAGAACTGACAAAGAGAATGGTAGGTAGATTTTTTTAGACATTTCTTCAAGCTTACCTGTAGCTTGATAGGTAAATCTGACTCCATTATTAATCATATATTCATCTGATTTGAAAGTCACGATGGCAGTACGATCGTAGGAATAAAATTCAGGGACTGGAAAAGTTTCAGCACCACAGAATCTATGGGCTGATCCTTGGCTGTGCTGCAATCAAGACGTCACAAGTTAATTATATCATTTGGTTTTCTACTTACTGAACTTGAGGCAAATAGATTTCTCAGCACTTTCTATATCAGTTATGCTGTTACATTTTAAAGGTCTCATGGAAATCACTTAATAATGTCCCAACATTTTATGTTCAATTATTACGAGAGAAAAATCAAATGTACCAGGCAATTTCATGCCAGAATAAGAAACCATGAAAAAAGGTTTAGAATAATATAATACAAGGGATACAAACAGAGTTTTGTTTTGTTTTGGTTTTTTTTCCTGGTGCTTTCTACAGTCTTCTCGTCATGAATATTTATTTTTATTGTGGTTCTTGGGTGGGAGGAAGTACAGTTAGTTTCTGAAAACTTGCTCTTGGGCAGTATTTTCTGCGCATTGAGTTTGGCAGCTCTGTTATCTGGTGCATCTGTGAAAAACTGTGGACCATCAGGTCTAATTCAATGTGTGTACAGTGTGCTTCCATGAAGGCTGCGTACCAGTTCGCACCCCTTAAGTGCGGCACAGTGTGTAATGCTTTGGATGTGCCCCTTGCACAGAATCATCAGTTAATCTATTACCAAGAGGGGCGTTTCTCCTCTCTTTGCAAAGGGTGAAGGGAGCTGGGTGTGAAATGCTAGCAACTGTAAATATCTTACTGTTGGTGAGTCCTTGAGCTCTAGGTAGTTTTGAGAGCAGTCCTGGCCGGAATGGAGGTGAAAGGCCTCTACCACCACCTTGACTTGCTGCTGCGGAGGGGCATCAATGACCCAAGTGCAGAGGGTAAATGGTGGATACTCATTTGGGAAGTTAGGGGACGTTGCAGTCAGGGACGTAGAAGTTGCATTATATATTCCTCCACACAGCCCTGTGTAAAATAGTAACAAATGCATCACAGACTGAAAACGGGGATTTTCCAACTGGGGAAAAATTATTTATGGAACAAAAGTGGACTGGGAAATATACCTTCATATTTAACTGTGACCCTCTAGAAGGAAAAAAATGTAAAGCACATGCTAATTCTGGGACAATGTAGGTTGTAAAACTCAAATAAATGCTTGTTCCCTGTGATACCAGGGTATTTGTTAATGGTGTTTGCACTCTGACAGCCACCCCACAGCCAGCCAAGCCTGATGTGCGGCTTTTATGTTGCTTGTAGATTCTCTGTAGAGCTACACTAAAAAAATGTCTTCACACCTTCCTGGGCCCTGTATCTAGAATAAATGTTGACAATTTATTATTTCAATATATATTTCCAAAAAGGGATCACAGCAATCTATATGCATATGTATTTACCCCTACTTACGATCCACTGTGGTGTAGGTCGCATTGAAACCTTCCCTTTCCACAGAATTGTCTGTGACAAATTTCACAGTCAACGAATTACGAGTAGACAGAAAAGGAGCTGGCACCATAGACCCACAGAACGTGCCAACTAAATTGGCGTTTTCATTATCTCCGTCATAAAGCTGAAAGAAGAAAAGCATATAAGACACTAATGCTTTAGGCACAACAAACAAATAAATCGAAATAAAGTTCCCTGACCCCTCCTGACATGACAATTTCTCTTATTTGAAAGCACAGTCGGTGCTCTTGGGCCTTAGCAGGATGTCCTTGATGACTATAATTATTCACTGCCATATTACCTAATTCTGTTGGACAACGAAAATCTCATTACTGAACATTCTGGTCTTGTCTCAGCAAATCTATAAAAAATTATCCCATTTTAACTTGGCATTCTGTTTTGATTTTTATATGTAATCTCAAAGTACTTTTCCATGAGAAAGGTTGATTTTATGCACCAAAATGTAGAATTAATTCATAGTTTCATTGAGAACCTCTAATGCTCAAGAGGATCTATAACACTCCTCAGAGGATCTTGTTTAGCAGCAATCTGTTATCCTATGTTTCCTATGTTCATCTCCAAAAGAATAGCTTTCATGGGCAAGCATTTAGCATCAAGACTTACTTATTCAAGATTTTAGAAATTAAGGGTTTTTTAAAGAAATTTTGTGTGATAATGAATCTGCATGTTTACTTTCAAAGTGCTTGGATTTTGTTTTGTTTCTATTCTGTGAAAGAAATATTCATTTATATAGGCAGTCTTAAGGGCAGGATGTCCTCAAAACAATGTTAAAGCTCTTACTGATTTCCAAAAAGGCAGGATGTCATCTGGAATAGTAATTTAACCAACAACCCCCCCCATATCTATCTATCTATCTATCTATCTATAATATGTAATTATATTAAGCAATTTAATTTCTTCATAAGACCATTTTCTATTAATTAAGTTTTAGCCCCTTGGAGAGGATCATGGATTTTATCTCACTGATTTTTTCTTATTACAATACACAGCTATCTTACTTTGACATAATCGAATCGGCAAGTCTGAGCAGACTGGGCTTCAAGTACGAATGAAGTGAAGGTGAAGTTGATCAGTTTGTTTACAGGTGCAGTTATGATCCATACACAGTCCAGATTTTTCTCGTATCTTCTGGTCATGTTGGAGACTGGAGAGCCAAAGCTATAGGCTGAATTTGTCAGGTAACCACCGCAGCCATTCTGAGGTCCTGTTGAAGAATCAGAAGAGTTTTAAAGCGATTTTTTGAAATTTATTTAATCTTCAACTCTTTAATGTCAAGCCAGCAGCTTTTTCCTATGCTACAGAATGTTACTGTCCTGTCTCTCAAGGACTATTGGGGGTGATTAAAATGCTTTCAACACAACCAGAGTTAGATAGAGATGAATCACAAAGAGGTTCGTGTTTTCTGTTGAATATAAAATCAGTATCCACTTCGGAAAATGTGATTTTTTAAAAAAAAACAGATTTTTTTTTTTTTTAAAAGGGACTGTAAAAAGACCGGGGCCAGAAATTAGTGTTTAGGCGGCCTTTTAATATAGTCCTTGCCTGCTAGTAGGAGTACTTGGACAGTAGGTGGCACTGGGTTGCTGACTTTGAAAATTTAACAATGAAGTTGCTTATTTTGGCAATACGACCCTGTTCTGGGGAGACTGAACTTGGCAGCCTGATGCAGGGACCCAGACTCATATTCAGGAGTCTAACTAAAAGGGACTTACTTCTGGAAATATTTTGCGTGGTGAGAACTTAACCCCCCTCCTGAAAAGCTGGCTGCTTTTCATTTGTATCCTGCATACAGAGCTAAGTCACTGTGAAAACTTGAACCCTATAATGTTTTCAGTCACATTGGAAGAAGTTTCTTTCGGAGAAAAGCAGTTGTTAGGAGATCAAAACCCTTTTACTGCATCTCATTGCAAACAAGAAAAAACCCAACACACTATCTGAAGGGAGGGGTTTTATTTGGGGGTTTTTTTCACTTCTTGTTTGATTTCCAGAGGTTGGGCTGAGCTAGTAAATCTGATGAAATTGTTTACTTCATGCTTCCTTCCCTGTCTTTATGATGTTTCCTGGCCACTTATTTAACTCCAGAATACAAATAAAGTATGGCTCATACCATGCTTCAGCTGAGTCTGAGAAGGAGCTTTTGTAAACCTCACAGGGAGAAACAGTAGCTGCTGGCTGCCTCTTGTCTCCCAGAGTGAATCTTTTTAGGAGAATTAGGTAATGAAAGAAGCTACGGCTGCGGCTGAGCAACATGAGCAGAGTTTCAGAATTTCATCTGCATGTGTGAAATATTCCTGCCTGGCTGATGTGCAGTGACTTAACCTTGACACACTGATGGATTTCCAGTCACAGAGAACTGCCCCTGACTTGAGATGCACTATTACAAAAGCTCATTCTGGTGAAAATTCAGCATCCAAGCACCAGGATTGCGTCAGTAACCCGGGGCTGGAGACAGCCCCATCTTGCAAGACTCTCATGGTTAAACCAGAGTGACTAAGGCTAAATGTCATCCCGCTACTCTAACCAACACCAGAAAACCCCACCCTAAAAAGAAGTTTGCTGAAAACCAAAATCTTCATAACATGAGATTTCAGCTTTTGCTATAACGAAAAATGAACAGAAGAAACTTCCTACAAAGTGAGAGAGTCAGGATTTAATAGACTATAGTCCAGTTTTGTGGGCTGTTAATGAAGTCAGAAACTTGGAAAAGTGTTGGCGTCATTCCGATGCTGCTGCAGAAGCCGAGAACAACAGCGGGGGAAGCGCGAGCAGTAAATCACGTCCGTACAAAGGGTCAAGGGAGGAGGAAAGTGTCAGACAGGAGGATGCCTGGCCCTAAGAGTGCAGTTTCACTACACTATTCTCTGGGTTCACCCTTCTGCATGATTTATTTGGTACCCCTGAAACAACATTGGAGCCGTTTCCTGTGCTGCATTTTGGACCCTGTCTGCTAAATGTAACATTAAGCATATAATCTTTAGGCATAGATCGTAGCCCCACCATCCTGCTCTGCAGTACTGAGTCTGTAGCAATGTATGGGTCAGACACCTCACAAAGGTCCCCTTCACCCTGTTTAGGGTTGGAGTTGCAGAGACATCTGCCAGATCATTGCAACTGGAATCGGGGAATTGCCAAAGCCATGCAAGAGGAAAGCTCTTAGTGCTGCTGGGTTGTCTGGTTTTTGGATATCAAATGTCTGGACCTTTGCAATGGTGCACTTCAGTGCTTGCTGCGCAGCTATAAAGATAACAAAAATACAGATGTGGGTGAGCTGTGTGTGTGTACAGCACATAAAGTGGATCTGACAGAGAGAAACATGCCAGATCCTCATTGTCAGAAAATTAATGCTAGCTAGTATGTAGCCAGTAACGGCATCAAAGGGGAGATAAATAACTACAAGTATGATTTACAGTTAATAAAGATGAGGTTTCATCATTAGCTTTCACAATGCTTAGCCTGCTCAGCAAGGCTGAGTCAAATGCTTACAGGCCGGTACGTTATAAATAACGGCTAGACTGGAAGCCAACCACGTATTGAGTAGTGTTGCATCAAGCCAAAGAAAGAGCAGCCCTTGTTCAAAAGTCTGTCCATCCTGGTGTTTCCCAGTGCTGATCAACATTACAGCTGATTTCCACCACAGAAGTTATGGGAGAAGTTAAGGAACACCCACAAATAAAAGCAGAACCAGCTGCTCAACAGGAGGGAACTCACACTACGAGAAACACTGTCGTGCTGCATTTTAGCCAGGAGACAACTCACTGTTTTAAAAAATGTCACCACATCCGAAGAGAAGGCCAAAAGGCAGCCGTACAGCCTGCTGGTGATCATTGATGGCATGGTACTCATCGCTGGCTAACACAGCCAGAAAAAATGGTACCTAAAACATAGGCAGAATCTGGGACTGAGAAGTCTTCATTTGTAGAACAGACTCTTAGATATTAAAAGCTAAACTTGATCAAAATAATGAGAAATGTACCTTACAGAACAATTTGTGTGTGGGCAGATGGACTGACTGCACGGCTGACTGTGTTGTTTCAGTCTCTGGCTTCTTATTTAAAATATAAATCACGAGGTCATCATAAATCAGATTGCAATCTTGTCCTCCTCATAAATGGCTTGGCAGAGAACACAAATTACCAGAATAACTAGGGCACACGCTGTCATCACTAATTGCTTTTGTTGGGAAGCATTAATGAAACTAAAAGGCTGAAGGACCATTCAGAAAAGAAAGGATTGAAGGTTCCCTATGGCAAATAAAAATAATTACAGCAGAGAGCAACCACATGTTCCTCTAGATATGGAATGAAGATAAAGATGAATCTCTGAAGCCGCCTTTGAAGCATAGCCAGGAGTAAGGCTCTTTTAGGCAGGTACAGATGCAGGGAAAGGGAGCCTACTGAATAGCTTTAAATCTATCAGAAACAACTAAATCAATGACATTACAAAACATAGAAAAAAAATGTGCTGCCCTTCCCTTCTTACTAAATGAGCATCCCAACCACCTACCAGAAAGCAGCAAAGTTCAAAGAACTGTTCTATTTCTGCTGGAACAGTAATGAAAATCCTCTCCCAGATTTCTGAATCCCATCTGGTCTCACCTAAAGCATCCCTGGGAACTCTAGACTTCTCTCTGATCCAAACTAAAAATCAGAATAAACAGAGATTAATTCTGCCAAGACTAATGCTTCTTTCCTGACAGATCTTATTCCTAGTGCAGAGGAATGGCGGGGCTAATTGTGGCTGTAATCATTACCTCATCGCTTGTTTGGATCATGGCTCAGAAGAATACAGGGCTAGAGAGAGGGCTCGTACTGTTGCGCTTTGTCTCATGGCTGATACTGAGGGTTGGTACACATTTGCAGGCTGAGCTGAGCTGTTCCTGTGTTTGTCAACCACGGTACAGACACTGTGACTTCGTGTGGCAGCAGGACCCTGGCAGCAGTGCCAGCCACAACCACAGTGCCTGCAGCGTTTCAGGAGGAGGCTTCTGAAAGCACGGGACTCTTTTTAGTCATCAGCCTAGCCTTTACAGAGAAAGGGTTTTAAACTGGTTTGATGGCCTGGCAACGGTTCCAGCAGTGACATTTAGGACTGCAAAGGCCCACTCTCCTGCTTTAGCAGGGTGCTCCAAATGCAGTCAGACAAAGTTCATATTCTTAAGTTCTGAGACTATTGGCTGATCCCAGTCCAGACATGCTCGGTGCCAAGCCTGCCCTAGTTCTGTAGAACTGGAATGTATGTAGCGCCCTGGACCATCTGGGAGACCAGAGGCACACGTCTAGTCCAGCCTCTTTCTAATACTGCTTTAGCTCACCTGTTGGCATCCCAGCTGCTCCGGCCTTTGCTGATCTTGCTTGCAATGTGAATCAGAAATGTCTCCTCACCCTTTGTTTGCATGCACCAGAGTACAGCTTTTCAGCTGAAGAAATCATTGTATTCAGTCAAGCTAGGACAATTCATGCCAGCAGAGAGTTCACCCACAGCTCTGTGAAGCGCCTAATCCCAATATCCCATTGGCTTTTAATCGCTTAGTCACCCTCAAAGTTATATTTAATCACCGTGTCTTTAAATAATTTTTCACCCCATTTTTCCCCATCAGTCAGAAATACCTTAACTTCAATGTCTGCCTCTCTTCTTGTCTGTCCAGACCAAGTGGTAGGCAAACTCTTCCATTTATTTTCCTTCAGGAGGAGAAATGTAACAGATGTTAACTGACTGACATTTCTGAGAGGCATTTGTAGGCCGTCCCTTAGCTCAACAGTGGTACTCTTTTCAGAGATATCAGAGATGTATTTCAACACTGCGAGTGCTTTCTAAATTTAGTCAGATTTCAAGCTGATGTATATTTTTATATTTGAGCCCCAAAATACATTTAGAAAAAAGGAATTGTGACTTATGAGCGTACATTCTGAGCTTGTTAACGATGTTCTGATTTTCACAGACTATAATAAGATCAAGAAAAGATATTATTAGCCACAATTTATTCATTAACTAGATTTAGCTAATCATAGTTAAGCGATGACAAGGTAATGAATCTGAAATGTGTAATATTAATGTGTTATATATTTGGTACAAAAAATGTGTGAACCAAAAGCACAAAGAAATTTTTGCCAGAAGACATGTGAGTTTCAGGCAATTTGCTTGTGAGCCAGAGCCTCTGCAGCACCGGGCTCTAAGTCCAGGCTGGGTGTCTTGAGATACCCCCTGGAAACCAGTCCTAGTGGGCTCTGAAATCTCTGCCAGGCACTGCTGCTTTTCCAAAGGCAAGAGGAGATGTAATGGCATGCACAGGTCATGGTCAAGGACACATTCTTCTGAGAATTTTTTTGTTGGAGGGAGAAAAGATAGTGAGAAGTCTGAGATTCAGATGTGCTGAGTCCTTTCCCACCAAACAGTCTGTAACTGCTGTGGTCAGTGCTGATGCCTGGTGCCTCCTACAGCAGGTACTAACATTATTTACATAAATCAGTCCCATGAATTACTGCTGGTGGTATAGGAAATTAGAAATTACTCACAAAAGAACACCTAACCCTGACCTATGCAACAGAATAACCAAAGTGATGTTTTACACCTTATATTGCCCATTCAGAGGTGGTTTGATTTGGTTTCGGATTTATTTTAGCAGTTCCAAACAGTCCACATCATAAACTTGCACCTGCGCATGCTGAACATTGCTGAATGTACTTACAAACTGAATTCAGAGTGAGCCAGGCTTTCAGCTTGCAGGGCAGAACTGGACTAAGAACTATATTTTTTTGTTACTAAAATAAAATAATATTAAAAAACTGTGAAAATTCTACTGAGTCCATTTTTTCGAAGGACACTTTGATTTCATTAGGGGAAAGCCTAACAGTAAATCCATTAGTGAGACACTTAGCACACTGTATTCCAAACAGGAAACAAGTAATTCAATACACAACAAATAGAATAAGGGAAGACAGATACTTCTGGGTGATGTATCAGGTAAGTTACAGATCATTTTGTCAGGAAGAAAAGGATAGAGATTATTTCTATGGCATGCATACTAGATTATGTAAATTACTAACTAATGTGTTTTCCAGTTATATCCCAGAAGTTTCCTTTTTCCAACAATTATTCTGCTAAACTCTACTTACAAAGGGAAGAAAATCATATGCAAAATGATCAATATTCATTCAATAGAAAAGTTCCTTTGAATAAAAGGATGGAGGGATCCTTGAGGAAAACACGGGGCAAACTGAGGACAATGCAGAGGGCAGAGTGTTTAAGGACTTCACATTCAAACAGTCTAATGGTTGCCAAAGGTTCTGGAGGCATTTCTTCTGCCTCAGAGCCAACATCACTAGTTTTCTCATTGTTGCCACCCTATTCTTCTTGCCTGTTTATATCCATCTGGTTTTCCTTGTCCTGTGTTTAAATTACAATCTCTTTGTGGCAGCAGATCATTGCTTTTTCTCTGCCTGTGCAGTGCCTCACACAGTGGAATCATGGCCCATGAGCTCATGGGCCCCAAGTTAATGCAAACAGGGGAGACAACATGGGTGTTAATACAGTACACCATACTACTACTTCAGAAAGCATAAACGTGAATTTCTCCTGCATGCTTACAACAGAGAGTATGAAAAAGGGGAGTGGAAAGAGCTGGCTACAGCTTGAACTCCACCAGGATTTAGAGCTGTAGAGAAAAAGCAGGCAGTCTTCCTGCCGTCCTCCATCCCACACTCCCCACGGTCTCATGCTTCAGTTATGCCTGTACTGTACGGAGAAATCTGAGGAAGACATTCCAACCCAACCCACTTGTCTAACCATGTGCAATGCTTTGCTTCGTGTGGCTTCTTCGGATAGCCCCCATGAGCGGACCTGCCTTTCAGAAAACCCCTAGACCCTTCTCTGATGGTTTGGAATGTGATATATATTTTTCACTGCTGAGACAACGGGGCTATGTGCACATGACCACAGAAAGCTGGTAAGCGAAAGTGATGTGCTGTTAATAAGGTCACAGCTACATCTCCTGACAGGGGTTGCTGACTCCTTAAAAATAACAAAAAAAACCCAAACCTTATCTGTCTTCTCATCCATTGCATCATAACCCTCAGAGGGATCACAAATTGGGGTGAGAGGGTCACCCCGCTGCTGGATGGGAATAGGTAGAAGCTCCATTTATCACCAAAGCACAAAGTCCCTGCTATCACAGCAGGGTTGGCAGAGGTACGTATAGGCTCTCTCCCTGCAGCCAGGGTCAGCTGAAAAGCTCAGGTCTCCCCTTAAAGCCAGAGAGATAATCGGGAGATCTTTGGCTGAGTCACCACCTCAGAGCATGCAGATCTCGCTCTTTGGGGAGAGACATTAGCTTTTCTTCCTTCACAGAGACATCTCATGTAACCAAATGCCCTAAGCTGGTATTGATTTATCTCTTCTCATCCTTTTATTGATTGCCTCGAGGAGCGCACACTCGCTGTGGGAAGGAGGTATCATTCTCATTTTACAGACTGAAAGCAAAGGCAGAAGAAAGGTCAGTGGTAACTAAGGTAAGAGGAGTCTTTCCACAAATCTAACAGCTGGAGCAGGCTGGGATCCTTCAGTCAGCCCAGTTCACCGGCTCAGCCTGGGAGCATGTACAGTGATTCCAAAAATGGGCCCAATAAGTGTCCAAACTCAGCAGCAGAGACAGCAAAATGATAAACCCTTGAAACTGCACCTCGGGCCACATGTTTCCCCACGTCAAACCCACCCTATCTCCAACTCGGTTATGACAAAGAGTGCTGCTTGGGGCATGTGTGCTTACCATGGTACTGCACAGCATACAGAGAAGCATGGGGAAAGGAAAGATGTTTGACAAAAAGAGTGGCACCCTATTTCGTACTTTCTGTTATTGTCCCTTTTCCAACTAGTAGGGGGACCTTAAATATTCTAGCGGGTGCAGGATCGGTGATGTAAACAAATTAGAGCACTTTTTTCTGCAGAAAGATCAGGGTTTAACTCTTTGGATGCCTGGTTATTGTCACTCTTGCCGGACTTCTGTGAGTTTCCTACTTCAACTTCTCCTTTCCCACCGACCACAATGGTTATCAGATGGTCTCCCAACTAGTAAAATTCACAAGAGAGAAAGATTGGATAACCCTGGATTTTGGCAGTACCCCTGAGAGAAGGCTGATGAGGAAAGAAATTGGAAGAGCTTGTGAGGAAAGGAAATAGTTTAGTCTGCTACAAACAACTGTACTGTTTCTGCTCTCTTCCTTCCAATACATAATCAGGGTCACTCACAATATTAAACAGAGAGCAATAATTGCATTATCCAGTTGTGCTTCCCTAGTGTAATGATAGAATAATGCCCTCATTGTCATTCAATAGAGAATGAGGATTCTTGTTTCTCTATACATAACATCTTCCTTATTCAAGAGATTTATCATTATTGTCATCTGATTGCATTTGTACTCTTACAAAACCACATGGGTTTTATCTTTTGACAGACATGAGGCAGCTTCTCTAAGCACCATTTAGAATAACAGGCTTTTAGATCTTGGTTTTGTTCTCTTTCATTTGAAGCAGAATCTCAGGCTTCATAGTCCAAAGATGTGTCACAGATTTTCCTGGCTCTATTTTTTAGACAAGTCAAACTGGAAATGTTTACAGGACTGTGACTCATGTTTTCCTTTTATAATATACTCTTCTATTTCTTGGCCATTCTGTATTAGCATGGGACTGTCAGGATCCTTCCTAACCGCTGTGGTGTTTAGTCCCAGTGGCTTGATTCACACAGAGGAGGAAGAAGACCTACTATTAGGCATCTTCCCACCATGGGCTTTTTGTCACACAGCCACACATTTCTGCATGGCCATCTTTTCCAACTTGCAGCTCCATTGCTCCTGAGTAATTCCTGCAACATCACAACCTTCCTTTCCTTGGGATCCCACAGAAATGTCCCTCAAAAAAATCAGCTTAATAGATGTCAAAGTTTATCCATAAGAGGCTTCTCCTCACTCTAGGAAATAATCGGGCTTGGTACTGACTCAAAGAGCTTGGCTTGTGTTCTGTTGTGTGCTTAAGCAGAATCTCTGTGAAGCTGCACAAATAAATCTAAAGTCATTGGCTAAAAAAATTGACTGCATGCCAACAGGAAGAGAAAGAGCGTGGAGAGTTCCTGATGATCTCACCCTGGAAACACAAACCCAGGCTCTGGGGGATCACTGACAACCGAAACCTAACGGTTTAAAGACAGCAACACTTAAAGCTACATTATGTTACTTGAAATAACAGTTCACAAGAGTGGTTCTAAAAGACTCTAGTAGCAAATAATTACAGTGAAGCAAAGAAAGAGTTAATAATAGCAACGACCATGCGGTTCTGTGGGAATATTTTTCTTGGCAAAGCCTGTAGGACCAGTTATTTTCCTTATCTGTAAATACTTTCTCAGACTGCATCAAATGAGAAAGTTGATGGCTAGGGGTTGGGAAGGGATTCAATGACTCAGCAGAAGACTATGTTTGTTCTGCTACAAAGGCTTTTCATTCTGATCTGTCTGAGTGCCAGCTTCATAAACCGGACAATTACTTCTTTCTAGATCTCAAAAACATTGAGTTAATTACACAGGAAACTAGTAGTGATGACATGAAGTCAATTTAGATGTAATAATCAGTTTTTGCTTGTCATCCCCAAACAATTCAAATGTCGTACGAAGATAAAACATTCCTTTTACACCTTGATCTAAAAAATAGACAACTAGGCTTAAACCTTTTATTAAGGCAAGAATCAAGCTTTGCCCCTTGCTGTCATGTCCATCAAAACAGTTAACATCTTACTAAGATCCCCACTTATGTTATGGCCAGCTAAGCAGATCGATCCCCAAAATCAGTAGAGATCTGCACAGTGGTGTCTGGCGGGGGGGCGTGGGTACTGCTGTCTTAACTGAACTTAACTTTGTTTTTTAAAAAGGTGTGAGATGAACTGCAAGGAAATGGAAATTGAGGGCAGATGGAATTGAGGCATTTTTAGTTCACCACTGTGACTACAGGGAAATGAAAGATCCTGTGTATTGCTAGATTTCCTCCAAAAGAGGGGGTTTCAGGTGATGCTAAGATTTTAGTCACCCCAAAAGTGTGCCTTCAGAGAGGAGGAAAATGTTAGAACAAAACTAATAATCTCAGAACCCAGGCCGGAATGCAGGGACCCCATAAGCCTAGTATTCAGCTAGTTCCCTCAATTTTTACAAAATCAGAAACATGCTTCTGCTTGCAGCACCCCTAGGGAGCGAGACCACAACTGCTCCTCACCAAAGGAAATTACTTACCAGCAGATTCTTGGGGTTATGAGTCTGATAATGCTCTTACCTAAGGTCTCCCTGAAAGATGCTTTCCATCCCCTGTCTTGTCCAAAGAAGTCAGTGTTAAACACCAGGAACAACTTATTGCTGGAGCTCTTAACATTCGGAGGCAGTTCTGAGCCACAGAATTTCCCAAGGTGAGGAGCATGGGTGTCCAAGCCGTCATATACAGCCACATAATCTTTGTAGCAGGAGGGAGATATTTCAAGCTGGAAGCTGTTGAATCTGTGAAATACAAGTGGACCTTTAGGTATTATATTTTTGTTTCTGTTGCTGTGTTGTGTGTGTTTTTAGTGCTTGAGGAAAGGCCCAAGTAATAGCAACAGCCAAAGCCATACACAGACAGATACCACAAAGCATTTTTCCGCAGGAACAAGTAAGCAGAACTATTAACTGCATGGCAAAACACTCCAGCCAGCCAGCCTCAAAGAAAGAGCGACCCTTGCTGCTGTCAGCACACCTCAGCTTTCCGTGAAGCAGCAGGTCTCCCTTTTGCAAACACACGGCTGCTCTCACTCCTGCAGACTCCGAAGCCTGCACTTGCCTGGGGCACGCGAGGGCCATATGAAGTGCAGGCTCGGAGCGCAGCCCAGCTACGCCTTCCGCTGAGCTGGGAAATCGTCTCTTGATTCGCGATCAGCACATATATCCCAGGAGAATGTATCCATCTTTCATTTCTCAGTGGCAAGATTTTGTGGCAGCCCTGTCCCTCCTTAGGCAGGAGAGCACATACTCAGAGGTATACACTTTCTGGGTGGGTATTATTACTTGGTCTCTAAAATGAGTACCAGCCTTCTAAAAGATTTTTTTTTTCTTGTATCAACTCACAGGAGTCTGAGAACTCCTCAAAGGCCAACTGAATTTAACTAAAAGCATGAGCTGCAGTTTTACAATTTCTCTTGCTCACCAAAGTGGGAAGTTAGGATTGTGGTGATGCTTTACACGTAACAAGTTACACAGGAAGATGTAAGGAGTCTGAAGTTGATAAATGGGGCTTCAGTAGCCATTTCTCATTTTAGTTCAGCTTTCCCTTTGGAAAAGGAAAGATAGAGGGAAAATTGTCAATAATATCTGTCATTAGTTGGAATCAGAGACTTGGTTACATACTTGAGGGACACTACTTTGCCATTTCCAACTGTGATGTAGTATGAGCAATTCATGTTGTTGTGATAATCAAGGACTGAATGGGCTGGACTGCTGATAACACCAACGGAGCCACTGAAAATGCCACCGCAAGCTGCAGGGGAAATGGAGAAAAAAGAGTGATTACTCTCTGAATGCCAGTTTGATCCTAATTCTCATATTTCTTGCAGGACCTTGTGTTAGCACTCTTTTAGCCAAAAGGAAAGAAAAAGCTTTGATAAATTAGGAGCAGTCGTCACTGTCATGCCTAGGACTGGTTAAATGCAGAGACACCAATCAAGTTGAGCTCTGCAGCAGAAGACTAGAGTCAGGTATCAAAGTAACAGGTTGTTACTAGTCAAAAAGCAATGGCTCTGTCTTTGTGCAGTAAAAGATTGAGCTTGATTTCAAATACGCTGCAGTAGGATCAGGGAACAGCAGGATGGGGACGGTGCCCTGTGCAGCAGGGTGTCAGGTGTATCTGGAGGATCTCTGTACCCATTCTCGCTTGCCAAGAGAAACCTAGCTGATCTGTGGGCAAAGAAGTTCCCTCATCCAAATCCTGGCCCCATGGAAGCCTCTGAAAGTTTGGCATTGACACAAAAAGCAGCCACAAGTGCACACATAGCCTTACCCTGACTTTTCTGGAGTAACTGTACATAGACCCTCCTCTTTCTTTCCTCCACCTCCTGGGGTATCACTGTAGCATTTCGGCAGAGAGGAGTCCCTAGGTGTCATTAACCCTGGGGACTGTTCCCCATCTTGCCTTGTGCTGGCACCAGCAGTGGGGGGTGCCTGTGATGGAGCACTGCATACTTGCTCTCTGGCTGAGTAGCAAGTTAAACTCTGCAGCTGTGAACTAAAGGCACTGCTTGGCTTCTCAGGGTTTTGCACCATGGATGCTGACGAGGCCAGGATGTGGCTCATGTTTGTTTCAGGCTTCAGCACTTGAGGGAACAAAAACTACTATAAAACCAACACTAATCTCCATTGTAAGCCTCAACCTTTATTTTATAATCTTAACCTGGCAAAATAAAAAAATGTTACCCTGTGTGTCCTGTTGATAAATAGCTCAAAGCCACACACATCTTTTCATGTTTTAAAGGACGTGCCATTGCTCAGGCCATGACCTTAGCAAAGGCAGTCCCACACAGGGATGCTGCTGCGTGCAGAGCCCCTGGCTTCTCAGCAGCTCAGGCTGGCAGCCAGGAGCACTGGCAGATGAAGGACAGGAGCAGGAGGGTAAGGAATCAGCACTATTCTACACTAGGAGGGGGCAGCCTTTTTCATTTTTTTTTCAGCAAACAATACATCTAGAGGGAAGAGGAATGTTAATGGCCAGAATCTGCATTGTATACAGCAACAAAGCCAATAAGGCTGCAGTCATGTTTCTCAAATGTCAGAAGTCACAAGTCAGATAGCAGCAATTGACTTGAGCGAGTTATGAAGGTCTTTTCCATGAGTAACTGCACCCTGTCACTTCTCAGTGCTCTCTCTTATCTGTATCAGGCCATTCATTTTATATAAAGAACTTAGCCTTATGCTTTTTGCTGTGGCTTTGGACATGAGGAATGCATTAAAGGAAATACCAAAGTTAAAAACTCACACTTTGCAGTTGAAAAATTAAAAAGCTTTCAAAAATCAAAGTCCCATCTCTACAAGTTAAACCTAGAATGTATCAAAACTGATTTTGAAAATAAAATTAATCTTTTGGGATATTTAAATTTGTGCAGATGTAAATTTTAAGCTATAAAGTTGGAAACTTTTTTTCTAATGCACATTTCCTCTTTAAAACAAAAGAAATCTCATGTGAATGACAAAAAGGTTTGGTGAAAATATTTATTAAAAATAAAAATGTATCTTGTCCTTTTTTTTTTTTGTTACATTAACACCTGGCACTGACAGAGGTTCATCAAATGGAGACAAACAGCTGGGTCCATTTGAAGATCCTGTTCTTCTTCCTGTGTTGTATAGTGTAGTTTTAGTATAACTAAATTAAACTGTTCTCCTGTATGTGATAAAATGCACTCAGTTAAATAACCTGGTGATATTTCTCCTTAAACACTATTAAAAAAACCTAAACAAACAAACAAACAAACAAAACCAAAACTTAAACCCCCCTGCCAAAATGGGTAGCATTTATTTTCTACAGCAAAGAAAAAGTGTTTCAGTTCCTGACTTGGTCCCATGTAGTATCTTGAAATGAGAATAGTGCAGTAACACATCAGTCAGTGACAACATGCACCAAATAGTCCTATTTCCTGGGCATGAGAGCTCTTTTGGGTAAGTACAGAGGGAATATGAGCCACCTCCCTCCATCTAAGGGATTTCCAAATTGAGGTACAACATTTCCTACACTGAATCATTATCTATCTGGAATATTTCCACCACCTAAAGCCCAGGACAGTGGCTACTCACCAATTGCTCTGTATCTTGCCTGGAATCCAAAGCCTGCAATGTGGGAGTCAGTGTAGAAGTTGAGCAGCATAGGTCCAAAGACACTGACTGGGGCAGGGAGTTCATTACCACAGAGCGTGATGAGAGGATGTGGGGTAACCCTGGTCCCACTGTAGATGCTTAGTCCATCATAAAGACAAATTCTGCTCAAGAGTGCTGGGGCTGCATGGACATATAATGGACATACGTGATTTACCGAGCTTCAGGTACATGGACTTCATGCAGGCTAAGAAATTTTTATATCACTTTCCATGCCAGGTTCTTGGCATCTCATTAGCTTGTGGAGGAAGCAAATGTCAATTTTTTACATGCAGATAAACAGAGGCAAAAAAAGACAGACATCTTGCATGCAAGACATCAGACAGGTCTTGCTGAACAGATCATCTGGAAAAGAATTCAGGCCACTTAAGACAAAAAGATGTAGATTTAATCCTGCAGTTTGCCAGTGAAATGCTGTAACTGTGGCAGTCAGCGGAGATTCGGAGATGACCAAGCAATAGGAAAAGAAACAATGATTTCAGGAGCAATCTGCTTTAGGGGGCAAATTGGTACAGATACTAGGGTGAATGGAAAGCTGCCTATTCAGAAGCACTAAGAAACATAGAAATGGGGAATGTAACATAGAAATGGGGAATGTAGCATTCTATTTTTTCCCCCTCCCCCTGGTTTTGAGTTTCTCATCTGTAGTAAGTTTTTAGAGGATTGAGCCATCGTCTCCGACTCCCTGTCCTACCTTGCTGACTTTCTAGCCACCTCACCATTTGCAACCAGATTTGACTGAAAGAAGAGATCTCAAATGAATTAAGTTCATATAAGTTTCATGAAGGTCAGTGGCTGAGTTAGAGTGCCAGCAGAATGTCCCCAAAGAAGGACATATGCTTTCAGCATAAGGCTGTGAGTTTGGGCAGCAATCTGCTGAGCAGCCTGTGAGTTCAGAGGCAGCTGAGAGTCATGAGCATGGGGACAAGTTAGTGGTACCCAGGGTGGTACCACCAAGGGATGTGTGGTGAGAACTAGAGAGGCTGGGCATCATGTGGGAACGAGAAGGGAACCAGGAAGCTGGATTAATGCTGGCAGTGGATTAATGCTGGCAGTGAAATCCACAGTTCACATCTACTGAAAACCAAACTGTGTTAGCTGATAGGCTTATAGAACTCTTAATGTCTTCTTCATCATTTACAAGCATATTGGAAGCTGGCATGTCATGTATTATTGAGGTTAAGTTATCATGTTTAGCAATCTGTTACCAACAATGGGGCAAGCACTTAGACTACAAAGGATTAATCAGGAATTATCTAAATTTAACAGGATAGACCCTGAGCCTCACACTGCAGAGGGGTCATTCCTGCAGAATGTCCAATCAAAACAAGCTGCTTCCTAATGTTGTAGGAAACAGGATGACTCATGTTGAACAGGATGACATAGGAATTAACATAGGAATGGAGTGATAATTCTATTTCAGAAGAACAAGACTCCTCCCAGCAGGGAGATATATTTTAGAACCTCTCTGGAGTTTTAATTTAAACATTCTTTCTCTCTAATGAAGACAATGTATTCTAATATGTTTTAAAATTATGCCAATAGGGAAATACAGTACTAGCCTGACTTTAATAAGAGTAGCTAAACTGAAAACGACCAGCTGCATCAGATAACTGATTGCACTGTTAATTATAAAATAATTTAAAACATTCTTCATGTCCTACTCTATTATGAGAATACTTGATAATGTGATACAATTAAAAAAAAAAACTAATCAATTTTAAAATAAAAACAATTTTAAAAAAATTAAACAGAGACAAAGGCTATTTCAGAATGGAAAAGATTTGACAAAGCAGCTCAGGTCCCCTTCTGGAAACACTCTGGAGAAGGGCATGACGTGAAACGGATTTCTCAGCAAAACAAAGGTCTACAATACCTGTCACAAGTTGTTTCGAACTGCTGCACTGGAAAGGATAAGATGTTTGACATAGGATGCTGAGCAAAAGGATTAATTTCTAGCTTTGAAATCTCATTGTCTGGGCTAATATAATTTATGACCCGTGAATCCTGGCAGGACTGATGATTGTTTGTAACTCTTCATTTGTTTATACTTCTCCTTAATTTCTCACCACACTGAAACTTTTTATTCTGTAAATAATGCCCAGCCTTGGGTTCCTCTGTGCTATCTCTTCATGTCATACTTCCAGCCTGTTCACATGCTCAGCATATAATCAGCAATTCTTCTCTGTGGTTTATTTCCTCTAATTCTATAATCTTTGATCATTTCTAGACCAATTTCTGCTCCTTGCACTACAATGGAACAGCTTTCACAAGTCTCCTGAGATCTTTTCTTAGCCAGATGTCAGACCCACATCCTCTTCGAGCTGACAGGCACTTTACGCCTTGCTAGCACTGTCGTTCTTCATAAAACCTCTTTACTAAGAGCTTTTGCTCATCCTTCTGGTATTACTGTATTCTCCCCTCTGATTCATCCATGAGGATTCAATGATTCTGTGTAATCTCATTTGCAAGGAGACATGCGACTACTATTTCTATAGACCCCATAAGTCTATTTCCCATCGCCAGGCCTCTTTCTTTTCAGATAAAAATCTTATTTTTGTCTCTCAACAAAATCTTTCAGGATGAGAGCTTTTCCCCCACCATCTTCTTCCCATGCATCTTCTTTCTTTACACCCTCAGTATTTTGCCTGCCCTGATTAGGTCCATGCCTATTATTTGGATTTCTTTAGGCTTTGACATAAATATAACATAAATATTGTCAAGTGTTTTCAGTTGTTATCTTTAAGATAAACTCAGTCATATCCTTCTACTTATCTATGACTCCCAACAAAAAAAGTAGTCATTTTTCCAACATAGATACTGTACCATTTGTTCCTGTAGCCTTGACAGTACATTCTTCCAAATGCTGCTGGAGATATCAGTTATTTAGCCTGATGTAATAAACACATCCATCTTTCTTTGAATTGCTGAGTGTATTTGCTTTCAAGGCCTTTTGTTATCTATCTGCACTCTATTTATCATCTTGGTACTGCTCAGCAATGACACATTGACTCCTGCTTCCAAAGTTCATGTGATAAGAACTTCAGTTGTCCTTACATTACATTTTGAATATGCCTCTGGGTTGTCTCCTTTCCATTTAGCAGAAATGTCTGTCTAGTCTCACTATTCTCCATAAAATTATTTATTTGATATGACGCCTGCACAAAAACTTGGACCGAATTAGGGCTTTTAACTGTCATATCACTAGTAACAGTGTCCTCCTTCTATCTCTCTGTCTGTAGCCATAGATTCTGATTAATTTTGTATTGAGACAAACCTGTTATTTTGTTTGACGTTTGTAAACCTTAAAATAATTAGTATTTGTTGCACACCTGTATCTTCTGCTATAAATGGTAATATAACTAGTAATTATTAATGTAGGAAAAGTATTACATAGATATACACTCCTGTGCAATACATTAACCAGCTCCATAGAACAAGATACTATTTTCAAAGCAATGAATCACAACTCATATATCTATTTTCTTTCATATATCTATATTCTTTCAAAATAATCTACTGCAAAATTTGTCCATTTTCTGAATTGCCTAGAAACATCTGAGAAAGCAGAGAGAGAAGAGTAAAACCTCAAGATAAAATTCTATCTCAGATTGCAAAATTACAGTTGCATGCTTAAAAATAAAAGGAGAAATTAACAAGTTATTGAAACATTTTTCAAGCAAACACAGTCCTAACACAACACAGTTGTTTTGCATGGATAGAGTAGAAATCCTACCGAATTCTAAAAGGAGATATTGCAGGAGGCACCCATCCATTTCCCCTAATTTTCATGATTTGGAATTCAGACTTTATTGCATGTTATACTTGAAGAGTATTACAGCCATTTAATAATGCACTACCCCAGCTGCCCTAGAGGTGTATTTTAGGGATGTTCATCTGAATAGAGTTTCTGAACAAAAGATGGATGTGATTATTTCTCAGATAGCAAGTCTACTACGATAGATAGACAGATAAGGCTTTTTTTGTTTCATTTGAATACATTAGATTTGTGTAGACCTTTGATCCAAGGAGGGAGGTCAGATGGAAGATGACATTTATCACTGTCACAGAGTGGGGCTGAAAAAACAAACTCACACCCTTTTGTTCTGTTCTTTGTAAAATAATCAAACACAACATTGTAGGTGGTACTACAAGAAGCAAGCAACAACCAATGCAGCTTCATGAAACCAACAAATCAGAAAAGAGGTTCTGTCACTTTATTCACTTTGGCACAGGAAAGGAGATTCTTTTGGCTGCAAGGAAGTTACAGAGACTAAGCCAAACTCCATTCATAGGCTTACTGTAGTTTATGTTTTGCTGCACATCTTAAACATCTTGTGTAAGCTATTGTCTATGACTTCCTGTAGTGGTCAGTGGGTAATAAGAGTGAGGGAGGCCTTCAGAAGGCAATTCATTCCACCTGTACAACACATTTGCTTTTCAAAGCACTTTTTCACTGTAGGAAGAGATAACCCCAGATGATAAATCTAAATTAGATGTTTATCTTCAGGGGCTCAACGTCAGATAAAACCAATTTTCTACCTACCAGGAAGCAGTCAATCTAGATTAAATTTTGATCACAAAATCAACAAATGTAGCTTCCTCCAGTTCTGTCTTGCTCTGTTACTTGCTATATTTAATGCTTAATACATATTTAATACTTAGTACATGTATGTCATGTTCATTTGGTTCTGAAAACTGGCACTTTGTCACTGCTGTGGGTTAACTGCCTCATTTAGAGTCGTTCTTTATAATCTGAACAAGCATCTCATCATAATTGAAAACTTAACTACTCTACATCAGAGATCTGTGACTAACCCATGAAGTCATTCAATTTTGTATTAATGTGTCACTGCCTTCTAATTTTCTGGAAAAGATATCTCAACCAGTTAAAGTCAATGAGATATGTATGCCTTACAGGCATTGTTTTGGATACTTCATTTCATTACTAAACAACCATGAAAAAAAAAATTGGATTTCTTTTGTAAGGTCAAATAGGTAGTAAATTATGTTAATTGGACATGTAGCTAAACTCTAAAAACCCAATCTAGAATATCTGCATTAGTATGGTTAAGATTTTAAAGGCCACACTCGGCAACAATCTAAGCAGGTGCAATACTTTGTTGCATATGGAATAGCTGGAAATGTTTTTAACAGATGCTGCCAAACATTGTTCTGTCTTAGCAAAAGAACTAAGGGAGTTCATGCTGGAAACCCATGGGCACATGTGCTAAGCATTTTCAGTGGGACAGCTGAATAAGTTTTCCCTTCTGCATCATAAATTGCAGGATGCTGGTTTCAATCTACTTTCCAATTCAAAGCCAGGCAATTTCTCTTTGCTACAAGGTTACATTTTAAGATTTTGTGAAAAATATCAAAAAATCAACTACTGGAGAGTGTCATACTTCCTCTTTTATAACCAGGTGTCCTTTAGCTCATATTCAGGTCTTTTCTTTCATGTGATTACAGACTGTTAGTTTGTGTAGTCTAAGGAAGCCTATAAGAATAAAGGAGAAAATTGCCCTGGAAGAAGGAAAATACTTTTAGTATTTATTTAGGTCTATGTTTATTATTTAGCCTGTATCACCTTTAACCTTCTTAATAATAAAAGCTTGACTTCATTTATAAATTAACTGAATACACAGAATACAGATCAGTAATGTACTCAAAGGTGTCAAAATTGGCATAATCTGATTCAGCAGTGTCTGCTGAATAACAATGTCTTCTTCATGAAGATATTATGCAATTTCTGTGGTTGCATTTAATTTTAAAAAAATAATCTTAAAGTAGTGGTTTGTACTGGGAGATGACAAAAATGTTTCAGATAAAATCATAGTCAAATCAAATCTTTGTCTCAGATCTAAATTAAGTTTGGACCAGAATACTTTTTAATTCAAAATGGTTTGCAAACTTAAAAAGAAAATAAAGGAAGCTTATTTTCTGACTTTATTATTTGGTTGGAAGAAAAATTCAAATTATGCACTCCCAGGTTACTAACAAATTACTCAAAAATCTTTGTCTAGGTGACTTCAAGAGAAACAAATTAAGACGGCCTCAAAATACGTGATGCCACCCAAATAGTTTGGACATAGTGATTCCTCTCTGTTATAATGACATCTCTGCCCATAAAAAATTTGATCCTATCAAAGTTGGAAAAATTTTACTTTTCACACAAATAAGACCAGGATTATTTCTTGGGTAAATGCTGCCAAGTTTCAAAGTCTCAAGAGTGCCTTTTGTTGCTGGTTATATACAAAGAAACAACTTTTATAGGTTTTCAGTCACTGTAGTCTTTCCAGTTTCCCAATAACATGTTCATACATCTTTGTATAACACCTGAGAATATTTATAGCCATTTTATCAGTTGGGGAAACAGAAGCACTCAAAGGCAAAATGGCTAGCCTAACACAAGAAGATTATGAGACTCAATGGCAAAAAGTAATACAGGAACAAACACCCAAATTGGCCACAGTCACTCATACTCCAACCACCTGGCATATCCCCAACTTCATTGCTGTAAGATATTCAACAATTGAGATCTATCTTCACTCTTCTGGAAGCTGTCAGTGACACAAAACTGAACCCTGGAAACTATCTTTGTAAATGTTTGCCAGTAAGTGGACAGGAAAATGAAACCATCAACCATTTTACATGATAGAAGATTGGTGTGTTTTTAAGTAAGAAGTTACACTTGATAGTACATACTGAAATTATGAAGAACCAGTTACCTTCCAAGTGGAAAGTCTCAAACTCTAGAATCACTAATGACTGTGGTCCCTGATCGATGATGTAACTGCAGTTCAAATTGTCATCATACTGACTAGGGTAGTTAGGAGAGAGGATACGACCTGCAGGTCTGGTGAAATTTACTCCACATCCTGCAAACATAAATAAATAAGACATAGTTAGATTGCAGGTGATAACATCATTCTGGTTTCCCATAAGGAAACCTATAATGTACACAAAGACTTAATCTCTCCTTAACAGGATAGTTAAAAACCCAGAGAGACTAAATCACGATGGAAAAAGTAGGTCTTACACACACAAAGCAGTGTTTTTGGGGCTTTCCCACCTACAGCCTCAGACAGTATCTTTGCATGTGTTGGATAAGACCAGGCCACAGTCCCTCAGGCCCACTGACCAGAAATACACAGCACTGCTCTTCTTAGGGGATTGGAGCCTGCACATTTCAAAAACCCTGAGTACACACAAATGTACCTGAACTGGATGGGGGCTTACTGGGGCAGGTCAGCAGCTTAACTACATTGGAAAACGGCCATCTTAGCCCAAATGGTACTAGTTTTGCTTGATGCCTGACAGCCAGGATGCAGTCTACTGTAGAGTCATCTCTGGGGTGCTTTGCTATACACAGAGGCAGAAGACATTTGCCACCCAGAACATCTCAAGCACACACAACTGTTCATCTTCATTCTCCTAGTGACTTGGATGGCCTTAGGGTTTCTCTTTATTTTAAGCTACTGGCTTAAAAGAATGCAGAGCATAGTGAAATGCTGATGCAAGATTAGGAAAAGGCATATGAAGCCTGCGATAGTCTTTATTAAGAAGCTGCTAGTTGTTAGCAGACAACATTAGTGCAGACATAAAAACAAAAGCCATTTCAGTTCAGAATTCTGTATACTTCAATAGCGTCTTCCTCTAAGCACTTAATTTCTCACTGTCTTAATATGAATCCAGCAAAGGGAAAGTGGTTTCCTTTGACAGCATCCTACAAAAAACCCAAACAACCGATGGCAATTGAACACTACCTCCTACATTTCTGGTAGTTTTGACTGCCACAAAGCACATGCCATGGTGAAAGAAATGGAGAGGCCCACCCAAGAAATGCCACTTGAGCTACATGAAATGCAAATACAACAAAGCAAAGAAAAGCCCAGAGCAGGTGGTGAGAAGTCATTTCTTCTCCTGAGAGGAGTTTATGCAAAGGGCATGGGCTGCTGCATACGTTGGAGAAATTACAACAGTTTCAGCATGTGCCTTTGAAGGAAGAAGAGAGATAAAAACTCTAAAGGTGAATCAAATCCTTCTTCCTTTTAAAGAAAATTATAGCTTTAGCTTCCAAGTAGTTTCATCACAGAGAAACAATGTCTTAAATTTAAAGCCTATTCATTTCTTTTCGGCACACTAGAAAGGCAAAGGTGGCTAGGAATGACTACACCTACAGTTATAGCTGCATGGAGGATCTTTGGCAAATCCAACACTGCAGCACACAGTAGCTCCATTGCGTTCAGTAGGGAAACTCTTGGTTTTAAAAGCTGGGCAGAGGCTTCAATGCCTTGTGGGACTGAGGTCTGAGTTACTACACACTGCTGAAACTAATCCAAAACGGACTAATAGAGCAGACACATGGATTTAATGTTACTTACTGCTTATGAAAGATGCAGAGAAACCTCTCCCAGGAGCATCCTGAGACTGAAATACTGTAGTTATCACATTGTTTGGAGCAACAACAGGATCAGGAGCTGAACTTCCACATCCTGTGGTTAACAAAGCTGCTTCTTCTTCATCATTTCCTCTCCACACCTGACAAGCCCAGATTGGAAATGGTTTAGTGATTTCAGAGCCCATGTAGGTTGTAGGAACCCACCAAGAATTTCACGTGCAATTGTTCTTCCCATGGACTTAGGATTCATCTCACAATGAATCTTAGCGATCTAAACTGAAGGTAATCACTCTCTACTCACTCTAGAGCTGGTGGAGACAAAAAGACTTGGAGTGAATCACAGAATAACTTGCCAGGGACCTCTGAAGGCCATCTGGAGGTCATTTGCTCGAACCTCTGCTGATAGCAGAGCCAACATAGATCCAGTCCAAGGATCCAAAGAAGAATATTATCTGCACACCATTACCTACCTCCATTTTGTCTCTACTAACTTATCCACATATACCCTATGAATATCTGTGTATACAATGAATTATTAAATGCAAGCCTTACATTATTCATAAGTCAATACAAACCAAAACCGCCATGGTACGGAAATACAGAAGCATCAGACTGGAAGATCTGTATCCTTAATATCTAGTCTTGCTAATCAAAAATTATTCCTGTTTTTGTTATGTTACTGTCATTTGTTCAATGATAAGTATCAAAACATGTAGAGAATTAACAAAATAATATAATTCACAAAAATGTAATAAAAAGAGACTTTTAAATAAAACCTATTACTTCCACTGTACCCATAGCCAATTGAAGCTCAATTAAACCATGCCTTCAAGAAGCACGTGCAGGTTTATGTAGGTATTACCTCTTCAGTAATTACTTAAACATGCACTTGAGGTTCACAGTTTAAGCACCAAATTTCAACATACATATAAAATGAAACATAGGCACAAATAGTTGATGTTTCTGGTGCTTAAATAATTTCCCGCATCAGGATGATCATTGTGAGGGATTTAAAATGTATTCTTAAAAAAAAAATTCTAATAATAAATATTTTTTTCAATGTGTTTGTAGGCATTGACTTTTTTCTTAACTGGTATTTTATATCAAAAATATATTTAAACCAAATAATATTTGGTTTTTCAAATGATGTTTGAAAGGGGTCTAGTGGAACTAGAACAACCACATGAAATTGTGATTGCTCTAAGTTACCCTCCTAGAAAGTGTTAGACAAGGGTTAGTCCGTAAATGTAGGCATATGAATAGCCTTATTCACCTGGCTGAGCATTTGAGGCAATGGGTGCTCAAGGATTCATATAAACAGTCTGCGGCCTGGCCAAGATTTTTGCAAAGTCACTATTGATTTTGCCTTCCTCTGTTTTGTCTGCTCAGCTTGGAATGAATGAAAAAACTTACCCCTGTTCTGCACTTTTTCATATCAAGACACATTCATAGATCTCACAATGGACATTCAGAAACAGAGGTGGACATCACCAAAAAGTTAAGATTTTCCTCTATGAAGGAAATTGTCAGCTGACAGTTTTGACCACATCATTCAGGACAGTTTAGAAATTTTAAATTAAAGCACTTTTACTGGGTGAAGTTAAGACTTTCATATTATTCAAATTTATTGTAACATATTACATCAATTAATCAGTGGAGCAGGCTGTGAAAAGACAAATCTAATAGTACTTTTTCCCACAGCCTTAAAAAAATGAATGCAACAGTGGTTTGTAAGTCAGTAGGTACAGATCAGATGTACAGCTGCTCAAGTCTTCCTACATGCTGTCAAATTATGTTTGCCCTTTATTTCAAGTGGGAGTTGTACTGCTGTGGAGAAAATGAGCACAAAACCACCGAACATATGCCAAATGCCAAGAAAAAAAATGACACTGTGAAAAATTCAAAGCATGTCCACTCCATTCTGTTACTTCGAAAACAAGTGGCTCTTGACAACCTATGAAAGATAAGAATGCTATCTTTGTCTTTTCAGATTTAAAAAAGAAGGATTAGTGCAACTTGGAGAGTTTATGCACTTATAACGAAGTTTTGTAGAATTATAGTGTCACATTCTTGGGTTTTTATTCACTGGAGTAATTGAAATGGTCTTTTCATTACACTATATTTTCTGATTACTTCCCGCTTCTGAAGTTCTATGTTCTTTTTTCACATTTTCCATTTTTGGGGCATCGTGTAGTGTGATGGGACCCTACTGGAGGTGGAAATTCCATAAATGATAAAAATTAAAAATACATACAGTCTGCAAACCAACATTCTGCAATCATGATCTGTTAAAGCACTGCTCTGCTGACCTAATGCAAACGATTAATTTACCTTCACATAACTGCTCTGGCAACTTCCATTACTATCTGGGATCAGGAAGTTACTGTGGAAGCTCATCTCCAAGTGTTTGCTTTCATGTGTAATGATGGTCCATGTGCATCTGGTGTTCACAGGAAAGTTTTGAGGCCAATGAGGAGACTTGATCACACCGTTATCTGAATGAATGATTCCACCACATCCTGGAAAAAATAGCAAGAGGTGGGAGAAACGCTCAAATATTTCCTATTGGTGTCAGCTTTGATTTGCTGCTTGCTTCCATGGCTGGAACAGCGAGAGGAGAAAGCCATAGCACCCATTCATATTTCTTTTTCCTCTCTTTTGCTTAATTTTCCTTTCCCTACTCCTGCAGCGGGAAGATTGTTACACTCCAAAGAAGGTCTGTCTTTGTACTTCGCTTTCACTTTTTCACAAGCTCCTTCTCCTTGCCTGTTCAAACCCTATTTCTCTGCCCCATCTGTATGTTGCTGATAATTAGAACTATTGCTCTCATATATAGTAAGGGTCGGAAATACATTAATGAGGAGCTTCTCTTGAGGTTGTGCAGGTTCCTTCCCACACCCCACAGCATGCACATCACGACTGACAGCCACTCAGAGAAGTACCCTGGGGAAAAAAAATCAATCTACTGCTGAATCCTTGTTTTTTTCACTCTGCAAAATGTTAATAATGCAGTTCCACATGTGGATCTACTCAAGCTGCATGCCTTTATACCCAGGGCAGAATGGTGACTTCTGCAGCCCCGGCAGTTCTGTGTATCTCTGTGGGATTATGGAGAGGGCTTTAAACCATCACATAACAAACCTTTAACAATTGTTAACAGATTCATTTATAAGGGGGAATAGCTGGTCACGGCTCTGTGGCAGCTCATGTTCTTATACATAACAAGTTTAGTTAATTTGAAACATACTTGCAAATACCATGCCAAGAATGATTTACTAGGGCTATTCATAACAGTGCTAGCAACCCATTATTTCACTGGTGATGTAGTAAAAGGATGAATAAAGGGCAAAAAAAAAAAAAAAAGCTTTATTACATTCTCCATTTTTTCTTCTTAATTAAAAAAATGCTTTAGAAGTAAGTTTTTATTTTTTGTTCTTCTATGTTAGATAATGGCACTTGTGTTTAGAAGGATATGAAGCCAAGTTTTGCTCACACTACAGAATGTAAACCCAGAGATTCTCAGTGGACAAATAAGAAGAAGGCTGAAGAAAGGACACCAGGCATATTAAAAAAAAGATCTCCTGTCAGAGAAAGAATACTGACTATGCACATTGCATGTGTATGCTAATGGCTGCTACATCACTGAGGAGTGGCACATGAAATTCCAGTAACTACAGGGAAAAGGGTCAAAAACTGTCTTAAGTAACAAACAGTGTTATTCATACAAGCAGAGGTTATTGATATATTTAAGAAGACTCTATCAAGTGACTGTGTGGACACTGCTAGATCACTGATGGGAAGCTGATTAGCATCAGCTAGAAGATTTGCAGCCAGAGGTGACACTAGAGAACACCTTTCCAGCTCTTTGTTGAGGTAGGAAGACACAATGATTTCTGTCCTGCCACCAGCCAGCATATCTATCTACACTTGCCTTTGGTCATCTCCTGGAAGTGTGCAAATGGCAAGCTACCTTTAAAAAGGGAGCTTTTTAAGATCTACCAATACAACCCCGTGTGTGTACCATCTTCAAAAATGTACCAGTATCTCCACTGAAGTGGAAGAGAGTTAGGCTGTTGTCACATGTGCTCCCTGAGTTCTGTCTGCCTCTCTGTATTGAAACTGAGATCTTTCTAGTTTTAAGTATTTAAACCAAATCAAACTGTGAAACAATTGTTATTCAAGAAATAAACTGTCTCATAGTCACTGACCATAGATACCACTGCTGGGAGGATAATGAGCATGGTATCAATTTACAGACATCAAGAAACTGCCAGTGGGAGGCTTAAAAAGTACAAAATCAGTTGAAATTTTATTTCATTGTGTTAGATCAGACAACACTGGTTTAATACTTGACTTTTTTCATGCTGGCTTCTCTTAAGAATGCAGAAGATGTTGGCATGTATTTCTTTAGTTCTTTAATGCAAACTTAATTAAAAAGGAGGATTCCTATTTCCCTTTGTGGCTGGGAAGTGCTATATGGACGTGATGCACTGTTATGTTAAACCTGACAAAACCAGAGGTTTTTTCACTTACCTAGAGATTCCGCTGTCCATGTTGCATAAAAGCCACCTCCTTGAATTGAGTGATCAGAGTTAAAGATGATGACTAGCTTGCTGGAACCAGACCGAATAGTCCCAGGGGATGTGTTTCCACAATACCTTCCTATGACAGGAGACCCAGGAGAGCCACCATTCAGGATAGTAACAGAGTCCCACTTACAAAGCGAGTGATTTTCAACGTGGAAGGCTGTAAATGTAAGCTGCAAAACACAGAAGTGACATTCAGGAGTTAATACCAGTCACACCAGAGGAGAGGTTAGAGTAATTCCATACAGATCTCATAGCAATCCTGGCACAATGATTTCTGAGTATGCTTCACCTTGTTGCTCTCCTGCAAGTATTGCTTGGAGTCTTGCTAGGACAGGCAACAGCAGCTTCTTAACATGAAGACAGAAATGAAAAATGAACACATATGTTCAAAACTGGCATTATTGGGACTTAACCATATGTTGGAACTTATATATGTGCTTCAAATTGGTCTCAAAAAATATATAGGTGTTGAACTACTTTCCCCCGCTCAAGGCTTCTGGTCATGACATCTGAAGTTGTACATTCAAATGCAGGTAGCCATGTAAGCAGAAACCTTGGATTTTTTTCTTATTATTTTGAATCAGAATGCTTAACAATTGCTAAAAATAATGCTAGTTTCCATTACATCTGAGAAAAACAGTTGCATGGTTGGTTCCTGTGGGCCTGGATGCATCGCATAATAGTCTGGGCTAGGCAGGCAGCTTTTGACCCTGCCTCCCATCCACACTGATGCCATTTGTCCTTGGAGGGACACATGGGTGGGATTTCCAGTTCAAAGATTTAAATTGCTGATCCAGTAGACTCCTGGATTTGTCGATGTTGAAATATTGATGTACACTAATGACTGCCTGGCCCTCTTCCAATGAGGGTTTTTTTTTGCCAGTTCTAGGATCAAGATATTTGTAGAAAAGTTTAGCAAATGCATAGTACTTCTTACTATAACTTTTGTGTGCATTCATTTCCAAAAGCACTCTGCCCGAGGAAAAGACCAAATATATATTTAGTTCAAATGGTTTAAGCCTGGAACTTTACCAGCAACTAAAACTGGCAGTTTTTACTGGAAAAGGTTAGTCTGCCTTCACTGAGGGGCCCCTTCTCAGTCCTTTAAAAATAGTAATTTGCATCCATCTGATTAAGATTAGTTCTGCTTTAAACAAATTTGTGGATTCAATAGACATTTTGTGTTCTACTAAAATAATCCTGTATTCCCTGAAATAAATATCTAGGCAGTGGTCAGAACATCATGCAGCAGAAGAATTAGGACTATGGGTTTGTATTTCTAAGAAATACCTTTGTAAATAAAGAAAACATGATATTGGAATTAGTGAGAGACATTACATATGAAAATCTGTAATATGTCTTTGCAAAACTGCTTGTCAAATATTTTTCTGACCCGGACCTCAAATGTCACTGATTGGCCCTGTTCTCCAAAGGATCAGTCAAACCATGCAGTGAGTGAAGTTTAGCACTGCTTCATCATAAAAGTGCTTAAATTGGTCCCTCAGCAGTTTGGGTCTAGAAAGTAGAACCTCAGGCAGCCTGTTAATAGTTATTGGGAAATAAGAATAGCACCTCATTGATGTAATTTGTACCAGCAATCATATTATCACCTAGACTAACTGATAAGACACAAAAGTAACTTTCCAGTGTCTTGTAACTTTTCTGCAGAGATGAAAAAACTTCAGCCTCGTGTTTATTCTCATGATAATGAGAACAGTCACGCACATACAATAACATGAGTTATTTTAGTTTCCTAAACATTCCGTTAAACATTGTTTAATGGAAGAGTTAGTGCTATGTTTTGAGGTCAAGTTAGACTAGATTCTTCTGCTTTTCAAACAGCCCAATCTAGTTTGGTTGTGTTATCTTTGTTTCCCCCTCTTTCTTAGGTAAAGACAAATGGTGAGATATTTAATTCTTCCACATTTATAATTTTCCAAATTGCCTCAAACCTGGTCCTCAAGATTCAGAGGGTGCTTGCTTGTATCAGGAATAGTGTAACCAGCAGGAGTAGGGAAGTGATTGTTCCATTATACTCAGCTCTGGTGAGGCCACCTCTTGAGTTTTGTGTCCAGTTTTGGGCCCTCACTACTGGAAGGACATTGAGATGCTGGAGCACATCCAGAGGAGAGCAACGAAGCTGGTGAAGGGTCTTGAGCACAAGTCCTATGAGGAATGGCTGAGGGAGCTGGGGCTTTTTAGTCTTGAGAAAAGGAGGCTAAGGGGAGACTTTATCACTCTCTACAACTACCTGCAAGGCAGTTGCAGAGATGTTAGGGTTGGTCTCTTCTCTCTAGTGACAAGCAATAAAATGACCTGAAATGCACTGGCTTGAAATTGCACCAGGGGAGATTTAAGTTAGATATCAGGAAGAATTTCTTTACTGAAAGGGTTGTCAGGCATTGGAACAGGCTGCCCAGGGAGGTGGTGGAGTCACCATCCCTGTAGGTATTTAAAAGGTGTATAGATGAAGTCCTTAAGGACATGATCTAGGGGTGGACTAGTCAGGGTTAGGCTATGGTTGGTCTCGATGATATAAAAGGTATCTTCCAATCTATTTGATTCTATGAATCTCCCATTGCCAGCACACAGTCATGTCATTGTGTTACTCACAGTGATGGTTTCACCTTCAGGGGCTTCCAACAACCAGGAGCAGTGATTCAGATTGCTGTAAGGCTCTGGGTAGTTAGGACTTGCCACAACTCCCCTTTCACCTGACTGTATGCCACCGCAGGCTGAAGAAAAAAAGTAACATTTCAATACATTTTTTGAAGATTATTCAGCTTGTAATAGTACTAAACCACACTTAAGTTGGACTTCTATAGGTAAAGCTGAACAAGTCGTCTAAGAAAATGCAGGTTTTAGAGTCTTTGTCATTGAATAATGAGTAAACAGATGCAATGACCTTGAAATTTTTCATTTATTCTGATACCTAATATAGCTCTGCAAAACCTTTGGCAGCTGACAGAGTTGCCTCTTCCACCTTATCTTCCATGTATTTATTTCAGACTCCTAAGCAAACCAGTGCCATTCTTGGACCAACACAATCAAGTAGAAAACTTGCTGATGTGTCTAGATAAGCACCAAGGCTAAATTCAGCTGTGACAGGAAGAACAGTTGTGCTGGCAAAGTGGTGTAATTTGCTCTGATACAGCTTTAAGTGGATTTCAAAATGAGTGCAAAGGTTCAAGCACCAGAATGCATTTCAACCATGCTAGCACCCTGGAGGCCTGGAGTAAGTCAAACTTGGCTGGTGTTACCTGTTACATCCCTATTCCCAAGAGCAACCAGCTGTTCTGTGTCTTGCACTGCATTGCAGAAACTCAAATGCGGTTCAGGGAATGAGACAGAAAATAAATCTGAAAGTTAAATTGCTAGCATATGTTTGCTTTAGGTGGATATAAATAGTGGCAGGCACTGTGTAACTTTTGAGGACCTCTTTGAGAGTTGATCCCATAGTGTGTATTTTCAGCATCACCAAATGAATGGTAACGTTCCCCAAAAGTGCCTCAGTCAGCAAGGGCAACAGGCTATCAAGCCATTTACCTTCAAACGTGTAATGGGCCAAGAATCCTTTATCTTCTGTATTTTCATCACTTACAAAGTGTACCCAGATCTTGGGGGCAGCTATGACTAGTGGCACAGATGGTGCAGCCTGACCACAAAGTCTGGCTATTAGCTCTCCATCAGCATCCCCTGAGTAAAGAAAGGAAAAGAAAATATACTTTTCGAAACCTAAAAGTGCTACAGTAACATAAAGAAACACATAGGGCAAATGTGCATGTCACTTTGTTTTGAGTAGAAAACAAAGAAAATACATATCACAATTAATAACTGACTCCTTGTTACAGGTATAGGTAGAGTGCTGCAGTTCATTGCTGGGATCTAAATTTTGACAACAAGTAAGTTTTCTTCAAAGTTGTATTAATTACCTTCTCCAAAGTTGTATTAACAGCAGGATGACCTGCTGGAGAAGAGCTCTCTGGAGAAGGACCTGGGGGTCCTGGTTGATGACAGGTTGGCTATGAGACAGCAGTGTGCACTGGTGGCTAAGAGAGCCAATGAGATCCTGGGGTGCATCAGGAGGAGTGTGGCCAGCAGGTCCAAGGAGGTGATCCTCCCCCTCTACTCTGCCCTGGTCAGGCCCCACCTGGAGTATTGTGTCCAGTTCTGGGCTCCCTGGTATAAAAAAGACAGGGATCTCCTGGAGAGAGTCCAGAGAAGGGCTACGAAGATGATTAGGGGCCTGGAGCATCTCCCCTATGAGGACAGGCTGGGTGAGCTGGGACTGTTCAGCCTAGAGAAAAGAAGACTAGGGGGGGACCTTACTAATGTCTATAAATATCTTCAGTATGGGATGCAGGGGGAAATGGCCAGCCCCTTTTCAGTGGTCTGTGGAGACAGGACAAGGGGCAATGGCCTCAAGTTGGAGCACAGGAAGCTCCGCACCACCATGCGGAAGAAATTTTTCCCAGTGAGGGTGACAGAGCCCTGGGACAGGCTGCCCAGGGAGGTGGTGGAGTCTCCTTCTCTGGAGATATTCAAGTCTCATCTGGACGCCTATCTGTGTAATATGAGCTAGGGAGCCTGCTTTGGCAGGGGGGTTGGACCCAATGATCTCTTGAGGTTCCTTCCAACCCCTACGATTCTGTGATTCTATGATTAATGATCCTTTCAATATCTTGGGCACCCTCTCTCCCCTCCCTGCCATCCTGCTCACTTCATTTTCTGTGACCCGTCAGACCTGAAAACACAGAAGGTGCCCTAAAACTGAAAAGGTTTTTGAGCAGAACAGTGGGAAGAGATGGCCCAAGGACCTGGTCACATGGAAGCCTATTGAGTTTATGAGTTTGTGACATCCCCTTTAAAGTCAACAGGAATTTTGAGTTTTCTACCTTTTCTACCATATAGGGATGTGCTTTGTCCATGAACAAGCTGCTACTGCTGTATTAATAGTGGGCACCTCTTTCCTATGGAGCTGAGCATACTGTTCTCTGTATGGCAAAAAAACTGCCCGTATTTGTTCAAATTGTTGAAACCTAAAAGGAAAACACAAGTAGTTGCATGTCTGTAAAACTGAATGTTTGCTCATGTTGGTGTAAACTTATCCATCACATTATCCATCAGTTTCTGGTTATTATGGATATATTCTCAGGAGAAGAAAAATAAGTGTAATTAATAGTGTTCCTCACAACACCCAGGCAATGCCATTCCTAAGCTGGCAGGCTGCTGGCCTTAAAAGTCTCTCTTCAAAAGCAACTCCCAGCTCCACAGAGAGTGGCAGGCTTTTCTTGCAAAGAAGGCATTAGAGCATGAGGGAGAAACTTTGGGCAGTCTTCAAAGCCCTTTCACAGTTATTCCAAGTAACATGGCTGAGTAACTTCATCTTTCCATCATATAGAGTGACACAGCCACCATGTGAAATGTCTTGAAGCACAGAGATAAAAGGTGACATATAATAAAATTCTATACATGTAAATGCTAAAACCTGTCTTGTTGACATGAACTAAAAATTATACTGAGCTGTACAAGCAGAAGACATTAATGATAAATTACAATTTGGGAAAAAATAGTAATAACAACTTTGAGCATTAAAATATAAAGTGTACTTGTTCTTTTTTTGCACTTCTTACAAGGTGACAGATGCGACCCCGGTTACTCAATCTCTAGTGTGAAAAGTGACACCAGTCACCACCACTCTCATAGATGGCCAGCTGGCCAGAGATCTAGACTGTTGTTGAACAGAAAATGTAAAGAGAAATATTGTGCTGGAAGATTGGTTCAAACTGAAGGGAAAGGTCTGAAAAGAAAAAAAATAAGTCTTCCATGAAAGCCAAAATTTAGGAGTATATTTCACTGTAGCAAGGTGCTCAGCTGTATTATCATGTACAGACTGTGCACATGTCTGATAATATATCAACTTAATATAAACCCTTACCCTGAGAAATTTGAAATATTTGTCTATTCAGATTACATATTTCTCAGTGAATACACAAAATTAATTCTGCTTTTTTTGTTGTTTATTCCTTTTTTTTTTCCCCAGTACCATTCAGTGTGTTGTATGGGTCACTGAAAATAATTTTATATGTCTCAGCTTTATTTAGGGCATCTTGGGTAACTTACTGTTGAACTGGACCTTTCCCCAAATTCACATCTGCTCTGCTGAGGGTCTCAAACAGCACTCACCTGAGTTTAGAGATATTCTGTGCTATTTACATCTCGGTGCTCATTAAATGTTATTTGGCTGGATACACAGCTGGATTAGGGCATTCTGCCTTTGACGTAAGACTGGTTGTGAAACTGAAGATCCTTTAGTATGGCCAAAATGAACATTACTGTTTTGATTAAAAAACTGCGTAGAGCCAATAAGACTACATGTTACCATCTTTCCTTTGATTGTGTTGCCTAGAGGCCCGAGGTTCACAATAAAGTGAGTGTTGGGGACTGATGAGTAACAGAACAGATATATTTTAGTATTTCTTTCTCTGAGTTCTCTTTCTATTATTTCCCAGCTCCAGTGCATACGTGGGAGAGAACTGTCAGGCTAGGCGGCTACGCATGCTCTGGCTCTTCCCAGGGCAATCTGACAGTGTACAACCAAGAGCTCGCGTTCAAATGAATGCAAATACACTTGTAACAGATTCCTGCTCTCAATTCCCCCAGCTTGCTTTCAGAAATTATTTCCTGGTAAATTAGAACTTGCTCTCTCTGGGACTCACATATACAGCCTCTCAGTGAAGAAGACAGCTGGAGCTTTCATACTATACTTGGCATTAGTTGAGTGACTTTCATATGACATTTCCTGTTGCTTCATCTTGCAGAGAGCTAAAGATGCTCAGCTATGCAGAGATATTACTGGTGCATTAATCCTGTGATTGTTTTCCTTTTAAATGCTTTAGCCTGTATTTTGTGATGCAGTCTCACAGGAATTATGGATTTTGTTTTGAAGAACCATCATAGAGTTCAAAAGTGGGGTCTGAAGTGAGTATGCAGCCCTGAGCCTATGAATAATTAACTCATTCTTTACTCCATTCCTGCTATCCCCGGAGATATTTCAGGAGCAGGGAGGGAGAATGGCTACGGACCGAATAAATTGCTTTGATAACTCCAACTTCTCCTGACTGCCAGCTTTCAAGGGAGAGGAAATCAAATTCATATTTTAAGTTGTAAAGGGATGCTCAGGTATTTTCATAGAAAGATAGAATCACAGAATGGTTTCGGGGTTGGAAGGGACATTAGAGAACATCTTGTTCCACCTCCCTTGCTATGGGCAAGGACACCTCCTACTAAACCAGGTTGCTCAAAGACCTATCTAGCCTGGCCTTGAACACTTCCAGGGAGGGTGCATCCACAGCTTCACTGGGCAACCCGTTCCAGTGATGAGTTTTGCAACCACCAAAGCAATTAATCCCTCAAAGATACCTGCCCAGTTTTCCACTTTCTCCCCTGAAAGAAAAGGTGGTCAAATTCATGCATCCATTGTTCTGGCAATGAAATCCCACTCCTGCTCTAGGAGGCAACATGGAAGGCATGCATGTGAACACTCTCTCAGCTGTACAGATCCTACAACAATCTCTCTCTGCAAATACATGTGAACAAGATTTGCACAAACACAGTTGCACAACTGGAATCTTGAAAGGCTGAATCCATTCTCCATCTGAACATACAAACCTATTCGTAACTCTAGGTAGTCATACTGGCAGTCCTGGTGATGCTCCAAGTGGAAATCCTCAAAAGAGATATATATGGATGAGTTATAGTGAGAGGGATTTTCAATGGTCCATTCACAGTTCAGGTTACTTGTGTAATTTTTGACACCATCATAACCAGGAGAAGAGAAATTGCCACCTGTATATCCCATCAGGGGTCCACCACAAACTGCAGAAACAAAAGTTATTTTATTTAAATATAGTAATAATTCCTATATTAAGAGAACTCTTACCCCTGTTTATTCTGATATGTCCATGTCAGCAAGCATATGTATTGATTAGATAAAAAGTTTTTTCCATCTTCTTCCTACTTTTATAATGTTCTGCTGTGTACAAGAAAATTCTTGCCTAGTGTCCTGGAATTTATTGGCGAGTTTTTAAAGACATGTGTGTAAAGCAAAGAAACAACAGTTATTCAGAGTATCAAACAAAAAAAAAATTAAGAAAAAAAATTCAGCAGCACCATCGATACATCGTTTAATAACTTAATATTTTGACAAAATCTCATTGCAGCTCCAGTTCAGTATTCCTCAGATGTACCCATTACCTAATTCTAGACTCAAGAGATTTTTTTTTTCTGGGACATACCCTCAAGAGCAGTACACTCATGCTATGGTAGGATGCTTAGGGAGGAAATGGAAATTCAAGTTCGAAAAACTTAAGGCAGTAATAGTAAGGCTCTGCCAGCTGCCTTCTCTCTGGAGGCTGAGCTTGCAAAAGTAGGTTAGCAGCACTCTTTCACAAGCCACAATAAATTAATTACCCCCCTGAGTAATAAGGAAGCACTTAATTATTCCAGTTGTCTCTGGCACTATGCTTTTTGAATCTTTTTATGGAATAAGGCCACTTCAGACTATCTCTTACTCAAGACTAAGTACAAAACAATAAATCAGTGGTGTGAATAAGGACCATGATCCATAACAGAGGTTGTTCCTTCCATTTGAAGTTTGACATAACAGGCCCAAGAATTCTATAACTCCCAGAGATTCTCCGTTTTTTCAAGTCCTTTCAACTAATTAAAGATACATATCTACCCCCATCCAGACATGTAAGAGAGGGGGAAAAAAAGTAATAGAGATTTGTTACCTGTTTAGTACTTTTGTACTTTTAGGACAGTACTTTTGCTATGAAATGATTCACCAAATATCAATCACTAAATTAAAAATACACACAGTACCTGCATCTTCACTAGATGTGTATGAGACACTGAAGCCTCTAGCTGCATGGGACACATCTGTCACTAAAATTACTTTCATTGTGTTTCCAGAGGATTTCACCTCAGTGCCTGCATTTACTTCACCACACAGTTTGGCAAGACGGGGAGAGTTCTCTCGGAGGCCATTGTAAACCTGTTGGGTCAAAATAAACTCTTATGAGATCAAAATACAGTCTTAGGAACATCTCCTGTATGACTTAATAGTGCTTTACATCTTTAAGACAAGGTTCATTGATGTACCTCACAGCAGATTAGTTCCCAAATCTACTCAAAACCTTGGAACAAACAGCCATTGCTCTGAGTGGATGAGGGTGTGAAGTAGAACATCAAAAATAACGTGGTTTTTTGGCAAAGCACAAATATATTCCCTCTCTCTTTAAAAAAATAACACAAAAAACCCCCCCAACAAAAGCCAACAGAAATTGAAATGATTTTACTGGGAAAAATAGTTATTTGAGCATGATATTTATATCTTCAATCACTCAATAATATCACTGGTGATATTCATTCCATGTCAAATGACTCTCTTTGTATTCCTGCTAAAGCCAACATCATCTTTATCAAAACTTCCTCCAACATATTCAGTGCTGGTGGGCATTTTTGATTAATTCACACATTTCACTTTTTGATGATCCAGATATATTTTGCTCATTTTCTCTTATATAGCCTTTACCCTAGGAGTTAATTTCCTTCTTTCTACTACTATCTCAGCAGTGCAAGTGAGGCAGAAATAATTCTTCCCACTGAGACTTGAAATACGTTAGAGTCCTGAAGGCAGAAAAGCTGGCGGGACAGATCTTCCTTTAAGAGATCATTACTTCGTTAATCGATAAAAAGCCAGCTCCCCATGGTCTATCTAAAGCATCTGTGGAGGAAAACAAGGAGAAGATCATCTACAAATCACCAGGGAGAGCTACTTCACCCCCTCACACTCCTGCATGGGCTGGCTTCTGATCATACTAAAGCTAATTCTGGTGTTTGAACTGCTAAGATGAACAAATGGGAACCAAAACTAGATCTCACATTCCTGCAATGTCAGAGAGGAATCATATTTTTGAGACATTTCTACATCTGGCCAGGTCCAGTTCTGTAGTTTGATTTTTTTTTTTCACTAAATAAAAAAAAAAAGGAAAATAACCATGATAAAATAACCATAATCTATCTTTTTGTAGATGGGGTCTGATAAAGAGGTAGAATTTCCTGGGGTTTCCCTGCCTTTCAGAATATGTGAGTCCAACACATTAGCACCCCTTTGTTGCAATCTGCTTCTTTCTTTCTTTCTCTCTTTCTTTCTTTCTTTTTTTCTCTCTCTTTCTCTCTTCCTCTCTTTCTTCCTCTCTTCCTCCCTTCCTCCCTCCCTCCCTTCCTTCCTTCCTTCCTTTTCATTTACAACAATAACCAACAATGGGAGTAGCAACCTCCAGAGTTGAAAGAGACCTGGAACTCACTGATGCACTTTGTGTCCACAGAAAAGAGACACTGAAAGCTTTCAAAAATGCCAAAGCTTTTTTCTTTAACTGATAAAGATACAATTCCAATGATTTCTTCAAATCCTCCCTGCTGCCTGGCCCATAATTAAAACAAGCAAATGGTCTTAGAGACCCTATAGCACTAACTTTCTCTGATTTATGTGTCTTCCCCAGATTAAATTATGATTTGTTTTAAAACCAGATGCAGACCTGCAAATGACATTTCAGCTCTATTACATTCATAAATGCTCCATAAAAGGATTAGGAAGGGCATTTCCTGCCTTCGTGCCCAATACAATACTCACAGCCACGTAATCTGACGAGCATCGCCAGTGTTCTTCAGTATTCATATCATTAAAGGTTAGAGTCACGCGTCGGCCTCCTTCCACCGTGATCCTCCATTCACATACTCGGTTGTGTGGGTACAAGTTAGGATAGTTGGGTGAAGTAAATGTTCCAACAGGGGCAGTAAAATCCCCGCCACATTCTGAAATACCCCAACATTGGGACATTCTTAGAGCAATGCATCACTTACAGAGTTATAGAAAAAAACTAATAATGCAAGAAAAGGAGCTCCTGAGAGCTTGATTTGATATGTCTGTCCCGTCCATATGTTTGTCTAAACAGCTACATTTCTGCCAGTCTTTATCACTCGGACATAAATGTAGTTGAATATTAATTAACCAGAGCAGCTTCTTTTAGTCTAATTAATATTCCCTTCTCTGAAGGGCTCACACCAGGCTTCAGAAGCCTGGCTTTGATGTCAAGCAATACAAGTCTCTGACTGTGGCAGGACTGGGACATTTCTGCTTTTCAGATGACCAGGCAGCACTACGAAGAATGATCAGGGTCTCAGAGTGGGTAATGGTGAAGGATGTGGTCGTCTGCCTCTGCTTAACAGAGGTAGACAAAAAGGCTTCAGGGAATTTAAGCAATGCTTTTTCAGTACAGTTATTTTGTGGTTTTCCTATTTTTGTTATGAATATCAAATTGTGCTCTAAGGAAAGAATACTGAAGGTCTTGGGTATAAAGTGCATTTTTCTTCTGAGACTAATGGTTCAAATTTACCAGCTTACACTTGGTTTCCTTCTAAAATACAGAGACACAGTTTAATGGAGTTCTGGGAGAGAGTTAGTGCCTTTCCTCACCATCACAGACTCCTGCAGAACAGTCAAATCTGTGTAGTCACCTGTATTAAAGTTTTGCTAATACAATTTCTCTCCTGTCATTGCATAACAGGGTCCTGGGAGCATAATAATATCACTATATCACCCCTCCCCCCCAACTCCCCTTCCTCCTCCTTGTTATTTTATTGCAGAGGCAAACATGAAGAATATGGAATCTTTCAGCTGAGCTTTAAAATGAGCTGGAAAGAGTTAAGAGTTGGCCAGAGATTTTTCAAGGCAACTGCCAGAAAGAATTTCTTTAAAAGTAGCCATATTTTGGCAGGATAAGCATTGCATGGGCACTAAAGAATGTGAAAGAGAAGTGTGAAGCAGGAATAGGTCTATGTCCTTAGTCCTGATCAGAGCAGCTCTTTGAAGTCATTGCACTCAGTACCAGAAGCAGCAGGTACACACTGAAACACATGAAATTCCACGCAAACATATGAAAACACTTTTTGTGGTGAGGGTTACTCAACATGGGAATAGGTCATCCAGAGAGGTTTTGGAGTCTCTATCATTGAAGATATCAAATGCCTAACTGGCCACAGTCCTGGGCAGCTTCCTCTGCTTGAGGAAGTTGAGCAGGGGGTTGCATTACCTCATCTCCAGAGGCCCCTTCCAACTTCAACGCCTCAGTGGCTTTGCAGTTCTGTGATTCTGTGTAAAACCTACAGGTTAAAAACTATTTCCTTTATGAAGATATAGAAACATCACTCACCTCAGAGTGACAGAATAACATAAAGGAAAATCACAGCATTTCCTTACCTTCCCCCTCATCAAGAAGGATGTGGGAAGGGTATGTTAGGACATCTGTGGACTGATTGTTGGAGAGAAAAAGTGTGGAAGAGTGTTCTTTTGTGAGACCTACCACTGATGGCAACATCCATTACAGCAGGAGACTACTTGCCTCTCAAGGTTTCAGCTTGGCTAAGTAATGGTCAGAGAGCTCTATTCATACTTCCTCCAGAGTTTAAGAGCAAAGACATACCACTCCAAGAATAAATGATCTACCATATATGCCACACTAGTGCAGTTGTGGTCTGTGGCCTAGGTTGCTTCTCTAAGGGTAACCTGCAGCCTTTCAAATCCAACCTTCAGTACTGGAATCAAAGCGCAGTCTGAATCCTCGGGCATTGACTGATCCATCAGTGACAAACTTGACATAAGCTAAACTGTCAGAGGTGTCCACAGCATCAGGGAGAGTATTACCACAGTACTTGCCCAACAAATTGCCTGCAAAAAACAAATACAGAAAGACAATTTTATATCAATATATTATTTATATTTATATTGAAGGATCACTTTCCAATTTAACCAGGAGTAAGCTAGGAAAATCCAGTTATTGCTGGGAAATAGAAGGGTTTTGTTTGCCTTATTTTGATTCAGCAAGCAAGTTAGACAGAAGCAAATCCTGTTCACTGAAAAAGCTCACATTGTACCCAAAGGGAAATTCTTTCAGGAACCTCTGATGAGGTTTTGTAGTAGTACAAAGGAAGGGAAGACAAATACTGAAATAATTCTCAGACCTGAAGCATTGTATTCTCGAATCTCCACAAAGTCATTTGTGCAGTCGGAGGAGTTTTGAATATCTAGGCCTTCTATTCTGATGGTAAGATAGTGGCCCCTGGGACCCTGCAGAAACCATTCACACAGTAGGTTGTCTTGATAATGAAGCTCAGGATACCCCGTGCTTTCCACGACACCAGTTTGTCCTATCACTGTTCCACCACAGGGAGCTGCAAAAGGAAGAACATTGCTTGGTTCACTGAAGGACCTTAGAAAGATGACCTTTCTCCTAAGCAGGACTTAAAGCCAAGGCACCACTGAACTGTTCTCTAACTGTGGTAATAAAACAGGAATTACCTTCCAATTAAAAATTTTCCACATTCTCCTTCTAGTTCAAACACTACTAGGTGGGGTGGGGTTTTTTTGTCTGTTTTTTTCTTGGATTTTTTTTTCCACACACTGTCTTCCATTGAAAACATCCCTTTCTCTCTGTCATATCTCCTACTAGTTTGAATAAACTCACAGATTTCAAGGTATCTCATCTTTACCCATGTCCATCTTTACCAAAACATCTTGAAAAGCTGTATCAGATAATTATAAAGTTTGCTAAATGCGGATCTAAATTTTTTATAACTGGTAAAAGTTGACTGCTGGTTTGGGCCCACAACTGTGTCCAAACTCCTCTTCCTTTCCTGTTCACACCCCACTCCTTGCGATGCCTTGGTAAGGCATCACTGCACAATTTGTGAGATAGCTATTTATTTTTAATTTTCTCTCTCTCTGAAAACTCCTTTCTCTGTGGTACCTGCAAATGCATGTTCATAATACCAAGGCCTACAGCAAATAATATTCCCAGGTGAGATCACTGGATTCTACAGTGTATTCCATGTGTCTGCTAGTTACAGTCTTTCATAGCAATAACAGATGTGTTCATACTGTCTGATCTTTTGAGTGATTTGTTCTTTGTTCCAAGATGATTGGCATACAGCTGACATACTGTAAATCTGTTATGGATAAATACAAACTGTGGCTTCAGACACTAATAATATTTTCTTGCAAGCTGCTTTAGTTTTCACATTCAGAAATATCATAGGACACTATATTGGCTTAAGGGTTTGAGATCTTACACAATCAGTTAATTTCCATGCAAAGCAATATAGCCCACTACTTTGCCTTTGAGAAATTAACAGTCCTAGACTTTCCTATATGAGTGACGTTAACATAATAGCTGCTATTCTCCGATATTCTTAACATTATCAGTGCAAAAAAACTAGCATATTTCCCAATCTGATCAGATTATTTTTTATTTAATTGTAGAACTTTGCTAGTGCTTTCTAACCCTGTTTTTGCAGCTTGAGAGCAAATAATCTTGAAGTATTTCTTTTCCCAGATGACAAATAGCAGTGGGTTCTTATTGTTCATTCCTTTTTCAGTCCATTGTTGTGCTGCCCATTTGTCTAGCAGCGCTGTTGTTATAGATCAAATTAAATTTATATAGAGAAGATCTTAATTTGTTCTCCGGCCAACTCTCAGCTGATCTTTGCATTCCCCTTCAGAATCTTGCTCATGAAAGTGACACTAATTCTGCATGCTGAAAATCAACTCTTATTACATTTATGCACATCAACCTGCCCCTTTGACAAGAGATATCCAGTCTTTGTTTCCACTCCTGCAGATCTCTCAGCACTTTTCTATTCCCATTTCCACAGTTTCACGCCTTGCAGAACATGCTGATGTCAACCCATATGATGATTCTGATGCTTTAGTTCTAAGAGACACATGTCTGTCAATCCACCTCATAGGCATGACATTACAAAAGCTTGACACTTGTGACCAACATCTTCTCTAAAATGAGGGAAATTGGTAAATGCAAGCATTACCGATGGAATATTTAGCATTGAATCCCATGCGTGTGGCACGGCTGTCAGACCTGAACCTCAGGTACATGACAGCTCCTGAGGATCTCTGTGAGCCTGGCATCAAACTTCCACACAGCTTGGCAATGATGGGGGCAGTGGAGTCAGCACCATTACGTAGCTCTAGATAACTGGAAGTGCAGCTAGAAGAGAAGAGAATTTTTTGTTCAATGTCTAGCAATAGTGGTTTGAAATCATTTCAGAAGGTGCACAAAGTCATGAAGCTGTAGGGAATTAGATTGGTTTACATCCATTGTGACCAGGACAGAATCAACAAGTTCATAATCAATGATAGTTATGTAATATTTGGATCAAAAGAATCTATGATCAGATCAGATCAGATAGAAGCAAGTCCTGGGGAGGGATGGGAACTGCTCTGATAAAGTAGTTGTCACCACCTTTAAGATACATTTTTTGGCAGTGTTCAGATTGAGCAAATATTCCCTACTAAGTCTCACTGATGACTGTTGAATCAAAACAGGAAGGAATAAAAATTCAAATTCAGGAGCTTACTTAGGTGGACTTGGAAAGACTGAAAATATCTTAAATAGCAACTTTGCCTGCAGAATGATGCTGTATCCCAGGAGGCCAGAGCGAAATGACACCTTTGGGATTCTTCATCCTGCACTGTTTTTTCTGCACATGGTCTCACAGGAGAGGGTCACCTTTGTCCTACAGTGGTCCAGCCCCAAATCAGTGATGCTACATCAGCTAGAAACTAGGCCTTATGTTATGCTGCAGGCAGAAGGTGCAAAACATGTAGGTGCATTGCGAGTCAACAGACAGGAGGAAGCCAAATTGTTGGGGTGGTAATCCATTTGATTTAGAACTACTTGAGAGTCAAAATGATTGGACATCTGAATATGAAAGGACAAAATGGAAGAGATTTTAAAGAAAGCCCCTTTCTACCATTGACTCTTCCTCTCTGTTATATTTATCTCTATCATGCACTGCAAAGTCCTAGGAATGCAGAACACTGGCTTGACAGCTTCAGTGATCTCTCTCAGAAATTTCCTAATCACTTTTGATTGTAAATCAGGAAGTACACTCTAGGGACTGTACTAGAGAAAGTAATGGGGAAAGAAGGAAAAGAATGGAGTCTCTGAAGAAACACAGGCAAAATAATGGGGATATATACTTTGGTGATGGTTCAATGTAAAACTGATCTTCAAATTGTAGCTCTACTGCACGTCCATTAGGAGCAGTTATGGTCCAGACACAGTCAGCATGCGGGGGATAATTGCTTGGATAGTTGGGAGAAGATGTATATCCAGTGGGGTTGAAATCACTGACATAAATATTTCCTCCACAAGCTGAGAAAGATCGCCAACATAAAACAACAACATGTTAAGAAAATGGGTGAGGCATCAAAAATATGAGTAATCACAGTTTCCTTTCAGTGTCATATAGCTACACCAAAACCAAATGCATTTTACTGCTTGTTATAAGACATTTTACTGAAGTTGAGTCCTATGTTCCTGTGACCCTGCTTACCTAGCCCTCCTTATTTCCAGATGTTCAGCGCCCTGAATTAAATGGCTTTTAGGTCTTCTTTGGATTGCTTCTAAACCAAGCAGAAATATATTTCTTCCTTTGTTCATACCTCAATTCCCAAGAGCTAGAAAGATTACAAGTCAGACCCATCCATCCTTGTGTGAATTATTTCCTACCTCTGCTCTCCAAAAACTGAGATGCCTGTTGGATACTTACTGTATGTGCAAGGAATGGCAGTCAGACCAAACATGTCCTTTATCCTACAAAAATCTTTACTTTAATTAGAATTTTTGTCAAAACCCTCCATTAAGTTCTAGAAATACTGATTTAACACAGGGTGTTAGTCAAATTTTATAACCCTTTCCCTTCATGAATCCCCTGCAGTAATGCCAACAATAATTCTTCATGGCAGCAGGGAAAAAAAGGCAGAAAATGAGCACTTAAAAATTTGAGTAGATTGACAGGTTGTCTTAGTTATGTTTAGTTATGGTGTTTAACAGGAGATCTCCTGGTATCTCAAGTGCCATGTGTCATTAACACAGTGGAATAACTGCAAATTCCAAGTCCCTGATTTACCCCTGGGACCCGAGTCTCTATTTTTTCATTCTTTCAAAAAAATGTCAGCTCTGGCAGGGAAGGTTATTTTCTCAGCTGAGAGTAAAACTTGTGAGAAATGTTACCATGTTTTGAGACACACTATCCTAAATCATTCCTGACATCATTTAGCACTTGTACTGGGTACTTGTTTCCAGGTTTTTTTTTCTTTCCTGCAGGAAATTTTAACAGCTCTTCCTAACTATAGAAGCCATTTCCCTGCTCAGAGATTCCCCCTAAGTTGTTTTTTAGGCTGTGTTTTTTGTTTTTTGGGTTTTGTTTTTTTTTTTACTTGAATATCTCCAGGTTCTATGACCAGGAGCTGGGTCTCTGAAAAAGTAGAAATTTGAGTGCCGGATCAGAGGTCATGCACTAGAGAAGGAAACAGGACATTTTTGCAAGACATCTGATTTTACCAGGGTTGGGGCTTACAAGGAGAACCTCCTTCAAGAGGACAAACTCCAAGTTATATCTACCTAATTACAGAATTTATTTCCTAGACTTACCTAGACTCTTAGCCTCGTATTTCAGTTTGAATCCTTGACCCTCATTTCTGCTGTCAGAAATGAAGTGGACAAGCAGCTGATTGTCTGTGGTGTACATGGTAGAGAAGGGGCTGCTTCCACAAAACCGTCCATTCCCTCTTCCGGACACCAAAGGTGGAGCAGCATTATCTAACCCATTCTTCAGCTGAAACAGAAATTGCCAACATCACTCAAGCAAACAGCCTGGAGCATAAGCTTCGAGCACATACCATCTCAATGCTTCCAGCCATGGGGGGAAACAATAACCTAGTGATTAATTAATGAACAGGAATAAATTAGAGAGAGAAAGAAAAAAAAATCTCTGTGGTATTTCTCTTTGGTATTTCCATCCCCTGACAACTTCTGCTGCCTTACTGACACTGAAGTCTGTAAGATTCCATAGCTTTAATAGCTTTGAGGATTTGGTGACCTAGACAATAACCTCACCTCAACATAATCTCCAAGGTTGCAGGAAGCATCCTCACTCTTAACCTGGAAAGGCTGTTCAAAATGGACAGCAATGATAAATCCAGAGGTTACCGCTACACGCCAGGAACAATTCAGATTAGGAGCATAGTCTTGAGGGTAGTTGGGGGATGTTATCACACCACTGCTTGTGTGCAAATAGCCTCCACAACCTGAGAGAAAGGAGTTGAAGCACAGAAAAATATATTAGCATCAACTATTCACATAGTCATTTAGAGAAAAGCCCTGTCTGCTAAAAGGAAGATGTGACAGGTAAAAGCAAATGTTGAAGCAAGTGCATGAAGGGCATAGAGCAATGCACACAATGAACGATCTCCCAGATCTAAGGTAGTAGGTTGCAAGTTGACACACACTAAACATCCTGACGGTGAGATTCAGTTCTCAGACAACAGATGAGTAAACAGGCAGCTACGCCAAGGACTTCCCATGGCATGAGCATATTGTTACAGTCTGAGTACACTGCTTCTAGCCATGAGCCAAAAAACCGTCACCTGCTCAAGCTGCCAGTCAGAAAACCTTCCTCTGGCTGCCCACTGTTATCATAACACCTCAGCTGGTGCCTCAGTCAATTTTTGTCCCTGGGTGCACATGGGGGGAGTGCCACTGGAAAATGCAGACATTCCTTATGGCACTTGTACAGCTTTCTGCATCTGTCTCTCTGGTTTCTATCTATGCTTTGAGTCATTTATTTCCCTCTCTTAGTTGGGGCATTCTTTCACCCTTTATCTGGGCTGTTATAAACTTAGGCATACACCTTGCTTACTTCTGAAAAGTGACTGGTCTGGCTGAATAATGCTTTGTTGTACTGTATTGTATCGCTGGGAAAATAGCAAATTTTACCTTTGCAGTCAGACATTTATTAATGTGTATTCATGGGATGTGAATAATGGGTCTGTGTGATTAATTTGATAGACTCTAGACAGCTGTTTAAAATGCCAGAGCCTTTTCTCTCCTCACTCTATTGTTAGCAGCAAAGCAGACATTTGTCTTGGGGAAAAGAAACAAATCTTACTTTTGTGGTAAGAGGCATTAAACCCAGCTCCAGTAACACTTGCATCTGAGATGAAGTGGATGAACATTGCCTCTCCAGTTGATCTTATTGGGCCAGGAGGTTCTTGTCCACATAGTGTAGCCAGCACTGGAGAAAGACTGGTGTCTCCTGGCATCAAAAGAAGAAATGTTAGTGTTAAAAAACAAAGCAGTTCACATCTTCCTGTTGGCTGCTGTCTCTCACACTTTCTGGTGGGTGCTTTTCAAGTTCTTTAACCCCTTACAGATCAGTAAATACTTGTATAAACCACCAGATATTTTTCTAGACTTAGCTAGTTTTATTTTAGCTAGCAGAATGTCTCAGCATAGACAAACTATGGATTTACAGCATGTTCCCATTATTATTTTGATTGCTTAAGCTCAATGGACATGAGAATTCCAGGGACCTTGAGTATCTATTGCATGCTGTTGGGGTAGGGTGAGATTGGCTTCTTACCATCTTGGATTATAAGTTTGTCATAGTTGCACGAGCTGTGAGATTCTATGTCTAAGGCTAGGATATTAAACTCAACAGTGGATCCAGGAGCTCTGATAAGCCACACACAGTCAGCAAGATTTCTGTAATACATGGGCCAGTCCGGTGAGAAGAGGAATGAAGGTGTTTCTTCAGTTGTTGCAGTCCCTCCACATGCACCTGTTACATACAAGAAGATAAAAATGAAAGCATTCTCTTTTTAAACTGAACACATCAATTTAAGATTAAAGTTCAGCACAATGGGGGCACCATGATGATGTGTGTTGTCACAGGAATGCCTGCTTCAACCATTGGTTCAGTTTGGACTTGGAGTGCAAACCCTGAATATCCTGACCTATAAGGATGTTCCTGTGCTTCCTGGTGCAGCATGTGACCTATTATACCATGAGGAATATCTAGCAAAAGACTTATGACCATTTACAACAGGTTGCATATCAGAAAGGAGTGGTGCATGCTTAACCAATAATACATAAACAATTTAGACACCCCACCCCTCACCTCACCCTCCCCCGAACCTGAAGCATTTTCTCTACTCCGAATGTTTCAGCTATAATTTAGATCCAAACGGAGTCCTTGCTGGGATATCTAGTGGCCCAGTGCTCTCCCAGAACATCAACACATTACATAGTGCCACTGTCATACAGATCATTTAAACTCATTACATGCTGCTACTGTCCTGCAGAGACACAGGGATCCTTTATCCCCCTGTCCCCAAAAATCTGCCATCAGATTTAGAAAGAAGACATTGCACTATGTCCTATTTAATCTTAACTTCCTCTTGTTGAACAGCTCAGAGAAAAAACAACGGTACAAGAAAAATACTCCTCCTCCTTTTTGTTACTTTTTCATGAAAGCATATAAAATGCTCAGGTTTCATTAATTACCTGTGTAAATAAAAATGCCCCTCTACCAACTCGCTTATTTTTTAAAAACTGTAAAACAGTATATCAGAGTCCCTAGCAATTTTTTTAAAAGTTATTAAAATGATTAATTAAATGTCAGTGAAAGCTTTCCCTCCATTAATAGCTAGGACTTTCTCTTGTGGGGAAGTTTTTTAGATAAAGTTCAGTATATCACTGGCTACATCACTTTTCACTGTGCAGCACACTGAAAACCCACCTCTAGTGATTGTGCGTGTAACAGCAGAAGCATCCACTGCATACCACTCCAAAAGAAAGCCTTTTCCAGTCACAGAGGAATCTGACTGGAACTGGATTGTCATTGAACTGCCAGAGGATGCAAAAGAAGCAGGGTCTGCTCCACAGTATGTTGCAATAGGACGAGAATGAATGGTGGGCCCATCATAAACCTGCAGACAGGAGAATGGTGCTGTTCCTCACACAGGCAGATTTTCATCCACCCAGCAAGTTTCCAAGGAGAAAATTACCCTCTTTAAACAACGGAGGGATCTTTTAGGAAACCTCAGAAAGAAACTTCTCTTACAAAAAAATGAAACAAAATCGCCCTTTCCATTATATACTGTTAATAGTGAAGTTTTCACAGAAAAAGGATCTGAATGGAAGGCGTCAAATTCAGCTCATTCCCCACTACAGGGCTGCTCTTTAAGGACAAGGACTGATGTCCCAGGTTAAAAAGGTCCACTGGTACAATCTTGTTCCTTGCTGAAGAAAAAACCATGAAAAACTGGAGGAAAAAATGGCATTTTTCTGTGGGTGTGGCTTTTGGTTGGTTGGTTTGTGTTTGATTTTTTTACCTTTTCCCTCTGAGGAACACACATATTTTAAATTCCATTAAATAATTATACTGTATTATTTTAAAATTAATTTATAATATAAAGTCTTGGCTGGTTAAAAGATGTTTCTATTTTGCCACCTTTCAAATCTTTTTTGTCTTCTTGTCCTCTTCCTCCAGTAAAAACATCCAGTAGAGAAGGCTAAGAAATATTAAATAAACATTAACATTACACCGAAGATCTGATCCTTGAGTCAGGTTAAAAGTCAGGCTTATTCATACCCACTGAGTGTCTAGCTGATATAAAAGACTCATTTCGCATTCTAAGGGGCAGACAAAGAAAGGCAGGGTGAGTTAGAAGAAAGAAGATGCTGTTAAAATCTGATGTGAGATGAAGTAAAAATTATATTTCCATTCTGAACTAACATTATATCTGGGTATCAGTGAGCTAATAATGAATAAAGGGAATATATTGAACTAGTACCAACTTTCATTTTCCCAAAGATGAAAGAAAAGGATAATTACTGAATCAGATGGCTAAAAACAAACAAACAAAGATATTTAATTTCTTTAACTAAGTAGTCGTGTTTAGCTAAATTCAGAGAGATGTTGTTACCTCTGTTGTTCTACTTCGCTTAGAACCATGCAGTCTGTATTTTTTAGCATGGTAAAAAGGCTATTACAGGAGGGTACAGAAAAACAACCAACCAGGAAGAAAGAGGTACCTTCCGACTGCCAACAGCAAATTATGGATCCAGAGAGAAAAGAAGGTGCAAGCAAAGGCTTATTCTTTGTAAGATTTTAAAATAACCTTATTTTTAGAGGCACTGAGATATTATTGTCACTGTTGTTGTTAACCGAATCAGGAAAGAGCAAAGTTCAATTTGGTATCTGACCTGAAATTCTGGGATTTAAAATTTCAAGATGGTAAATTGTAGACTTATTTTTAATAAGTTTCAAACTGACAGCTTGGAAATACTTGTTAGAGAGCCAAAGACATGTAACCCTTCTTTATAACAAAAAATTATTTGACAGCAAAAACAATAAGCCACACCAGATCCTCAGAAATTCTTCACATTCCTCTTGTACGGTTCACTATTCATCATTTTTATCAAAGTTAATGGAAATAAAGTAACTTCTCACAATGAAATCACCTTTAGCTTGTCATAAAGGCATCTGTGATGATTTTCGATATCCATCTGCAGGACACGGCCGTGGATGACTTGTGAAGCGTTAACGCTTATCCGCCACTCATAATTGGAATGGTGAGGGTAACTTCTGGGCCACTGTGGTGAAGTTATTTGTCCTCTGTTTCCCACAATGTCATTCCCATACACTGAAAAACAAGACAGAGACAACCAAAGCTTCTAATTCACGTAGATTAAAAAAAGCATTGGGGCCCAACCTGAAATACAGCTTTCAATTCAGCCCATCTGACTTAATTTACTTAGGACTAGACAGTGCTGTGAGGCACCGTGTCTCAGACAGTCCTAGGATGCACATATAATTATTTTCTTGTTGTGAGGGATGCAGTGTGTCCTTATCTAAGGCAATTACCTGTTCGAGCCATGTTGCTTTACACATGGAAATGGGAAGATGGCATATCTAAACTCCTCCCTAACAGCCTACTTCATGTTCATTTCTTCCCAAGAAACTTTAAAAACAATTTTTTTTTAAATACCTTTGTACGTTCTGGTAAAAAATGGTTTTGATTTCACTGAGCTCTGACCTTTTGTTAATTCTTTTTGCAAATGAGTGGTAAAAGTCTCAAAGTAAAAAAAAAAAAATTAAAAAATTAGAGTTTTAGCTTGCATAATCAGAAGGTCTGTGGGTGTTTAACTTCTGCCATCTGCTCATGCAGCAAGTTGGACTGATGTGTGCAATGGTCCCTTGCAATTTTGGAGCATAAACTGGAATAATTTCCTGTTCTTCTCATTCTGCATCCTGGGTGTTCGCACAGATCCAAACTGGAAGATGGGCACTGGGGTACTCAAAAAGCAAAATGGAAAGCTGGAAAATAAATGGTTCTTTCTTAATTTGTCAATTGCCAAATAAATGGCAACATAAACACTGAATGCCATTGCTCACTCTCAGATAGCAAAGACATTTTTAATTCTAATAGGCTCCTTGCAAACTTGGGTTGCCATAAAAGATTTTAGTATACAGCTTTTATTTCTATCTTCACAGCCCAACACTGACAAAGGAAGAATCTGGTAACAGCTGATAAACTGTTAGAAAACAGCCAATGAAATAGAGAACATTGTATTTCCCATAATCCATTAAGCTTTTCTGCTTCTGCAAGGATGGTAATATCAATTTGAAAAAATATTTTCTTTTATGATAATCAAAAGAATTTAATGTCTAATTCTTCTGATTATGTTACATACACACATGTTCTTTCTGACGTGTTTCAGAGAATACCTTTATATTCAGCAGATACTTTACACAATGTTTTTAAAGTGAATTCACAGCTTTACTGACATAAGCCAGAATTTTCTAATGGACTTTACAAGGCCAAACACTCAGTTCTGTGAATCATTTTGGAAGTGTTATGAAACAACAGTTTTCCATTAAATATAATTTACTTACAGTGAGAGAATGTGGCCCTGAAGCCGACATCAGTGCCTGAGCTGTCTGAGACAAATTTGACCCACAGGATATGTCCAATAGTAGAAGTATAATTTGAAGGCAAAGATTTCCCACAGAATCGTCCTGCTAGAGTGCCTGTATCATTCCCTTCACGAATCTCCACGTAATCTTTGGTGCAGTTGCTACTAGCTTCCACCTGAAATTCCCTGTTTCAATAGCAGTAGAAGAGCATTATCAGGGATATGATTGACACGTACTTCAGAGTTTGCCCTGCCAAACTTCAAACCTGCCTGTAGCTGGTATCCTGCTGGTAACAGCAGCAAAACCCTCCAGAGTCCAGAAGTCATTGCTCATTATGGGGCAGTGCTACTAATACAGGTTCTTTCCTTTCTTGCCCCTTATTTTATGACAGAGCTTGAGTTTACAAAGTTATAACTTTTAAAGAGTTCTCAAACCTTTGTAATACTTGTTCTTCAATAACAACAATGAAACATAGAAAGATCCTGATATATATAAACCAGATTTTTAATGTAAGTAAATAGTCTGACCTCATCAGACTATTTACTGGGTGAGAGGATACTTTTTTGCCTTACAAATCAATTTGCAGCCCCTTCCTAAGTGTATTATTTCAGTACAGTCTCTCATGAGAAAACAATTTCTAGAAGCATATGTTTATTTGTAGTTAACACCTCAGAGCTCAGAAATCCCTAATAGTTTCTCCTGAATTTGTAAATATTACTGCCTCTCTGAGTTTCACATATCTGGGTGTGCAAAGTAATAACAAAGATTGTTACAAACTCTCTTAAACCAGTTTTTACCTTAGAAAAAGAACTGGATTTAGTAAAGAAATTATAAATTCTAAGTTATTGCACCAAATTGAATGTTAAATATATTCCAAAAGTCATTATGTTATTCTAAGTGAAGTGCTTTGATTCAATCCAATAGACTTTCCAGAAGCAGGCCGTGAATATATAGTAAAGATTCCAGAGAGTGCCTCTTATAACCAATGCTCCAAATATTTATGACTTCTGATTTTCTAGTAACAGCTCCTCCCCTTCAGTCCTGAATATAGTCACATGTGTTCAGTGTACATGTGCTGTGAAATGGTTCCAACCTCTCATCTGGATATACTTCTGACTAATTTAAAGCCAGCCCTGAAATTGCAAGATGGGCATTTCTGTACAGACTGAGCTGAAGAAAATTAATGCCTTGTGCCAACAAAACTTTATAAACCCCTAGTATTAAATAAAATAAAATAAATCTGTTTCTAACACAATTACTCCATGCTTTCCAGCATTTTTGGTTTGCCTTTCAGCTATGTTTAACCGAAGAGAAAGAGTTTACATCTACTCAGTGTCACTTTATATAACTGAATGTACGCTCTGCTGATAGTTTCTGCTTTACACTAGATTTCCAGTTTGGTTCTGAAAAGTTGTTATTCATTATTTTGTAGTAAATATTTTGGAAAATGTTTTCAGGCTGTAGTACTTTTGCTCTGCTTCAGTGAGTAGAGGGATAGAATGTCCTTTTTATTGAGTTAGGGAATCAGTATGTGCCTAACAAATTGCACCTTATGCAGTCAGCATGTTACTGGGCAGACTTTCCTTTTGTCCTGATTAAGTCTAAATGCAGGTTTCAGAATTACTTTTTATTTTCCTGCTGATTCTTGATAAGATTTGCAAAAGCTTAGTGTTCTCTTTCTTGGCAGTAGCCACTGTTTGATACTGGGACACACAGAGGCTCAGAAATCCACATCACGGGTAAAGAACAACCTAACAACCCTGGTAAAGGCCTCCAAATTGTTCTGTGGATCACACATGACTTTCCTGTCAGAAGTCCTCAAAGGAAAGTTACTTTCCTAATGGGAAAACAAAATTCTTTCACTCTCCTTGCCCCCGTTGGACTACCACTGCTATAATTGTTGGAGCAATTTTGCAGACTTTAATAACAATTATAACCCTACAATCTGTGTGGTAACCGGACCCTTTATTTTACTTAGCTCTATAATACTACAGTGAATCTGGTTGTAGGAATTTCCTTTGTAAAGAAAAGGCAGAGCAATGCTAAACTTTCTCTTCATGTTTTTAAGTGAGAGAGAACTGGCTTCTTCAGCATCCCATGTTGCTCAAACAACAAACCACCTATTTATATCATGCTGTATATGCCTCAATAGAAGCAATGAGTAAGTTAAGAGAACACTGATTGCAAGCTGCCGCTGACCACTGCTGTGCTGTCTTTCCAAATTACTCTAAAAACATGTTTCAGCTTTATCATCTGGCAATTACATTTCCTAATAAACATAGAGCATCCTTCCTTCATGTCTGTTAACGGGCTGAAAAGTAACCCCTGGCAGTGCATTTACATGAAGGAGAGCTGGAGCCGGTTGCCAGGGGAGCTGAGAATCGTCCAGACACACTCGGAGTTCAGCGGGTACTGCTCAGGATAGCCAGGGCTGTTGAAAGCTCCTCTGTCCATGTGGAAAGTACCCCCACAGGCTGCAATAAGAAGACAGCAGAGGCTTGAGAAGGATGACATGAAAAAAACCGACCGACCTTGACATTTGCTAATGAAGAAAGCATTTCTTTTGTGTTTAGCTTGTTGATATACATGCTGAGACCTTGGCTAAAAAGAGGAAGGGTAAAAGGGGATTTTAAAAGAGGGAATGTCAGAGAGACAAAGAGATAAAGGATCTTTTTCTTAAAAGCCAGAGGGTTAAGGTAGCAACACCTGTCATATGGACTTACATGATGACGATGCAGCATAGGTGGCATGGAAGCCCCTGGCAGTAATGTTGTTATTAGAGATGAAGTTCACCACCAAGGCATTACCAAAAGAAGTGATAGGATGTGGTATAGTAGTGCCACAGTAACGGCCTGAAAGAGAACAAGACAGAGAGAAAAAAGGAGTCTTCAACATGTAATTACTGTTGCTAATTTAACATTTGGGGTTAATGCCTGACAGCAACTAGGCAATCCTTGTTGCCTACAATTGCAGTTGTCAATTCAATCTACATAAAAATGAAACACTGCATTTCATTAGCACAGAACTCAACTCTGGAGGCAATTTTTTTTAACAGAGGAGGGACCTCCTGCACTACAGACATCCTAGTCAGTGGCTATTCTGTCATTTTGTTCCTTTGTGTTCCCTCTATCCAGAAATTACAGCCTAATTGAAAAAAAAATCCCATTTAAAAAAAAAATCCCATCAAACATCAGGCAGTAGTTTCCATTTCACTCAATTGGTTTCTAATAAAAAAATCAAGTGACAAATTACAAACCATTCTTCCTGCAATGGATTGTAACATGGGGGCTAGGAATATGAGTCATGGTCTAGCAGAAAGAGATAGCAGCTAGTATCCCGGTCCTCTTGCCAAGTGAAAGCCAAGGGTAAGAGATCAAAAAGCTAATTCTGCTCTTAGTTACAAGCCATTTAAATTGAGTGCAGCCCCACTCCTGGCACAGGAACTTAGAGAAATGTAGAGTAAGGGAGGGCATAATCAAGCACAAATATTCCAAATTTCACAGAAAGGAATCTAAAGCAAGCCTGGGGATGTGAGGGGAGTCAGGACCACCCTATGGCTGGGGGTCTCTCAGGGCTTCCTGGCAATATAATCACTGAATTTTGCTGCTCCTGGATGTTCCTGCCACTTGAAAGTGATGGCTCTGGACAGTGATGCTGAGAGAAAGCTGTAGAAAAATCAGGAACAACCAGAAAGTCAGGCTTTCCAGGGCTTAAGGAAAGTCTATTTTCTGCTCCCAGAAATCTGCAGCTTTCTTCACCTACATTTTGTCTGGACTGTGCTTATGAGTGTGGGTTAGGCTATGTTTCTGTATAGTTAACTGGGAACTCAGTTTAAACTGAATTGCTTGGTTCCCAACATTGTTCAGCTGAGAAGGAAGGAAAAGGCAGCTGGAGGCAGTTTCCAACTGCAGGGTTAGCAAGCATACAGTCAGGCCCTGAGCAGACTGTGCCATGCACACTGCAGACTTGTCCTCCACCCCCGTCTCTTCCAGCCAGAGTGGCAAAAGGAGCTTCCTTTATAAGAGAAAATCCATGAAGCAGGAGGACATTCACAGAAAAACTTCTCCTGCATACCCTGGGTGTAGTTATGAAAGAAATAAAAGTGCCAAAGGTACAATACCTCTAAGAGGAGCCTCGTAGTTATTCCCATCCAAAATCTCCACAAAATCTGTTGTACAGTTTCGTCCAGTTTCAATATCAAAGTCAGTGAACGAGAGTGTGACATGGTTGACTGGCAACAGCAAAGAGTAAAGACTTAAAAAGACGTTTGGCATTTCACAGAGAAATAATTACATATAAACAAATGTACCCTCTTTTCTCCCCTGAAGTCAATCAGTCCCCATAAAGCATAACATCTGAAGTAGTTTGATATGTGGAGTAAATTTGATGGAAGTGGATTAATCCTTGCTGCAAAGGTCCTGGTAAATCTCTTCGTATTTCAGGACTTTCTAGTACAATCAACATTAGAAGCATATGATTAAACACCCATTAATCTAAATTTCCTAATATCTGAACAGCTTCATTGTATGTCAGCAAACACAACATGGAAAATGTACACACATTCAGAAACAAAACTTATTTCTACACATCCGTGACCTTCTGTCCCCTTGCGATCTATACCATAGATCCAGACAAAATGTGAATTGATGCTGCCCTGCTCCAGGCTTAGAAAGGGCTTGTTCTTTCATCGTTTTGTAACATTTCACATACATCAACTGGACTGGTTAAAGGATCATTAACTACCCTCAGCTATATTTGTATAGAATTGGATTTTCCACACCCTTGGACTTCAGGCTACATTCTGAAAAAGCGGATTTCTGACTCAGGGTATTTTTGACTCTTGTATTGCTCTTGCTGTTCCAATATGAACAAAGGTGAAGACACAGCTGGAAGAAAAGAGGCTGTTCAGAACAATCTATAATGGTAGTTACATCTGACCTTGGAGATCCGATGCAGTTTGAGTGGGTCAGAAAGAATTTCAAGATTTAGATGATAACTGTTTTCTTGCACATTGACCAAGCCTGAATTTGACACAAATATTTTGGTTCTCACTGGGCTACAATTAATTAGCTAGAATAAACTGAAATGACAGACATGGACCCAGGCACTACATTCAGCAGGGTGCCACTGACTGGCATTCAGCTACATCGCCTGCGTGTACCGCGCTCTTTTGTGTCCTGTCTGGTCAATCAATTACAGCTATCAATGCAGGTCCTCAGGACACAAAGCAAAAAGGAAAAACGCAGTGGGTGGCAAGGGCAGGAGGCTCGCTGGCCTCCTCGGTAACGGCAGAGCAGGGTCTCTGCTGCAGTTTGCCGTTGGCGAAATCTGTTGTATGTGGCCGTGCTCTGCAGTGCTGGGCAACTGGCATAACAGGGCCACGTGTACCTGTACTGTGCGGTAAGCGGTGGTCCTGGTGGTAAGCAGAGGAAGTCACTACATACACAGGCTCCTTACACAGCATTTTTCAGCTCTTTCACAGTGATGTAATTCAGGAGACAACAGTTACACATGAATTTTCAACTTGGATCCAAGAAAAGATTGTCTTTAAAAATAAATGTTCTGTAGGTGAGGAACAGCTTTGATGATGTCCTTCTCATGCATTTGTGTAAGAACCTACACTAAAAAAATCCCTTGCTGCTTTTCTCCTGATTTTTTTTTTTTTGGCAGATTGATTTCCATGGAATCACAGGTTGGTTAGAAAGGACCATCAAAGACCATCTAGTTCCAATCTCCCTGCCATGGGCAGGGGCACCCTCCACTAGACAAGGTTGCCCAAAGCCCCATCCAGCTTGGCTTTGAACACTGCCAGGGAGGGAAAGTTATGAACTTATCTTATCAAAATAAACTTATAAATGTGGTTGGAACATTCTGTGATTATAACTACAGTGGTTAAATGTCAGTTGAACAACTGAAGTGCAATAGTTGCTATTAAAAATAAATTAAAAAAATAAAATGTTACCAGGATACTATTACCTAATTTTAAATACTTTTAAGAAATCTTATGGAATTTAAAGGTAATATTGGGTATTAAAGGTAATCCCAGTATCTGATGAAAAGTATTTGGTGCCTTATGATCAATCTAAAATTAGAGAGGAATGTCTGAGGGTGTATATGCACACAAGACCATATTTTTTTAATCTTATTTGTACTTGAAATTTAAATTCCTCTGTAACATTTCTCATTAGTTAACTTTGAGGGGTTTTTTTTGTTATGTTAACAGCATAGATTTAATCTAACACAACTCTAGTTTAAAAAAATCCAGACCAAATGCTTTAATTATTTATAAATTCTTGGATTTTCTCATGGATTAATCCAAATTCACATAGTATTCAACACCTCATTTATAATTGCATCACTTGGGTCATGGTAAATCAGCTGAAATGACAAAGTTGTAAACTGTTTTCCTCACTCTACACTAAATCTTCTACAGTGCAATCTGATTTAGGAGAGATCAGAAGACCCATGCGCTCCAACTACCAGGATGCAGAACTTCCTAAAGAAATAAAGGAGGAATTTTGTATTGTTATTACAGAAAAGATGAGGATGTTAGTCACTCCAGCTAACTATAAAAGGTGTTTTTACTTACATGGTTCCTGAGCTTGAATAATCCAGCTGCAGTTCTGATTGTTTGGGTATTTGACAGGATACAGAGGAGAGGAAATTGCTGCCCCAACTGAATCTGACTCTATGAAACTTCCACATGCTTTCGAACGAAACACACACAGAGACACATAAACACATAGGTATTTATATATACAAACCACATATCTTAGGTTCTGTTGGGAAAAAGAATGCATAAAATGTAACATGCTACATCCATGTGAAATGAAGATAAAGTTAACGACAGTGGTTTACCAGAAAAAGAGATTCAAGGACTATGTCCCTGCACCGGGTGTACTCTGTTGACTTGTATCCACAGGCCATGCTGCACTTGGCTGATGATCTGAGAGAAGCCAGGGTGACTTGGCAACAGACCTCATCTTTATCAGCTCCTTATAGCCCAGAAGAGCAATTGTTGGGGCCAAAATAACTTTGTTTCAGAGTAGTGCAATCATACTCTGATTATTTGCTGGTGTTGGAAACTAGGAAGGGAAAAAATAATGAGAAGCTCTCTAGAACTTTCCAATGCTCAAGGGTGGCATCACATTGGATTGGCGTGATCCTCTTGTGAACTGCATTTACAAAACCGCAGCTGTGTGAAACGTTGCACATACACAAAAGCTTGGCTGACTTTATCACTGGCCAACTGAGTCCTGCCATGCGCCATCTTTAAGGATACTGGCTCATCATAAAATCTCCAGATCTCTGTTTAACACACAGGTGCTTTACACAGCAAGGTGGGGAGTTAGATATGAAAGACTGAGATTCATTTATTGTGCTGTCCTGCCTAAAACATCCAGCAGAAGATGGGACAGCAGAAGAGAGTTTTCTCAGGAAGAGGGAAACTGAGTTGCATACTTCCTAGGTAAGGAGCACTTGCTCACCAGGCATGTTTTGTGCAGGGCCTAATCCAGTAAATGTGCTCTGAAAATGTTTAATGGATTATAGCTGTTAGTCAGAAATGCTTGATTAGGTATCTAACAAGTATATCTAGGGAATAATTGCGGTTTCTGAGATTTTTGCTGGTGCAAATTCCTCCTTTTCTTTATAATTTTTCCCAATATTTAAAAAAAACTAATGGGAAAAGTGCAAATTCATAATGAAAAGAATCCTAAGACCAACAGGAGAGAAAGGAATTTTCTCTGCAAAAATTAAACGGCTAAATCTTGGGGAAAAATGCTTCCAAAGTTATTGTGAAAAAACGAAAGAAAATCACTAATCGAATAGTATGTAATTTCATGAAAAATTCTGTCCAGTTGGTGTCATTTTTCATTAAAAAGGAAACCATGTAAAATACCAATTAGTCCTCCACAAATTGGATAGTTGATGTTTGGCAGGGCTTGCAGGCCTGAATCCATGGACTTCATCAACAGTACCACGCAGAATTCTTTTACAGCTTTTCAGATTCATGTGCATGGATAGACATATAAAATGTTATTTTGTCACTGGGTCTGTGGAAACTGCCAGTTGCACATTTTTCTCAGGAGAGTTATGGGCAGCTTACCCTCTAGGGAGGAGGAATAAGTTGCAGCTGATGTGTGCTAAATGCTTTGCTATAAAAAATACATTTTTTCCCCAATCAAAGAATTTAAGATGATCCTTAGATTTAATGTCTTTAATCTATAATTTGGAAAAATTCAGTCCTGTTAAAGATACACACTGGTACAGTGCATGCGCAGAAACACCACTTCCAGTTATCTGCTGTGTCTAGTAAAAACAAACTGGTGATTAGATAAATATGCATTGATGTAAGTAACAAAATTACCTTCAGTAAAGAATCGTAGAAGGATTCTATTATTCTAATACAAACAAACTGGGGATTAGATATACATGTGTTAATATAAACGACAAAATTACCTTCAGTAAAGCGAGCACTGAAGCCTCTGTGCTGGATGCTGTGATCAGAGCTCAGTCGGATGTACATCACATTCTTGGAGGAGGTGATAGGAGGTGGGTGCTGTGTCCCACAGAGTTTTCTAAGAAGTGGTGCTTCATTGCTAGGGCCATCAAATACCTGTTAAGAAAAGATCAAATGAAGTATTTGGTTTCAATAGGAGTACTGGTAAGACTTCTATTTCACCTCCTCTCTTACATTTCATATATTTTGATCTTGATGCAGCCCTTGTATGGGCACTACAAACAAACTATACATTGCCTCTCTTAATTCCGTGGCCATTTCCAAACAATGCATTTATTTCAGGCTGAAGCTAGTATAACCTTTGTAACAAAAATGCATGAAGTATCTATCTTCCTCTGTGTGTATCTGGTATGGGAGCAACTCTCCTTTAACAATCCAGATATCCCTGTACATGTATTTTTTTCTGCTAATGGCTAACAACTTCCCTTGTTGTTTTCATTCAGATAAACCCTGCATCCTGCCTCAGTAAAGACTTCTAAATTGGCCCTAACACGCAACTCGTTCACCAGTGGGAGCTATGACTGCGGATAAAAAGAGAAGTCATTACAGTTATGGTTTTTAGATACATGTATCCAGCATGCAGGATCAGAGTCCATATATCTCTGCTTCATAATAGTTTTAGGGTGCTAAATTATACACATGAAGTGGTATTTAAGCGGGGGATAAAGAAAAGTTTTTCTAAAAAAAAAAAAAGGAAGAAGAAAGCAACATTCTTTCACAAAACTTCACTTTTAATTTTACCACAAATGCCTTCCTTCTCTTTTTTATCCCTTACAGCTGATAATTTTGTTTCCTTCCTGTTTCACAATCAGGAGCAGCTTAAGCAACATCAAAACTGTGACAAGAAAAACTACAGAGAGGGTGAAACAGCCACAGTCTCAGTGTCCCACTAGTCTTTCCTAGCACTCCAGCAGATGTTACTTGTTGGTTCTGTGCTTGGAGTCATGGGCCAGTGTCAGAGCCCTTCTGCCAGGTTTCAGAAATGATGAGCCCATTCACATAAGCCATAGAGGAAGAACCTCTGGGCTACTGGGCAGCAACAAGAATTTGATTCAGTTCCTGTTTCAGCATTAACGACCCACATTACCATAGGCACATCATTTAATATAACCTGTGACTCAGTTTCCTATAGCAAAATGGAGAAAAATACAGATAAAAATATGAATAGGAGGGATGGAAGAAATGCAGGTGCTAGGATATTAAAAGCTATATAAGAGCCCACTTTGAGCAAAAGAATGTCATTGGGTTAGAAGAAATGTACTTCTGATTGACTTCTGTTATTTCAAAATGCCTCAAAGTCCAGCAAGTCTGTGCAGTGCAGCACCAATGAATTAAAAGTTTCTAACTAGACTGTATAACACAACGTTTCTGCTTCCAACATTCAAAGGCCTTTGAACACATATGCAAAAAAAAAATAAAATCTAAAAACAGTAGCTGAGAAAATGGTGACCTGCCTCAAAGAAACCTCAGGCCTGAGAAATGAGGGACAGAACTCCTGCTTAATCCACTGCCATACTCTACATAGCCAATGCTGTTTCCATGAGTTAAACATTTGCCCTTGGTCTATAACACTAACTAGCTGTGAGTGACCTTGTGACAGAGTATTCAGTGTACTGCAATGCCTGTAAAAATGAGTACCTGGTAAAGAGACCCAAGATATCCACCCATTCAATCTTTTCTTCTCTCTTGGCATCCTGCCACAATTAGCCTTTAATACATAGTCTGCAGTGTTTATTCTTGCTCTGCACACACATTCTGTATATAAATCAGACTGCCTGGAGTTAAAAACCACAAACCATGGAATTGGAAGAAAAAAAAAAGTAACAATGGACAAAATAACCCTTAGGAATTAAGGTACTGTGTTTCCCTAAGCAGTAGAGAGAGGATATGATCTGAATGCTAGAACTGAGAGTAAGTATTGCCTTCACAGGGAGAGAGGGACTGACCACAGTTCACATAAGCTGCTGGGTTTGGTGGATCTGTGCCACTGCACAGCTGAGGATATGACCCTTAACACATGGGCTGTTGTGAGACTCTAATAGTGGAGCTTTCTCACTCAGGAAGATATTAAGGATGAGTGACAGAAGGGATCAAGGAGGCATTTCATCCCAAAAGCTTTCTGAAACAAAGAAGTCTTTTTGTGTTAATCCTGGGGGAAGAGCACAAAGTCAGGAATGTTTTCTAAATCAAGTGTATTTGGTGTTTCTGGGCAGCTTACTTAAAGAATAGTACTGTCTCATCTTTCAGAAACCCAGGAATGCTTCCTAGCCTTTACAGTTGGTAAAAATCTGATTCAAGCAACAGTTCAGCATAAGCATTAGTGAGGTACTTCAGCAACTCTTCGGGGTTACCACAGCTACAAGTTAAGCAGGAACAGTAACTCATGGAGTTACATGCCTGCAGCATTATTGCTCACCTGTTGTTTATTAGCTAACACTATAGTGAGGATTTCAGTCTTGACTCTAGATCAGAAACCACAATATTCAACACTAGTCAGGAAAGAGTTGTGTCTCTCTGCAACTTCTTGAAGTTATTTTGAAAACATCTGAGAAATGCATTTCTGTGGCTGCATGAGTCAAGGAGAATGATGCATCTTCTTACTTAAAGGCCAAGTTTTCTCTTGCACTGTGCATAGCAGCAATTTGCTCTTCTCTTCCCTTTCCACAATTAACATATCTGAGTGATTCATTGCCTTCTTGTTCAAATGTGTCCTGCATTTTGCAAAGCACATGACAAAAGAGGGTATTTTTTGTCTTCTGAGGCATAAACCCACACGTATTTCTATCCCCTCTGCCAGCACCTGGAATAAATGAAGTCATACCTTCTCTCTAGCTTCCAGAGGCTTACGTTTCTACATTCCTGTGTACTACTTACTATACTGCAACAGGGAAAAGAAATAATACTTACTTAATCAAAGCTTCTGAAAAGACATAACTATTTCTCCCTCCCCTTTTCAGTGCTTTGTGTGACAGGAACTGCTTTCCAAGTACATCCTCCTCTAGTCTCCAAATAATTGAAACACTTACTGGCTTGCACTCCTGGTGTATCATCGGTTACAATACTGGTTAAAAACATGGGCAAAAAACCCACAGGAATTAGTAAATTCACTATTTCTTTCCTTCTACTTTTCTCCAAAGAAACAAATTAGAAGAGAGAAATTAAAAAATTATTCCTTATGTGCAGTGACAGTGACAGCAAAAAGTCATCTTGAAGATCTTAATGCTTTCTACAGAATATAACCAAGTTATATTTGAGATTGGAGAAAGTAAAGACTCTAAATCTGCATTTAGCAGATGAGGAGATGTTTATGTGTTCTGAGAATAGATTAAATTACAGAACCAAGGAATCAACTACATTTAGGCAGCTAAGAGAATAAAGACTATGCTTTTTGGTGGCCTGGATGGCTCTCTGTGCACTCCATCCCTTGACCCTAGATGGTGCTCAGAGCAGTTACGCTGTGCATTACCATTATGGGCTTAGAATTCATTTGGCTGAACCTAGATTTGTGCTCAAATTCACATATGAAATCACTGAGCAGACTGAAAAATGCACTGGGCACTTTGGATTTGCAGCAAAGCCAAGAAGCAGCAGAAATGCATGTTCTACCTCCAAATGTGCACTAGAAAACATGACAGGAAAAAACCCCATGTGTTTCCCACAGAAAGGAATTTAAGGTAGGAAAAAAAAATAATCCTGAGTCATAACATGGGGGAAAATGACTGCACCTAGAAGGGGAATGAAGAATGAAAGAAAAGGCCATTGGTACACTTAAGGGTGGAGGGGAGCCCCAAGAGAACTCACAGAGCAAAAATGCATAAAGATAAGTAAAAATGTAAGAAATAGAAAAGGGTGGAACCACTGTGTTACTCATACACAGTAGTTGTTCTTATATTAGAGAGAGAAAAACAACCCACCAGCTTCCTTAGCTGCCCATATTTTCCATTTACGCAGTTTTTGGAATGCAAATCCTAAACCGTTCCCAGTCAGACACCCACTTATGTATTTCCAGGCACTCTCTGTCCTACTCACTCTGTTCTCCTATTGCTATGTGAGGCATATAGTAAGCCTTTGAACAAGATGAGCACAAATCACATCCAGATGTTGGTAACAAGTGATTTTCTGCTTATTGGCATATCAGGTAGAGAAAGAAACCTCATCCACTCCTTTCTTGATCTGCCAGTCCCCCTACATTAGCACTGAAGAGCTCTACTCTACCTCATACACCAGAGCCTCAGAGTTCTTCATTATCTCTTGGCTTCAAATCAGCATTCTCTCTCATACATTCTCAAACCGCTCCTCACTTGGTGACCAGTGACTGATGCTTGCATTAAACTTGGATCTCCCTCCCTTCTCACATTGCTGATTCAGTTGTGTTTGCTGAGGCTGATGGGCAGCATCCCTCCACCACACCCAAACCCCCAAAAACCAGAAGCGAATCAAAGATACTTGTATGGCAACAGAGGAAAAGGGGTGTTACAGCGTTTCAATGGTCTGCGAACTCCATTCCTGCAAAGCGCTCTACCTCAGCGATCTCCTCTGCCAGCTGAAGGACTGATTGATGCCTTTCAGTGATTAAAACCCCAGTGCCTATATCCAGCCTATAAAAGTAATGGGAGCTATGCCTCTGTCTGCAGGGAGCTCATGGAGCTGAGTACTCTGCAAAGTGTTTAGATAGGTACATACATCCTCTGGCATCAGAGTTAAAAGAGAAACTTACATACCAGGTCTTTTCAAAATTTAGCCTTTATTTGGGGGGGGTGGGGGAGGGGAAGGAATTTTTACCATAATACTATTTCAGATGGCCAGTGTTTCTGTCAGGCAATCTGATTCTGTACTTCTGCATGATATCACAGAAGATTTTGAAATTTTTCCAAGTAGATTATTCTGTTCAATGATTCCCTGATGTAACTAACCAATTTCTGTAAAAAACCAGCCATATTTCCCTATGCTTCAGAACCAGAAAAAGGAATGAACAGTCATTGTACAAAGGCACTTTGTGGTCAGATGAAAACTGTGGTTATGCTCTGCAAAATGGGGACACGTTTCCTTTCTTCTGGTTCAGTACAAGAAAGCTTTATAAGACAATGTTGTCAAAACTGATGCTTTTTTCAAGAGTCTCAGTTCCTGACAAATTGAGTTCTCTATTTGAATGATTTATCAAGGAGAGGAAAGCTAGATTTTGGGCTACAGCCATTGTGCTTTATCTGACTGGTACTGATCACACATGCCTTTGTACTGAGTGAAGTGCTATCTGACATCAGAGGTCAGGATTTCATGTCCCTGTTCCCAAAAGGCTAAGTGGAGATATGGAGAGTTCTCTGTTGTCGTGCAGTGATTGAACAGCAACCTGAACTTCTGTGGCATCAACAAAAGTTCACAAAGAAACAGCAGTGTGAAGCTTTTAAGAGAGCAGCACCAATAATGAAGCAATCAGACAGCTGAAGAGCATACAAATACACAGTGCATACATAAAACACCCATCCAGTTAGAATTTCTTCTGATCCCTCTCCTGATTTTGTAAGAGTGTGGGCAATCTATTATATCTGTGACCAGTCTACCCCGTGGCTTGGAACAAGCTGTGGTAAACTGCACTATAAATGGCAAAAGGGTCTCACAGTAACAGCCATCTATGTGTAAGGTTATTCCTGTAGTGCCAACTACAACTCACATCACTGAAAGGAAAAACATGGTGCCAGGACGTGGCATGCACTGCTTTCAAGAAAAGATCCTTCCAGATATAAATGGGGACCTGGAAGAATGCAAAATATGTCTGTAAAGTCTGTTTCATTGGTGAAGCAAAGTGTACTAAATCATAACTATTTTGCTGTAAATTTAAGCGGTAGCTCGTCAGTGAATAAATATGACTGTGCAACTACCAGTCTGAAAACAACTGCAGCCTAGGTTGCACAGGAAGCCTCCTCTTGTGCAAGCATTTCACCAGACTTAATACAGAAACGTGAAACTTCTATTGTTACTTACTGCAACACTGTCATAGTTACACAAATGGTGACTTTCAATGTCAAAATCCGTGAAGTTCAATAGGACTCTGTGGCTGTAGTCAACCTGGACAACCCAAGAACAATCTGTGTTGTTATTATAAGGTTGAGGGTAGTTTGGAGAATGGATTTCCCCACTGGTTGCTTGGAAAATACCACCACAGCCTGAAAAAGACATAAGCAGTTTTAATCAGAAGCTCTTTTATGCTTAGCAAGATTCCTCTGTTTTTAAACTAAGGGAGGTACACCTCCACCTTTATATTTTCTACATTAAAATTCCGTAAGATGACTGCTCCAACTATTGAAGTCACCTGTCTGCAACAAAAAGTCAACGGAAATGCCTGTCAGGAAAGTATAACGTTATCATTATTGGTGAATGTGCAACAATGCTTATGAGTAATGTTTCTTTCTAGCCTCAGGCTGGTAGTAGATGTCATAAAGGCTGAGACATTAGTCCTGGTATTCCTCTACCCTAGATAATGTAAAAGCGATAAAAAATACTGTTCATTCGAATGCCATGGACCTAGCATAATAAGAAAGCAATGACCAGGCTTGCTGGGGCACAGGGGTGAGAAAGACGTATCTGAAAATATCAAAAGAGCTGTGAGCTGGACTTTCCCCATGAGCAGCACAATTGCAAGCTTCCAGTTTCTGCTTTTCTACACTTGCAGATGAGGGCTTCCTGAGGACTCCACTCTCAGGTATTTCTGACCAGATTAGCTCCTCTGCTCATAAATATCTAAATAGCCTGGAATGAGGGATCCTGTGTGGGAGTTGTCAGGGCTTTCAATAGGACTAACACAAACAAATGGACTTTTATATGGTGTAAAGGGATGGAGGAGGGTGAGAGAAAAACATTGGAATTGCTGTAGATGGAGGCAGTTTACTGGAAGGACAAACACTATACTGCTATAGTGTTCTGGTGAGCAGGTATTCTGGAGGCTAGAGGGGGGTTGGAGTACAACAGGCAAGATGCTGTATAGGGATGAAAAAACTTCAGGGGGCCTAAGGAGAAAAAATAAGCTGCCAGATCACGGAAGGGGATTAATTCAAAGGACTATTGTAGACTTCTATTCAAAAAAAATCTTGTGCCATTCTCATAAAACTTGTGAGAAAGGAGAAGTATAAACCTTGACAAACTAATGAATCAGTGTGCTTAATCAAGTAAAACCACAAGAATTAAAATCTGCCTCTCCTCACTTTTCATTGCAATTACTTTCTGATAATTGGCCTTTTCATAAGAACTCCCATGCAGCGACATGCGGTTGGACATTTTAATCGTGTCTCTTCTTTTACTGATTACCAGTAAGGCTTTGAACAAATAATCACATGGGGGATGGATGAACCTTATGGAGTTCAAGTACTTACTAATCACTCCAAATATTTTTGTAGTCCACCAAGTTCTCCAAGTTAAGGCATATTCTCATGTATTTTTCACTTTACAGTTTAAAACCAAAAGCATCATTTAGCTAATAAAGGACTCTGTGTGGGTGAGACAGTGGGTGGGGAGAACTGCTGGCATGCAGAAGTTCTTTTCTGATTACAAGGATGTCTTGATAAATTATATGGAGTAGAAATTCCAACAAGGTAGACTGTTTCAAGATACACAAATAGGCCTAGATTTTAGCTAGCTATACATTTTTCCCTCTGTTTTTCATCATTTCTTAGTAACACCCAAATTCTCCTTCAGTTTTCAGTCCTATGCTGTTTGACTACTGTAAATGTTTGCATGGTTGATCGGCTATTCTCAGACTTAATGAATTTCTCATGGTATTAATCAGTATACTCACCACCCGGATTTTCTTGCCATGAGGCATTAAAACCTTTCCCTGTCACTGCTGCATCTGTCTTGAAAAGAACAACGGCTGAATTGCCAGTAGTAGAGACTCTCAGTGGGTTCTGTGCTGATCTTGAAACACACAGCTGGGCTAGTCTAGGAGAGAAGAAATCTGGGCCACCATAGACCTAGAAATGGGAGAAACACAGTCAGTTTTGCAAAGAGACCATCTGCTACTCAGAATACATGAGAACTGCACAGCTAGGAGAAAAAAAATAATCTGTAAATATTGAAAGTGATTCCACATTTTTAAATGCAAAGTAGCTAATAAAGTTGTTTTCTCTGCAGGATTACTTGGTATCTGAACCATGTGATGCAAGTATGAAATTCCAGATGATTTGAAATCAGCCCTGTATTAAATAAGAATTTTCTGCTTTGGGGACTTTGTCACATTCTCCTCCCATCCCTCCAGAGTTAGCACCTTGTTTCTGTGGGAATGCAAACTTGTGCAAACAAACTATATCTCTTTGCAGGAACTTGTGCTGATATTTTGCACCCTTTATGTTTAGAGGCACAGTTGAGACTGATTTTTAAATTGAGAGTAGATTTCATCACTCTTTCTGATAACACAGCAAAAAAAAAGGCAATTTCATTGACTTTAACAGCAGAATCAACATCCAAGCTACAGCATTTTTGTCAAATAAACTTCATTTTAACAATATTCTTCAGAAATAAGGATATGGATTATAAATATTTCCCACAGAAGATAGGTTTTGACTTTAAAGAGATTTTCCTATTCAGAAGAGTGTGCCTCAGGCAGTTAGAAACCAGAAAAACACTACTCTCTTAAACATCACCAGCAGCATGGTGTACTTTATAATGCACTTTTAAACCAATTCAAGTGAATTAGATGGCAGTGCTGGAGCCTTGTAAATTCTGTTTCTTGTTTTCCAAAAGGGATGTGGGATTTTAGTTTAAGCCCATTTATAACTGGTGGAACTGGCTTACTTTCCTTAGTCTTCCCTCTCAAAGCTAAAGAAAACACACGTGCTCAGTGCAGTTTCCAAAACCAAAGGTGATTTTGGTATCTAGTGCCTCCAATGATCGAATTTTCCTGGCTTTTTGCAAGCTAATGAAATGCTACCTAATATTAAGGGTCTCCTGCCTTCCCTTGGTACGCCCCTGGTAGGACAGCAGCTGCAAAAGTCAGCTTGACAGTAACGTAAAATGTGAAAACTGTTAAAGGGATAAACCAAATAAAGAGTGTGCTATTGTCTTTCAGCAACTGAACTAGCAATAGATAAATTCTCATTGTATCAGCATATATTATGCATTAAGCCTAAAGCTAAACTAGAGAATGGCAAGTTCTAACAGCAAATCAAGGGAATGGGAAGATAAGGCAACAAATCCGATCGGGATTTTCCCACCAGTAGCATCTGTTTCAATGTTTTATTATTCTGGTAAACATCAAAAAGGTCAAAAAAAGCAATCTCTTAATCTCTCCAGAAAGCAGCAGTACTATAAGAATCAACCTTCTATATGACCCTTTTGCCAACTCTTCTAGTTGAGTATTTTAATAAACTTTGTTGGATACTTTTGAACCTCAGAAGAAGCCTGGGTTCTGTCCAAACTAAATATCTGTCTTAAAAATAGCTGAGCTAGTCCTACCACCTCCAGGGCTAAGTGAAGTGCATTGATACATAATTTGATTGATCGTGTGCTTACCAACTGCTCACGGTGCCTGATGGTGCTGTGCCATTAGAAGTATATGGGAAAAGACTTTTTTTTTAATTGTAAAAAAATTCAGTGACTCCAGGGTAATGTGAGACCTCAGAAGCTAAGCTTGCATCCCCAGAAGAAACAAGGAGTTAATTTTTTGTAAACATCGCAGTCTGATAGATGTCCAGAACACTGTATTTTGGTTCACTGGCTGATTGCACAGGCTTAATAGCTTAAACATTTCCATTTTGACTGAGACAGCACTTTTTTGCATTCTGCAGGGAGGCTGCATGACTTGAATGGATAATGGTTCCTCCGTCCAATCGATCGTCTCAAGGCATTCAAGAGAAGTCAGAATGGATGAAATCACGGCTCAGATTAAGAATCTGTAATGAAGCATTCACAGCCTGGGGAAGAAGCAGGTTTGTCCACTGGAAGCTCAGTGTCTTCAGCACAATCTTACAGCTTGGCTGCTTGTGAGGCCCAATGACAGCTGCATTTCTCTGAAGTCTGTTCAAAATGTGAGTCTTAAAATGTGTTTGTGGTATACTCCCTGAGTCAGAGCCACAGCATGACATCTAGCAGGAACATATGCTCTTAATCATCTAACCCAGCACAGAGAAGCTATGTGGCAGGAGTTTCTAATATGCATCTAAAAGGCATCATGGACCAGTCTCCCACATCATCCCTGGTGTTCCCTGGGCCCATCTGCATACCACAGGCAAGGGGACCAAACCCAGCCCTGACATAAACCCTGCTGATTTCTGTAGTGTTACCTCAGAAATTAACTTTAGCCAAGCTGAACACTTATAGGTGACCTCTTGGAAAAGAATTAAGGATGGGGAAGAAATATTGATGGAAATCTGAGGTTTCTGGGTCTCTTTTACATCGTTAACTGTTTAGTGACAGCCTTCTGCACAGTTTCAAAATGAAAAGCACGGTCACTGGCATGCTCTTTACAGTTAGGAGTGTGTTTTCTTTTCTCCTTTATGCCAGTCCAATTAATCAGATGCTTTCACAAGGGCTGGAACAAAAACAAGTTAGAGTGTTTCCATGACAAAAAACAATAAAATGTTACTTTTGGCTACAAAGAGGAAAACCAATAGTTACCACATGAAAAAAAGAAGAGGGAAAAGAGAATGGATGGAAAGAATGAATTCCAGGGTGTGGTTCACAAAGAGTCACAGGATGTCTGAGCTGCAAACAGATAAAAATAAAAATAAAAACTTTTAGTCTGACCAGAGCACCTGATCCAGAGATAAAATGATGTTGGATAGCATAGCAGGGGTGCAGGACACTGCCATAAAGCCCATGGTTTTAATCTGTTCTTATCATTTGCTTCTGCCCCGTTAGCTCCATTTATTGTCAACAGTCAGCATTCCAGAGTTATGAGCAACAGAAAGCTGGTTTTATGTGGTTGGTCACCCTCATGACACAGATTTTCTGGGAATAAAACTGATCCCTGTTCAGATATAACTGCCAGCAACGAGAAAGCCTGGCTTTGACAGAATTAAGAATTACTATAATACTTAATGTATCTTTATATTTAAATGAGAAGACCAGAACATCAAATAAAGACTTGAAAATACAAATGACTGACAGGGTTCATTCCCTTTCAGCTCAGAGCTACATCTTGCCATGGCAGAATATATTTATAGTTTACAAAAATCTGGTCCATGTTAAAGAAAAGCTGTCCTAATTTAACAAAGAAGACATGGTGATTTCTCTCTATGTGTTTATTTTCAATAGAAGCCATTAAAAAAGTATTTTTAACTCTTTCATTGTGTCTGAAATGGCAGCTTTTATTTCCATGAAACATTTTTAGAAAAGGTCTTTAAGAACAACTTAAAATTTGCTTATGGATGTTTGCGGAGGCAATGGAATCTGATGGGCAAGGGAGAAGAGAAAGGCAAAGTGCAGCAATGTCATAAACAAAACGAGGGTGAGGATTAAAGGAGAATGTGTCAAACACTTGAGCATGCAGTATCCATGAGATGAACTTGAGGATTTCACACACAACATTTTTATGTAGCTATTATTGCACAGTCTTGGTGAACATATGGCAGGCCAGGGAGACTGACATGGAAGGGACAGCTTGCTTAGGAGGCATTGTCAAAGGAAAGGGGAGACAGGTGCTGCATTTTACAAGAACAAATATGCTTCAGAAAAGTGTGCAAGAGGGAAATGTTCAAGAAACTATGGTATGAAAATTAAGTTAGTAGCAAAGATGCTGCAATGGGAAAGATCTCTTAAAATATCCCTCCAATTGTCTGCCAGGTCAAAGGGGTGAGGGTGTTTCTAAGCAAAAAGCTAAATGTATCCAGGAAAGCAAGTTTTGTGATTACTGGGGATCTTTTATTACAAGGTAGCAGATTTCGGAAAAGCAAGGTAGGCTGTATTGCAACATTCCAAACACAGCTTATTTTAGAACATAGGGACAGCTAGCAGAACAGGGAGGGACAACAGGGTGGAGAGCTACTGTAGTACTAATTTTGACTTCCTATTAAAGTTGGAAAGCTGTCTGGCTTGAAAGAAACCAGGAAGTGGTAGAATTCATTACTCAGAGATAAGGAAAAAAGTGAAATCGGTAGAAAAAGCAGACTTCAAAACCCAAAGAATCGGTAAACAAGTAACTTCTGGGAAGATACTGTGAAAGAAATTTGGAACCTCAGCAAGTCACTGAAATGCCTGTGTCAAAAGCACACAGGGAACCTCTTTTTTCCTAACACTTTTCAAACTTGTGTGTGGTTTTCAGCACATAGACAACTAAAGCAAAGATGACAAGATAGAGCACCTCCTGAAAATGGTTAACCACATCCCTTTTTTTTCCCCATTAAATCTGAGTCATCATTTGTTCTATACAGACTATATCAATTATACTGTGAATGTGTAATGTTATAACAAAACAAGAAAACTCGTCTCTGGCAAGGTACATAAAGCTCCACCAAATGCCTGGTGTTTCATGCAACAACTTCCTTACAGCCCGATTCTACAGAAGTCCCCAAATCAAGAGAATACCAAAAACACAGTGTTCATTTGGTCAAGATTTCCACTTTATTGCTGAGCTAGGGAAGCCTGTTTCAGAGCCCAAAAGCTGGAGTTAAGTTACACATCTCTCCTACTCATACAAACGCTTAGCAATCATCTATCTGCCAACTGCACATTTAGTTCCTTTGGGATGTGGCTTAAGTCTTCCAGGAATGTTGCCAATGAGTGTGTGCTAAGGACCACAGGCTGGAGAAATCAAAGCTACAGAGGTGAGAACAGGCAGCAGTGTGTGTAGATTCTGGACAGAAAACTGTCTAGCTATATGCTGGTCACACGCAGAAGGAGACAAAAGGCCCCAGAGGAGCCGTACAAGATCTCTTAACCAATGTTTTGGGTTCATTAAGAAAATATTCAAATACCACATGTATATTGATATCAAAAGACCCAATAACTGTACCTCCATTGGTGATCTCAAATGTCTCTCGTGAGTGATCTAGAAAGTCTATACTTCCAAAGAATTTCTTCCTGCAATTATTTTCTATCCCTTCTTCTTCAACTGGACATCTAGAGAGATCCCTTTTCTCCTTTTACCACTCTAAGCTAACTAGGACATTGACTCTTCTTTCATTCTTTTTCTGAGTACAAAACATTCTTCATAGTATTCAGCACAGAGGGGTATAAACCTCACCTCCTTGGATGGTCCTACACAAGGTCTCACCTCACTTTCCCCCCGAGGAATCCATTATCATCCTTTGCATCAGGAAATTTTATCTCCATGGTACTGCACCCTACACTTAGTTCTTTGTAGAAGTCAGACTCTTTAAGACTGAGTTTTTCAAAGCAGCTTTGTCTCTTGTTAGGAAGTGTACAGTGCCTAGTGTCATTATTGATTAAGGTATACAGAGAACAAAGACCTAAAAGAAAAAAATAGTACGAGCCCTGTGGCTTCTATGTTAACATCTGTGGAACTAATTGTAACCACAGCTGAAATGGGAAATGGCAGCAGAATTGTTTCTTCTGCTTCTATAGTTCCTGGGATTATCTGCTCCAGACAGAAAAGCATGTAACTTGATTATTTTTGAGGAGTAAATCTAATGCTCTTACCTCCAAAACATCGTAGTTGCAGTTTGGGTGATATTCAATGTCAAATTCCTGAATGGTGAGTTGAATGCTGCTGCCAGGCGTTGTGTGAATGTACCAGATGCATTCCCTGTTGCTTGGGTATCTGTTGGGGTAGCCAGGGCTGTGAAATGAACCAGAAGGTCCAGAAAGTTCTCCTCCACAACCTGACAACACAGCAAAAGCAGACCATTAGGTTCTGGAAGAACTCACTGATACCTCTGCAATGAGAACAAGCATTAGCATCCATTTCATGCACAGATGTATGAATGTATACAGGGCTTGAGGGTCTGGTCTACCCCAGGGGGCAGAGATCTAGCAGGGAAGAGAAGCTAAGGCATATCAGGCTGGACCTGCTGGCACTATCCATGCATGAATCACTTCACCTCCTGTTTTGGTATGTTGCTCACCATATATCAGCATCTGAAAAGTGACATTTTTTGTATTGTCCTCTAACTTTGATCAGTTCTAGAAGGCTGAATCAGATCCATCCTGTTACTGACCTCAACTAATACACAAACTAAGTTACCATGGGCAAGGCTTCCTATTGTTGTAAAAATGCCATTTCCCACTACTTTAGAAATCATACAATTAAAGACAATGTAATTTCCCTCAGCCCAGTAAGCATGATTACAGGCTGCCACATCACAGTGAATAAACTGGCTTCTTGACATTTGGTGGGTTTAATGTTCTTTTTTATTGAACTGCAACCATGCAAAGACATGCTAGTTCAGAAAGTTCTGTATTTTCTTTTCAGATAAGAAATTATTGCCCTAACCTCAGTCCCCAGCTGTTTGGATGACTAAGTTAGTGCATGCTGTGAGATAGATTTTAAAAAAAAAGAAAAAGATGCAAAACAATGGATCAAATGCAGGCCCTGATTTGACAGCACAAAGCAGACGGACACTTAAGACTGCAGTTTGATCAGTGCTTTATCGCAACAACTCACCTCCCTTTGTTGAGTTCCCAGGAAGACACTGTCCCTCCCCCAGTCCTCAGGGTGAAGGTGTCAGCAGTGTGGGAAGGCACAACAGTGTCAGGGTAGACTTAGATCAGCTACATTAATGGTGAAACTCACCTCTAGAGAAGTGGGTAGGGTTGCTGTGTGTCTGTCTCATGCAGAAAGCAAGGGAATTGTGGGTTTGGTGTGTGTCACACTGCCTTACAGTGGCATTTTTTTTCCTGTGTTCCCAGACCCCGGGTGTTTCATTTAGGCACTAGCTAATCTTTTGATTGCACAGCTTTTAAGGGGTCACACGATCTTTGTAAGTAAAGCCCACACTCCATCTTTCTCTTTGGCTTCATCTCCAGAGGGAAGGTTCTTTCACGTAGCAAAAAAAGCCTCAAAATGCTTAATGAAACCATCTAACAAACTGTGAGCTCTATATTCCCAGAGGCAAACGCTGTGGTATGTCAGAAGTGATAAATAGCATCTGTATCAGAACTTCTAGTTATAGGAAATACTTTATAACATAAACCAAATAAACTCCCCCTCTGACCAACTAAACTTATCCACAAAGATGTGTAAAACTCCCCTCATTTCTGCAAGTCTATGCAGAAGTTGACATGTGAACAAGGTATCTTTGGCCATAGCTCTGCTGAACACTTTTTTTTTTTTCTTCCAGGAAGTTGTATATCAAGATCTTAAATTAAATGCAGATACTTTCCTCAACACCTTCTGTGAGAAACTTGTGATTATTGAAAGGTGGCTGCTAAACCCCAGAAGTATTTGCCAATAGCTCTGCCATAGGGTCTTTCAGCTCCTCACTGAAAACTTGAGTTTGGCTTTGCCACAGTTGGCTCTAGGACTTCTAGAACTGCAGAATACAAATCTGTGAGAGGAAGGACCAGCAGGTCTGAAAGGGAGCAAAGCAATAAGAAGCTATTTTAAACTAAAAACGAGACATCTAAATACAAATGTGAGGAAGATGTTCTCCAGCCATGCCACCAATGTAACACAGATCTCTGTCAGTCCATCACCCAGTACTCACTGGAAAACCACCTTTTAAACACAAGAATTCCTACAATTGAACAATAATAAGCTGTAACCCAGGAAAGCCTTTATATAGCTGAGGTTGACCTCACAGGTGAATTGGTACAGGCTTAGGTCTTCTCTCTTTTTTGTCACCTTCTTGCACATGATGCTCCTTATCCCTCAGGTGGTTTGCCCTGCAGCCACAAAGCTACTCTGTCAAGCTACCAGACATCTCAGTCAAGGAGAAAATGCAGCTTCTAAGTGTATTTGAAACCAATCCTGCCTTCAGTCCCTCTGGAGAAACAGAAAAATTTACTGCACCTACTTCCCCGAGGCCTGCCAACACTGTGGATAAATGTTAAGTGCCTGAAAGTTTGATATCCACAAGCATTTCAGCAGAGACTCGGAGAGGAGTAAGGCCTCAGTGTAACCCACCACCCCATTTTTTCCCCAGTGCCATCAGAAGATAGCCTAACTTTCCTTAAAAGAAGCCAGGTTGTTTGGTTTTTACAACTGGAGGAAAAAAAGTGTTGGCAGGAGGGGAGCTGTGCAGCTGCATTTGCAGGGTGAGTTACTCTCTTCTTTTCCCTCAGCAGCAGGAATGACACGGTCGCTGAGGACAGACTTCAGGAGGGGAAAGCCACCTCGCCAGCTTGGGAAACAGAAAGATTTCTCAACAAACAGACTCCATGGCTCGGCTCCTGAGGGGGTGGGAACGGGGAGGTAGGGGAGTTTCAGCAGGCGAGAACAAAGCCAATTGCTATTTATCACAGCCTGAAGAAAGCTGGGAACATTTTAAAGCTAAACAGGCAGCTATGACTCAGCTTCTCCTACTAAGAGTTTCCTGATAGCCAAAAAAGCATGTTTTTTTAATTTAAACCCGAAATGACTCAGATGAGTGGAAAGCCTGTGTGCTGCGCTTTGAGGCACAGGCCTTTCTTTCTATCAACCCTTGCAGGTAGCATTCCGGTTACTCACAATCCCTCTCCAGAGGGGTTTGTATTTTCTCTGAGCTCAATCGATCTTCTCTGGGTGAGGTACGTGAAGCACATGAATAAGAACATCAAACTGTGTCTGCTGTGCCATTTCTTTTCTTCCAACTACCAATGTTCCCAGAAAAGGCTTTTTGTTAAAAGAGAAGCGATTCTTCTCAAGTGTCCCAGTAAAATGGAGGTAAAATTTAGATCTCTGCGATTCAGTTCTAGTAATGTGCTGAAATCATGTTGCCAATCATTTATTAATTGTTTGTAAACAGGCTGGAAATTGCATGAGTTTATGCTTGATTATTCACTAATAGATGAGAAAAGAACTCACTGATCTTTGCACATACGTCAACTTCACACCTGAACTATTTTGACTGACCTGTGTACGCAAGCAGAAACCTCCATATCAGAGCAGAAACATTATCTCTGAACTCTCTGGCCAACTGGCAGAAAGTACATATTACGCTTCTGCTCTTAGATGAGGTAAGAATCAATTATATTTCCTTTTTTTTTGAGAATATAGATGCTAGATATTTTTTAACAAAATATTTACAAAAATACTTAAGAGATTAAATATTCCTGCTTTTAAACTCTCCTGCTACATATGTGGAACACTAAAGTGGGGGGAAAAAATGAAATAAAAAATTAAATGTTCACAGATGTTGTATGTGAAAGTTTGCCCAACCTTAGAACTTAAATAAATAAATAAATAAATGTCCAGGAATACTGCTTTAAATGAGAAGGAAATTTTGATTTTTTTTTATTCACTGACTTTGCAGCTTATATTTCTGTTCCTGGAGCATTATGGGTCTTTGCTATTCACAAACTTTTTGTCTTCAATATTTTAAAATAGGTGAACTTAGAATTTGATATCTGATTTGTTCAGTGTCTTCCCCATTTTCATGAGCCACACAATTTTTGTAGCATTATCCCTTTCTTTGATTGAATCATAGACATAAGCCATTAAGGAAAACTAAACTGCAAGTATTTTTCATATTATTTGTGCATCAGCTACGAAGACAGATTCCCTGTCTTAAGGTACTTATCCTGGGCTTTGAAATCTGCCTTGGCCGATACTTAAAATAATCAGAAAAGATCACAAATTACATATATATGAATGGTGTTCAGGCTGAAGATGTACATGTAGATGGAGATGCATATTTTTTACAAACATATATGAATATATGTAAGGATTTTGCATTTAAAAGGAAAACTTGAGGAGACATGCCAGTCCTGTTTTTTTGATGCATGTCCTTCTATGTACTGTATTTCCTATTTTTTGAGTAAGATAAGAAATATATTTTGATTTAATCTGGAACGTAATTCCTATACAAGAGTAGCCTGCCTACTTTAATAAGACATTGAAATAGGAAAAGTTTAAATGATGATGTAATTATCTCAGCTTATTAAACTTCTTCCATCTCTGTAATCGCCATTAAATGAATGCAGACCTTCTCCCAGTGTTTACATTTGTCGGAAAACATCAGATTAGAGTTTGCTTCTGTTTAAATAAATGGAATTTGTGCTGCTTATGGCAACAAATTAAATAAAATTTGGTATTTAGGGGTAAATACAAAAGCGGAAGCAGAACCTATAAATTGCTGCATGACTTCAGCTCTCACTGAAATAACCAAATAATTGGAAACCATTCTGTTCCTAGTGAAACATCTCTAAAAGTTCTTGTCACAGAAATGCATGATCTTGCTATACGTGGACAGATATATAGACAGCTGGAAAACTTTCTTGCAGTTCAACTGCACACAGCATATGCTGGGTTTGTGCAGATCTCCTTGCAGTCATTTTGGAAACTTCAGCCCTGCAGTTAAACTAAGGAAAAAAAAAAAACAAAGAAAAAAGGAGGGGAGATACTCTTTTAGCGGTGTAAGGGTCTTGGAATTTCCTTGAAAAACGCTTAAAACAACTACCTAACCTGGTGCCAGTTGCTAGGAAATCAGACAACAAATAGAAAGCTCAGGAAACATGTATTTGGTGTCTTTGCTTTCCTCTGGCTAAAATCTAAGTAGTTATTGAAGATTGTGCAAGGGATGATTTATAGATGTCTTTCCATATTACTGCCTGTCTGGTTAGCAGATGGTGTTCATTACCAAAGAAGAATCCCTATTCTCATAAATAATTACAGCTGAATAGAGAAGTGGTAATCTGTGGAAACCTCTGTTATTTGCAAGGTTTTCAGATTTATTCATGGATAGGTTTTAGCCACATGCTAGAAGAATTCCTTCCATAAAGTTTAAAGTGAACTGGCGCTGTTCCTGTAAAATCAGGGAAATTAAAGGATTCAGAGTTGTTCCATTTCTTGTGCTCACAGTGAAATATTTCAGTAAACGTTATCTGACTCTAGCTGCAAGGAGCATGTAGTGTGTACATTTGCCTGTACTACACTAATACTTGGATAAAGTATACCTTGAATTTGCTTTTTAAATCTTTGGCTGTCTTGAGTAGGTTTAGCTCATAGAGTATTATGCAATGGAGCAAGTGGGATAATTTATCTCCCGAAGGTTTATGCAAGAGAATGAAAATTCAAGTGAGAAAGTTTTTTCTTTTCTTTTTCTTTCTGATTTGTTAATCACTTCTGTAGCTTCAATTATTGTATTTTCTGGTATTTTGTATTAAATTCTGGTATTTTCTTCACGATGTCTCAATCTGAAATCTGTAAAATATGTTAAATAGAGTACAGGGACCCAGACACCTAATGGCAAATTTAGGTATTTAAACAGGAGTTGAATCCTCCAAAGTACTAAATGGCCACAGTTCCCACATTAGCTGCCAGTGTTCAGTGTTTAAAAAACGCCATTTTCTATCTCAGCCATTGACTGAACTGTTCAGCAGCAGCATTTTAAGAAAATTTTGGCCCTTATTCTTAGAAATTATTTTGGGGGGATGGGGAGAGGTCCAGCTTGCTGAAGGAACAGAAATTAATTTATTCTTCATTCTCAATAGAGAATAAGTCTATGTTTTTAATAACCAGACTGCAATATATATAAAAAAAAAAGCCAGCTCTGAACACAGTAGCACCCACAACTCAAAACTTCCAAAGAACAGACCACGTGCATCCACAGACTTAGCGTGACAGAAAGACACTGAAAAGGACTAGTCATTTCTGAAAAGTGCACAAATGGCAGTTTTTCAAAGGATGCAGAAGAAATCAACAACAGAGCTATGATTCAGGCTTAGGAAATCTGGGCCTTGGCTCCCTCTTTGACCTGCAGTGCAGTGTTCTTTCCAGCAATCCTAACGGATACCTGGCAAATGTCTGCAACGAACGGCTTCTGCATTTGAATCTAATCTCTGTTTCCATTATGCTTCCCTGAAGAGCTAACAAACTATTTCACATTTTACCTAGCACACCCACTGAAAAAAACAGTCTTTAGTTATTGTATGCCTTTTCATAGTTTTTGTCTTCTGAAAGTATAGATCCAGAGTAGTGAAAAGGTCTCTGCTCATGAACCAAGCAGGCTTTCTCCACATCCTGTCCATCAGCCATAGTTTCTTAGGGAAATCCAACAGAAAGAAGATGATGGTGAAGGAAAAGAGCAATGCAATACTTTGCAGTTATATAGTCCTCAACAGTATGCTTAGCTTCTTTTTTAAAGGCAGAATTAATGTGTCACAGAAAAAAAAAAAGAATATCAGGCACAAATTTTGACTATGCTGAGAAGAGCCAATTGAATTTATAAGCTCTACTGACAATCAGGCAGTCTAATGAGTAAGCTTCCAATGAAATGCAGATGTATGTAGAACAGTCAGCTCCCACTTGTACATTGCTGAATAAGGTAAGTGACGGGTCTAGGAAATAATGTGTCTTCTCAGATAGTGACAGTTACCACTGGTGTAATTTTGCACCAAGAGACCTTTGCCCTTTTGGCCTCCTGATTTTTTTTTAAGGAGAGTGATTCAATTGGCATGCCATCTTCACAACATCCGGACTGTTACCAAGACTTTTGTACTTTCTCAAAGGGCCAATATATGCCCCCAAATATTTTTGTCTGTATTAAGCTTCCTAATAAACATCAGAAGTGGAAGGAGGGCCTTGCAGATTCAAGCTTTCCTCTGGTGAATAAGCCTCCTTGGCTGCAGAAGAAAAAATTAGTGATTTAACCACACCAATTCTAAATCCAGCTTCATCAATGAAAGCACCTCAGACGAACACTGTTATTTCAGAACCAAAGCCACTTTGAAATTGAATTATTTGCATTACAGATTTCCATCCAAGTTAAAATTACATAGGACAGTTTTAAGCATAAATACCACATTCTCTTCAGATCAGTAACAAATTCTGTCTTTGGGAAAGCCTAAAGACTGGGTTTCCTTCAGCAACTAAGCAACCAAACAGCAGGGGCTCAGCTGTAACTGGAAAGATCAGATGCAAATGTTTCAAATAAAAACACTTCAAATTTGTGGCAAGAGAGGCTCCTCACACCAGTTATCAATGAGGTAAGCTTTTGGCTTTTCAAAATCACTTCATAACAACGAGGAAAGCTGCTGGACAGTGTCTGAAATTAACTGTGTCATGGTAGCAAGTGTAAGTGTTGCTCTCTTTTATCACCAAAGTATGTGAATGTCCTTGATACATATCTCATAGATGCTTCACAACTGCCAGTTAAAGAGCACGTGGACATCTCAAGAAATAGTTCACAGCAGCTTGAACTCTAGAGCACACATTTGTCACTTGAGCAGAACTAAAAGCTCTTCTCTCAGCAATATATATAGCCTTGTTGCGTTATCATCAGGTAAGATGTTACCAGATGCAGGTTTAGATTCTCTTAGAGATTTGCCCTCAGAGAAGAGGGGACCTGAATGCTAACTACAGCTCAAACCTGCATTTCCTGATGAGTTCCTCTAGACTAAGGGACTTTCTCCACTGACCTTTTTCTGTGCATTTGGAAGATTTTAAGAAGACAGAAGCAAATATAGCACCCTGACCACAGGAACATATCTAATTTTATCCAGTCTAGGGCAATGGTATATTACCCAGGCAATGTAGCCACCATGGGTAAGAGGAATACCCATATTTATTTTTGCATGACACCAATCAAGAGGAAAAGGAAGTGCCTGCAAAGAACGAAAAGATGACAACTGTGGTGAGCTCTGGAGGAACTTGCAGTCATATTACAAGCTGTCAGGAGTTGCAGTTGTGACATTTGAAGCCAACAACGAATTTCCCTAGGAGCCAGCCCTATCTGAACTCACAAATCCTGCTCTGCTGCTCAGACACAGCCCCACATTGGCAGTCTGGGCCCTGTGCAGTGTAAGGCTGCAGTTTAGCATCCAGGAACTAACAGAGGGACAGTGCTGGCTGAAACAGAAGTAAACATGTCAGTGCAAAAAAGGAGTGCAGGGGGATGGGAGAGAGCCGAAGAGTGGGAGAAAGCTTGCTGGGGGATGTGGAAGGAAAGTGTGAGAGCTTGAAAAAAGCAAGTTAACCCAGCACCATGGCTACTGTGTGGAGCTGATGTCATCTGGCTGTACATAAAAGCCTCCGCTTTTCCTTCTTTTGTCCAGTCCCAGAATGACATCACCTCGAAGCACAAGAACGTACCTTTGTGCTGCAGCAGATCCCTACTTCCCCTGCTGGCTCCTGCCACACATCTCACTCCTCCCACATATGTCCCTGCTTTGCCAGAAATGCTCCTTGACCTCTGCTGAATGCAAAACACCACTGTCTAGTCGATGAGAGCCCTTTGGTTGCCTGCAAATGCCAGCAGCCTGTGGTAGTGCAGTGGAGCTCCCATTCAAACAATGTATAGCATGCCATACACCTCAGCAACCCACAGTGGGGCCTCTGCAGCGGATTTCAGCTGCTTCACAATGCTGTCAAAGCTGAATGGTGTGAACTGATTAGACAGACAAGGCAACTGTGGCAATTTAATTATTTTCAAGGTTGGATCCTCTGATGGGTAGTAACAACAGCACACAATTTAATCTTGTTACAGTCCAATACTGCTGTTAAATAAGCAGAGTGAAAAAGTTGCATTTGTAGCCTCACTTATGAAGAAACTGCAAACATGGCTTGCAGTTGTACAGTCATTAGCAGTTTTGTTTATAATTGACGTGCATGCTTGCCTATTTAATGAGGCTTGTGACAGTCTTCGTGACATGAAAGAACAAGAGAAAAACCACTCAAAGCACATCCTGACCAATGTTATTTCATGCTGAGAAGGGGGGTGGTATATAGCTGGAAATGAACGTGCTACCCAAGAAAACAAGCACCACTAAAATAAACTAGAGAGAGGCCTGCACAGAAAACACAAGTCCATAGGAATGGGGCAAACTGAGGGCTGTTTCCCATTAGAAAGCTCAAATCACCCATGATTCCCTGTAACAGCTTATGTCTCTCGTTCAGTACAGAAATTTTACAGATGCTCCCCATCCCTGTGCCTGCTCCTGCAAATGAAAACTTCTGTCTTTAGCAGCTCTCAGTCTCTGGTCAGATAATCTTCAAAGGTGTGCATATGCAGAAACATCCACTGGAAAAGTATTTGAGGAATTATGAGGAAATGCAATGTATTTAGAGCTGTAATGGGTTATTTCTACCTAGCTGACATAGGGTGACAGAATCACAGAATCACAGAATGATTGTGGTTGAAAGGGACCTTGAAAGATCACCTAGTCCAATTCCCCTGCCAGAGCAGGATCACCTAGACTACATAGCACAGCAATGCATCTTCATGGGGTTTTAATGTCTCCAGAGAGGGAGACTCCACACCCTCTCTGGGCAGCCTGTTCCAGTGCTCTGTCACCCTCACAGTGAAAAAGTGTCTCCCTATATTCACATGGAACCTCCTGTGCTCCAGCTTGCACCCATTGCTCCTTGTCCTATCGTTGTCTGGGACTCTGTTACATGTACAAGGAAGAAGGAAGGATACCTTCCCAGGGAAAACGTGGTTAACTTACCGTTAACATGCCACAGCATCTGGAACCCGCTTCTAGAATTCAGTCCATCAGAATAGAAGACCACATGAAGGCTGGTCCCTGTAGTGCTCCCTGCCAGTGGGAGAGACTGTCCACAGAAAGTGCCTATCAGGTTGGATTGTGCATCAGGCCCATCATAGAGCTGAAATGAAACAAAATGTATGCCAGTGAGTAAACAGAGGCACTCCAATTCTTCATGTTTTCTACAGGATGTCAAACAAAAAGCAGTGAGACTTCTTGCACTGGCAACCTTTGCACAGCAGTATGAGCTCTGGAGAGCATGGAAATGAACAAATATAACTGCAATACGTCTTTAAACCTGACTGCACATTGTGTATAGTAGGAAGGTTTTGCTGTTTCTGTTTTGGTGTGTATTGGGAGTTGCTGGGGAAGAAGATAAAGGGCAAATGGCAATGAACTGAAAAAAAGAAGGAAAAGGGGATGCCACAGATCTGATTTGACTGTGCATCTAACATGCTTGGTGCCTCCAAAGCCCTTAGTGACAGCTTTGTTTATATCTTCATTTCCTTAAGACTGCACTCAGGTGATTTCAGAACTGGCTGAGCTTGTGATGGACAGAAACAAGCAGTCAGCATCACCAGGGTCTCCCAGAGCAGTGAGGATAAACTGAAAACCAAAAGCAAAGTAAAACCTCAAAAACCACACGGCAAACTTCACATGTACTTATTTATTGTTTCATGGTCTTATGCCACTGTCCTGCTTTGGAGAAGTGGACTGAGTCATACTTTTGGAACTTTTGCACTTAGAAACACTTTATGTTTGATCATCCGGTCATATTCTACATGATGGCATTTTGCTGTTCAGTATGTTGGCAGATGTGATGTAGACAGGCTAAAAATCTTTCTGTTCCCCAAAGAGAGATGAGAAATCCTCCATCCCACTTGTAAAACATCACCACTCTAAAAAACAAACCAAATCCCCCAAAACCCCAAATAAAACGTAAAGGAAATATTTCCATATTTAAATCTTGATATCTGAAGTTAGTCAAATGCTCATATTTAAATGAAAACACTTAATACACAATTTGATGGGGTGATAGTGGGTGCTTAAAACTTTTAAGCCTCTCTGCATTAGTTGTCTCCAAACAGGTTTTAAAGGGTCTTTCAAATCCTAGTTTTGTGATTTTATTCAAATCCAGTGAATCACACCAAATGTGGATCTATGTTCTTCACCAAATATCCCAATGCTCAGTGTCATTTTTCAGGGATTAGGTGTATAATTTTTGCAAAAATGGTAAAAATGAGACAGTTTAGTAAACCGTCTTTGACTTAGGATACCAGATTGTCAAGTTAGGAGTTGTTTTATTATTTCTACTTCCGTTACTATGATTCTTAAAGTTAAGAAAAACAGCAGCCTTTGTGCTTTTTTATCACGTTGCCACAGTTCATCTGATCTTCTGTCTCACAGAGCACATCTTCCTAACACAACCCAGCAAATTACTGGCACAGAAACCATGTCTGAACATTCCCATTGTGAATTTTTGGCATGTTTCCTTTCAGAATTTCAAGAAAAAAACCCCACTTTTCTCTGTTCTGAAGCCATCACCGTAAAGTTCGCTCCATGCAAAGAATCAAATCTATGATCTCTAGAAAAACAGCCAAGGTTTATTTATCTTTGCTGTCCATCCAAGTCCCTTTTCCAAATACCTCTGATACCACTAAGAAGTCTCTTACACTTGACCCTCATACTGTGTATGAATGATACTGCAGTAAATATTAACTATGCTAGCTGCTAATTTCTTGCACACAATTTCTAGCAGACTCACATATGGGAATGAGTAATTAAACCCTTGGCTTTTCTGTTGAGGATGCTGGTCTTGCAGAACGTTCAAAAATCTCGTTGATTTAAGACAGTTGGGGCCAGGAAATCTACTCAAGTGGTTTCAAATACTCAAGCAAATAGTTTAGGTTGAATGTCTTTTTTTTTTATAAAAAACTAAATTGGATGTAGTTCAGCCAGAAATTTGGACAAACCGCAGGAATAATTCTATGGTAATATTCCAACATTAGTGACCCTGAATCTTTTTGCTTTTCAATCTTCTCATGCCACAAAAGTCTCAGAGAATGAGAAGTATATTAGAACCTGAGAACTGTCACTCCATTTGTATGATTTCTTTAGGTGAAATCAGGCAAACTTCAAAGTTTCTGATTGCAGACCTATTGCTGGCAATTCTTGCAAAGCCTTGGTCAGATGTGTTTGATAATAGATATGAAATTGGAATAAAGGTTAGATGTTAAGAAGTTGAACCTCCATCTATATTCTTTCCAAGTGCAGTTTGAAGAACCACCTGACAGACAGATCAGCTGTCCCATGCCCAGCATTACAGTTATGACCATCCTCCAAGCCAGGCTGAGAGCTTTATGCATTCTTTTGTGGCTTAAGTTCAGCAAAATTAAATAAAGTCAGATCCAATTAGATGTTTTAATAGCACCACTTCCTTTGACAGCTTTGTGGTATATACGACTCATATTTCTGTGGCTTCAAGCCATGGAAATGTTACACTAGAAAAATATGAATGATGAAGAATGCATCAGTGTGGAGATTATGAATCTGTTCTCTGAATAGAAGGAAAAAACTGTGTTAAGGTACATATTCAACAATCAACCGTTAGCCTGAATGTATAAAAATTAAAAACCACTCTCATGAACTAAGGACTAAATCATACCCAGAAACTTTCAAATCCAAACACAAATCCCAGCCTGCAATGTTTACCCATCAAGGGAACGTTATTTGATCTAAGACAGCGAATGTCACATCTCTATGTAATTTTCCCTGAAAACAGTCCGTCAGTTTTTCAAGACACAAAGGATGGTTGCCATGGCAATCCCTTCATGCCGCACTGCCCCGTGGGTCTGGGTTCAGAGAGGAGTTTCGCAGGAAATTCGAGTGCCTGGCCAGCTGTAACTCATTGAGAGAGGCAGAGCCGCGGCCGCTAGAATTACAGCGGGTTTCTTCATGCTGTCTTTCACTTCTAAATGAAGGGAACAGCTGTGTGTTTTCACAGGGCATTTTGAACTTCTCAAGCCACGTTTTGCTCTCACACAGATACGGGCAAGTGAAACTGAAGCTGCGCACAGATCTCATGAACCACAATTTCTCTTCTGATCTCTGAGATAGTGTTTCTTGTCTAAGGACCTGCTTTGTCAGCTGTGCTACCCTCAACTGCTACAAATCAAGGGAAAGTCCTTCCCTGGGCTGTATGAGGCAAGGTCCTCCCTTGGACTGTTCAAGACAACTGTATTTTGAGGCAGTTTATTAGCCACTCTGGTACCTTACTGACTCCAGGAACTGGGGATGGGGATCCCTCACAGCTCCTCATCGGGAAGAAAGTGCTTGCTTCCTTCCTGTGTAGATACTTGTTCCATAATTTATTTGTTCAGACCTCTTAGCCTCCATCAGAAAATCCAAGGGCTTTTTAATGATTCTGGCAGACTATCCAACAGTCAAAACACACGAACAGCTGCAGCACATGTTCAGATCCTTAGCCTCTCCCCTTTAAGGCAAGCAATTTTCCAGCAGCACCCAGAGCAGTCCATTTCCTCAGCCTGTACCCCAGCACTGTCTCAGGGGCCCCAGGTACCCCACTGTACCCCAGGATGCAGTACATTCAGATGAACTTTTAGGCATGGGCTCAACAACTGTTTTGGGAAACTCCATATCAGGCTGCCTAGGAGCAAGCACAGAGACTGACACATGAGGAAAAAGGGGAGGAACTAGTTCTCTAAGGAGTCAGTCAAGCTGTGGGACTGCCCTGAAGTAAAGTGGCCACTGAAAAACATCTGCTGTACATAGGACTGGGTCTGGGACAGTAGGGCTAGTTGAGGCTTCAGGAAGGGTTTGCCTTGGGTAGCTCTCCCAGAGGAGACAGCAGTATCGCATTTTGGCTTTTCTGACTCTTCAGCCTGGAAATATGTCAATGACACCAGTAACGATGCTCTGCAGGCCACAGATGTTCACCTCTCTTTGGAGGAGCAAAGCAGTGTGACGTGTCACAGAAATGCTCCTTGCCAGAACTGGAGCAAGGGCTCAAGGACTGAGCTGACCAGACAATAGAGTTCTTGCTGCATGAAAAGAAATAAAGATCTCAAACAAATGGAAGGACACAAACTTTGAACATGTTCCACTTGGGCATATTCAAAGCAGGGCATTTTTCTAGCCGAGCACCTTGTCAACCTCATTCCTTCTTGCAGAGTGAGACTGGCAGGGAGCCTTCCAGGCAGGTAGTGGCACTCCATCTGTTCTGTTCTCCTGGCAGAAAACTGGTTTTTTATTAGGGCATTTTCTTTTGGAGAACTTTATTTCTGTGAAAAGATGTTTTTTCAGCAGGAAAATCATTATAAAGGAAACCCCCCAGCCTAATCTGCTCTGGAAAAAGACTGCTTATGTACATTAGTTAGACACAAACCCTGTCTCAAGCCAGAGATGATGGAGTCAACAAAGACAAACTTTCAGTTTCATTTGAGGCGAAAATTCATCCCATGAATACTGACAGTTCTCATCTTATTGTAAATTAGATGTCATGAATTCATTATATAATTATACGTAATAATACCAATAATTGTCTCAATTTGAATCTTGAAACAAACTATATGCAGTACAAAAGTCTTTTTACAGCCACCGGCAGCAAGAGCCCTGGGCTGCATTTGTAGAACTCAGGAAAGGATCAGAGCAGAGGGCACCTTGGATCAGAGCACAGCTCGAGTGTCCCACCCATTGCCTGCGCCTCTAGGACATCTTTGAAGAGCTACACTGCTGCATACAAGTATCCCTCTATTCTTAGAAGTGAGGAACCTGATATGGGGCTGTTTTACTGATTTGACTCATCTAAATGCCAGAAGCAGTGATTACAAGTGTCTGAGCAGCTCTTCCTGAACGGGTGTTTTCTTTTTGGAAAGGAAATTCTGATGGTATCACAACAAATACATTACCAGAAAACAAAATTAACTGAAAAGCAGACAATCATCATCCAAGTAACAGAATGCACTCTGAAGTGAGATCACTGTTAGTTGTTAAATAGAGAATTAACACAAATAAAAATAATCCATTTCCAAGCAACATACTTCCTTCTAGAAGAACTAGAGTGCAAGCCTAAGAACCTGCAGGTCTGTTAGCCAGAGGAAATAAAACAAACTAAAGCTCCACGATGCAGCACATTGCATTAGCTTAGCATCAGGGTGATCACAGTTTTCACAGAAACAAAGGCAGCAGAAGATTTGAGTGACTTACTGAAACTTTGAGTGACTTCAAACTTTGAAAGCTTCAAGCAAAGTTGAATTATACATTGGACTGCAATTATATTTTTTAAAAGAATTTTTCATCTTTTACATTATCACTTATTGCCTCCTTAAAGAAAACCAAAATTTCTAACTACAGGTAAATCTCATTTCCATCTTTCTGAGAAAGGTTTATTTCTGCAAATGATATTAAAATAATGATTTTCCTTAGCAAGGCTCTGGATTTATTTATTATAAGAATGTAAGAAATGCAGGGTGTATCTTTGGATTAAATTCTTTTTTTTTTTTTTAGACCTGCTGCTTAAGAAAGGAATGCCTAGGAGGCATCCACCTAGCAGGTCAACTCTAAGACCTGCCCTCAAAACCTTATTTGTTCAGCATGATATTTTAAATCCCCAAGCCTGCATTAGGAGAGCACCTCCTCCTATCACCACGCTGTCTGGAGAAGGTCATAGCCACCTGCAATGAGGCAGCCCTGGAGTCTCACCCATGCACACCAGACAGAGCAGGCTGAGCTGAATGCAAGGCAGCCCAGTACAGGAGTGCATTGGAAAAGCCTGCCTTTCTGCTAACCACTGTGGGTGCTCTCACCTCAGATCATGGCTCCATTGCCCAGGGCAAATCCAGGCTACCTCTTGTTCCTGAAAGTGTGTGCCTCTCCCTGAGCTACAGGCAGAGGCTTGCTTTCATGACCAGCCCCCATACAGGTCCTTGGAGTGTCTTTCCTGCTTTTGCTGACCAAGGGACTGCTTGGGGATCCACATCCTTGTGGCAGTGGGATCACACATGCCTGGTCAAAAGGCTGTGGCTACTTTGGTAGATTGCCCGTTTTCCTCAGTGCCTCAGAAGTTGAGATAGTTCCTCTGCAGTGAGAATCCACTTGTGGGGAGCAAGCAGGACTGCTTTTGAGCTTGGGACAGTATTTCCAAAGTTACTCTTCAGCACAAAGCTGCTACTGTATGAAAAGCACCTTACAAGGAGATGGGGCTGCGCCTAAGGACATAGCACTTGAGGGGGTGGAGAAGGTGCACCTACTCTGAAAAGCCATGGAGGGTCTGAGCAGACTGCAGCGCTGCTGACTGGTGTGCAGGGCTGACTGCTGCTCCTCATGTGCTTTGCCCGTATAGAGGAACTGAACTGCCAGTACAAGCAACTTAAAGCTGACACCTTTAGCAGCTAGAGACAGCAGGATCCTCTCTGGGAATTCCCTCATTTGAGAAAATCTGCATCATGCAAAACCACAGCAACTGAGGACAGCTGCAGATTGGTCTTGGCAAATGCAAATAGAAGAAAAAGGAAATGTTGGTGCCTCCTAGGCCTTCAGGAAAGCAAAACCACTGCTGATGGGAAAAATTAGGAGGGGAGGATAAGACCTTCCTCAATGTCTGGTGTGGTTTTCTCTGAGTCATCTGGGGGCTTCCCTTTGGTAAGGGAAAGCTTTGACCAATTCAGATGGGGTTTCTCCAGCTACCATGTAATTTCATACTGTGACATCCGCACTGGTTGCACAGACAGTCTTAAAGATGCTGGACTGGCTTTCCAGCAAAATGTGGAATATAGAAAAGAGGAGAGGAGAATCCAGCTGCAACTAGATGAGTCCCAAATGCCCTTTTGCCAACAAGGGGTACACACACTACTATCATATGGTAGTATTTCACAGTCATTTCATTGTACAATGCTTTTTCCTGAAGGTACAGGCAAAGTCACATTGCTCTGAGCTGGCAGGGTGTGGAAAATGCTGAGTCCATGAAGATCTGACTCCTTCTGTGAATCTAAGAGCAGAGTCTGTACTGGCTTCACTCGTGCTTCTTGTCATCTGAGGTTTCTGTAGTCACTATGCAACCCTTTCATCACTGACAAATTTAGCAGTCTTGAAGGGTGGGGATCTTGATGTGCGTTAGTAAGTCTGCCTCTAAGTAACCTTTCAAACAGAAAAGCCAGAGCATACTTTGATTCTGGTAATGTAGGCAATTGGGAAAACAAAAATCTGAGCCCTGAGCCAGTCTTGTCTAGGGTGGGCAGCTTTTTGGCCCAACATTCTGAGTATCCGGATCTCTCACTGAAAATCAGTGCAAGGGCTAAGATTTCCTTGTGTGCCAATGGTGAGGCCTGACAAAGAAACCCAAGATCTGTCACTTCTATCTTTTCAGTCTTACACTGAAGGACTTCTTATGGAGGCCCATAACCCCCTGAAGGAATTCAGGGATGGGCTGGCATGCTGCCAGCTTGCATGGTAATATGGAAATGGATACCACAGCAGCCTGGCCAGCAGGCTGTAATTTGATGTCTGTGTGCAGAACCTGGATGGGTATGTTTAACATATCATCCGCTTCCCCAGGGTGATGTACTGCCACTGACATTTTGTAAATCAATGCATGGCCATAAGCAAAGCCATTCTCTGTGCTTGGAGGATTCCTGCTGCACTTAAGACACTCTCATAAATAAAATGTAATAACATTAATATCCTAATATAGTTTAAGCATATTTACTAATTATGAGTACAAAAGGGAATAAAACTAGAAACTGGGCATATCCCCCAACGATAAGCTAATAAATAAAGAGGATGACCAGCTGAGTGCAAGTGGCAATTACCTAATGCAGTATTCCCAGACGGAGAAAAAGGATATTATGGCACATCCCTGGAATGCTACTGTGGTTTAAAAAAGAAAAAAAAAATAAAAAAGGACATATCCTGTTACCACCAGAAGGAAATGAAACAGTTCTCAGGAGCAGATGCCATATTAATTACTGTACTCATTTAATAATATTCCACATATAAGAGTGCAATGGTATTTTAACCGCTCTGAGCCTAATGGCTGAAAGAGTCCAGACTGCTTAAATACACTGGTGATAAGGAAGCAAGGAAGTGCTTTATTCCAAAGAGGAACTCTGTCTTGCTCTGCAGCACAAAAAAGGCTACTGTTGATATCAGGCAGTCATTTGCCCTGCCCCTCCCCCCCCTCCCCCCGCCTTTTGCATTAATGCAATGATATTCCATCCTGGCAGCAAGACAAATGTGCTGAGCAGACCAAAGGGGTTGAGACTCGGAGAGCTCTGAAATTTGTCTTGCTGTATGACACAATTTTATTATCTGCTCCTCAGGCTGGTGGCATCTTGTGAAAGACAGGGCAAGGTCTTCCCTCTACTGATTAAAAGCAGGTGCTAGAATGACTGGACTTCAAGGGACGGTTTTACTTTCTGAGTGGAAGAACATAGAGGGAGATTGTCACTGAAGGACAGATAGATTAGTGGGTTACAAACGATAGTTTTCTTGGATAAGAAAGGAGTATATTTCAGACCTACTGCAAGACTCTCATCTTCATGGCAAAAACATGACAATCTCCTTACTTACAAAATAGCTTTGCCTCCATGGGGATTATGTTCTGTCATACTAAATAAGAAGGGAATTAATCATTAAAGATGGGGAGTTAAATATGTGCTTTTTCAGCTAGTAAACTGGTGAATGTAGAGGAAGGAATGACATCTCTATGTCATTGTCTGCAATATCTCACTGGCTACAGCATGATGACTCCTCTAGAAAGACTAATGTTAGGTTATTAAGCCAAGCCACAGCACACAATGTAATTTAAAGACTAGCCAATCTAATTACAGTCAGTGCAGCATCACTAGAAAACAGACTGCTATTTGGTCTGCCTAGTATCATATAGTTGCCACTTCTGTTCATATCTTGATCACAAGCAATTCATCTCATAGTCTTAAAACTTCTCTGTAAAACTCCTTCCCAAATGTCACACATCCTGTGAGCATTACTAGCCATGAGCCAACATCCTCTGACAGGCCATCAAACACCGCTCATTTACTGAGAAAGTGCTTATATGAGATTAATACTAGAGACCGACATTATAAAAAACCTGCAGTGTTGTCTCCCTCCCACATTGCCCCTTCTCAATTTCTGGCACCTACACACAGGGGCAGAAAATTGCCATGTAGTCAAAAGAACGGGGCTTTTTCCTTCCTACTTGACACCGGCATGAATAGTTGTACATGCTGAAGCAGTGGAGATGAAGGCCCTGCCCAGGCCAGACTGACTCAAGGCTTCCTGTGGAGAGCAAACGGTGCTCACCATGAGTAACACCGACCAGCTGCCGCAAACAGCAGTTTGGTTCAGAAGAAGCATCCCATAATCAAAGGAGAAAAGAAAATAGGTAACGCAATACATGGTCGACTTGTCACTGTACAGCTGTGGCTGCATTTCAGTCTAGGACAGCCATGCACAGTACTTGCATTTGTGTGTACTTTGGACATTTGACTATCTTTTTCTTGTTCTGTGTTTGAAAGCTGTTTGCTGTAAGGGATGATGGTATCTTTGGCAACTGACAGCTACTAGGAATACCTGTGTGTAGAAACTTTTGTTTTTGTCATTATTCTACATGTTTGATTTCTGACTCACATGGGTACTAAGCCAGGGAGCAAATCAATGTATTTTGTGTATATCGGACAGAATTAGTCACAAGGAAGATGCTCTTCTTTTACAGTATGTGTGGGTTTGGTTCAGAAATGTAAGTCATAATTAAACATGAAGATGAAGAAGAGACCCTTTTCCAGTATGGAAAGCCCACAGTGTCTAGTGGGCTAGGTCCAGCAGTACTCAGGAGCACAGTTTGCCCAGTCTAGCTGTCCCCACCCCACCAGGCACCATGATTTTCTCCTTCAAAATTCAGAAAGATTAAAAAAATAAAAATCAGAGGTCTAGTATGAGGCATTTGAAATGTCATTAAAATGTCTCCACATGCATTAAATCTGTTTCTTCTATTGACTTTGAAAATTGGCTCTGCTATTGGTGTGTTGTTTGGGATTGTTTTGTGTGTGGGTTTTTTTTGTTTTGTTTTCTTTGGGCTTTTTTGCAACCGCCATTGCTTGATGGTACTCTGCTCAGGCAGGTCAGCTCTCTGCCATAACACCTCTGTAGCATTACATTTTCTCCTTCATTTTCTCTTACTTCCTCTATTGCCATAAGACTGATCATCACCTAATCCAATCTAACAGCTAACTCTTGTCCTTCCCATCCCCAGCCTCTCAGCAAGCAGCAGCAAATACTGTCACCAAGCCTGCCATCTGTTAGCTGCCACAGAGCCCCAGGCAGCTACTGTCAGAGCTAAGAATATAAGTATGATGTTGCTGCCTGTTGCAAGGGGCTGAGGTGGGAGACTCGCTGCCAGCAAACTCAAAAGGAGATGGGAGCAGGGGAACCTGCTCCTGAGGAAAAGAGGCACCTGATCAGCACCAGTGGCCATTCCATTCTGTGCGTGAAGCTACATAGGAACTGTCTCAGCAGCAGCTTCCTCTTTCCTCCAAGAAAATTGTGACAGGCTCTGATACATGGTCCACGCACCAGCCACTTGGACTACAGCAGACGGGCTTATGCCTCTAATTTCCCAGTGTCATACCCAGCCAGGGCATCAGAGCTTTCCCCTTTTAGGCCTCTTTGCAATAAAAGAATCTCAAAACCAGGATGTGGCAGAAAATAGGAGGTGTTTGTTGGGCTTTTTTATTAACCTTTTTCCCAATTTACAGCAGCATTAGACTCTGCATGGATTTTGGACAAAAAAGTACCCAAATATCTGCAGTCTACTTAGACAGTGAACTGCACACTTGTTCCAGATGATTCCCCCTTTCCCCTACACCACAGATCACTCACAGCCTTGCCACCATGCTCCCCTTTCGCAAGAGGCAGGGTGGGAGCGAACACTATTCAGTTCCCTGGCTGGTTAAACTTTGTTCTCTTTTTTACACTATGGCACATATTTGTGCAGCATGCAACAACCAAATAAGAACATCTTTTCCAAGGGGTATTTCTTAATGGGACTTGGAGAAAGATTTAAGTAATGTCACATGAATTGCAAATGAAAGCCTCCTTAACACACTTCAATGACACTCTTTTTCCCTTGCATTTTCCTCTTTATACCTTTCAGTCTGTATTTTCTTTGATTGAAAGAACTGAAAAATTGTTAAAACTAAGAGTCCAAGTACTTTTCTGCTCCTTGTCTAATCACTCCCTCCAATATGTTTTATTTGTGTTCTCTTAAGTGCTTTGGATCAGATCCTTGCCTCTGGCACTAGTCCTCCAGACTTGACTTACGTCTAGAATAGAGTCTTCTGGCAAGTCTCTTGCTGTTCACTGGCTAGCTACTGTGTGCAGGGCTCCTGCTTTTCATGGATCAAGGGCTCAGGCATCCTGAGACTAGCACTGGCCTCCCCACTTGGCTCCAATGTTTCCATTTGCAGCCTCCTCACAAAAACGAACCAGGGTTTAATAGTTAGTTCTCAATACAGTGCTCCCTCAGTTATTTTCTTCACATGTCTATTCTTTCTTTCCATTCCTAGTCACAAAGAGAAGAAAGCTGGAAGAACACCACTTTTTTCAGTTTATTGTCAATTTTGAGCTGTGAAAGCTGGCATAGTAAGGAGGTAGAGGGAGCAAGGGAAGACATCTAGAGGGAACAGAATAGCCCATCACCAGTCCAGTTGCTGGGCCTTCTGCAAGACCTCAGTGTAAGCAAGTACCCCCAGAAATGTGAGCTCTGTTACTTAGCCCTCTCTTTGGATGTAAGGAGTCTTCTCTAACACTTCTCTAAATTTCAATTCCTCTTGTGCAAAACCTAAGTAGACCATAGGGACTATGTGCTGGCATCCTGTACAAGGGTGACATGTGAAAGATGGATTAGCCCAGCAAACCCCTGAAATTGTAGGCAGGAGACTGTAATCCTCAATATAGCAGTGATCATGACTACACTCAGCTTTCCACAGTATGGAGCACAAACCAGAGAAAATATCTTTTCAATTGTCCTAGAAATACAGTTTTTGAGGAAATGAAAATAGAGGATACTTGGCTTTATATTGACTGATGGGTTTTATTGGGCTAAAAATGTCTCTTTTTGTTTGTAAATTCAGTTTCTTTCAGTCCCTTTAAAGAAGCAGAATAATTATGAAAAGGAAAATATCAACAGGCGGCACAGCAATTCTCCCTCTAAAAATGCAGAAATGTAACCCATTGGTAAAATGTTACCCATTGGAAAAATTTTGAACATTCCCCATTCCTCAGATAAAAACATGATGAAAATAATTTGGCTTGTTGCTTTTTTGCAATCAATTTCCTAACCTCAGGATTTGTTCTTCTTTACATGAAGCTGAAATCATGACATCTCACTTCACACATAAACACCAGTTCATCTACTCTGAGGTGGTAGCTAGACTCTGTGGAGCAAATCTTGGCACCTGCAAAGTGATGCATCCTCCCTGTTGCAGACACCTGCACCCAGGTAGGATGAAGTTCTCTCTGGCAATGCTTTACTCCCTCCTGATCATGGAAGAAGTAGGCCAAAATTTTTGGATTTAACACTGTGCTCTAATGGCTAAACTTAGGTAAGATACATTTCCCCTTGGCCTTTTGTACCCTGATTATTCTTCTTTATTGGCGAAGACCTGACTTTTCTGGTTTCTAGAATCTGGGTACATACCTTCAAGAAGTCACGGTCACAATTAGATCCACCTTCTAAATCAAAGGCTGTGAAGCTGTAGTTGACAGTGTTCCCCCTTGTAGTTTGGATAGTCCAGTTGCAATGCTCATTTAATGGGTATTTATTTGGAAAATTTAAACTTTCCAATATGCCATGGCTACGATTAACAGTCAGTACTTCGTGGCAAACTGAAAAAAAAAAGTGATAATAAATTATATTTGTGCAGTGCTTATTAACCCAGGATATCAAAAAATTACTAATTGTAGTTACTGATTGCATTAGAAGGTGAGAGACTATTTATTCCCAGATTAGAGAAATCACGGAGAAAGAGAACTGTGAGCTACTGAAGAACATATTTCATATGTTGCAAACAAAATCCAGACATTCCAAACCTGAATCCTTCAGCTCTACTATGTCCTTCCCTTCTGACACTTCCAGAATCACCAGTTTATATTGTACATATATTTTTTGCATGTAAAAATGTGTTTTCTTCCATGGCTAAAACAACAAACATAAAGTACACTACTTGCATTGGACTTTTTAGCTCCAGGAACTGGAAGTGATCGTGAAATTTGTTAAAGAGGAGCCATGATTTTCCCTGTGAGTCATCCAATAACATCCTAGCATAGGAACTGGACACTCACCTGGGATTATCAATGGGCAATCCCTCATCTAGAGACAGCACTCAATGTGTATTAGGAGCAGACCAGTGTAAGAATGCAGAGAGAAGAAATAGGGGGATGCAGGGAGCAGGAAGGATGTTTGCTTCATACAGCAAATCTACAGTCTTTGAACAGCAGAAATTGCTGAGATTCACTTGCAAAACCCTTCTATTGTTTGCCAGTGGGGAGAGTACACCTACCTCCTGCAAACTTTTTTGATTCTTTCCAAATTATTTACAGAGCAGCAAAGTCTGTTTTTTAGGACTTCAAAATGCTCAGGGCACAGCAGAAGGTCAGGGTCAGGTGGAGTGCTGCTCGTCTGCAAAGCTACGCTGAAGCAGGCAAGTGTTTGAAAGGACAGGATGAAGAGCACAAAATGAATTTTGAAGAATGCAAGATGCATAAAAGCTGCTACCCCCTGCCATCAGGATTTTATTAGAAACATGTCAGGCACAAAGGTGTCTTTGAATGTTAACTTGATACTGTGTTTCCTTTGCAATGTTTTCCAATTCATCATTACATTTCTTTCATGTATAAGTAAATGCATGTGGCATCTAAGCATCCTCATTTTATACCACCACTTCCTACATAATTTTAGCTTTTGGGCAAGCCATTGAAAGCTTTCTCTGATACATCTTCAGGAATTAAATATGAATGCAAAGTGTAGATCACATTATCTGATAGCTCAGGTTCTATATTTGAGTGCTTTGAAAGTGCTCTGGTTAATTAATGAAAGAGGGGGAACCCTTTCCTAATATATCATCTTGACTTTGCAGTCTGAAAAGTACATGGTAGATGAGTCTTTGATATCTTTAAGGAACGAGGGAGCTAAAGCTCCTTCAATCTCCTAATTACTGTATGTGCTGTGCATGGATGAATAGCTTTAGTTTTTTCATAATCACAGAATTGTAGGGGTTGGAAGGGACCTCCAGAGATCACTGGGTCCAACCCCTCTGCCAAAGCAGGTTCCCTAGGGCAGGTCGCACAGGGAGGCGTCCAGATGGGTTTCGAATATCTCCAGAGAAGGAGACTCCACCACCCCCCTGGGCAGCCTGTTCCACTAATCCACTTACTATTGCCCAATCCTAGGACAACTTAATGTCTATAAACCTACAGCAATCACTATCACTTGGGCATGTCATAGTGAGTGTATTGAAAGATGCTGGAAATTGTTTCATATGTGATGAAAATCCGTATCTTCCAATGTGCATTTAACCATATACACGAGAGTGGATAAGGAGAAATGTAAACACTAGGATGATATATATTTAAGGTTATGACTCAGAACAAAATAACTGTCATGTATCTTCTTGAATTATTCTCCAAATGTTATTATTCTGATTTCTGGGGTAGAACTATTTTTTAAAAGTTTGCAAGAAAAATGTGACCCCTACCATAAGATACAAAAAAAGAGAAACTTTTTGGAATGTTCCAGGTAAATACCCACAATGATCGAGGATGGTTGAGGGTAACTCATTTGCCTTTTGCCATCCTGCCCCTCACAAGCAGACAGAAGAAGAGAGAAGCTTATTCTGTTTGCTTTCTCTGTTAAAAAGTGAGGAGATTGGACAAGCAGAAGAGCAAGTATACTCCAATTTACCCTGTTACAGACTTCCACCACCTGTTATTCCGAGTAAATCTGGAGTGGTAAGTGACACTGGTGCATAACAGAAGTAGATCCACCTCACCAGATTTCTTCTAGGGAAGAGATAATCATCATGGGTAGATTGGCAGATGATTTTTAAGTCTCTTTGTTTTGTGAGTGCAGCAGACTAGGGAATCTGGATCAATAATATGCTGTATACATTGTTCTCTGCTCATGAATAGGTAAGACCATGGGCTGCAAGAAGCACATTCAGGAACAAGCTGATCTGTAGAAACATGTTCTTCTCAGCTTCTTTTACTTACCCTGTTTGTATTTAGCTAAAAAACCTCCACCTCGCAGACTGTTATCTGTCCTTAGTTTTACATACACGTTGTCTCCACTGGAATGGATGAGCTGTGGTATCTGATTCCCACAAAATTTACCCAGCTGTTTAGCATTACTGCTGTTGCCATCATAGACCTTAAAAAAAAAGAATTAAGCTGATGGCATTACAAATCTAAGTTATTTTCCTCTGACGTCTGCTTAGGGAACTGTTACTGGGTATACAAGAGGTTAAATTCTATTTCTGCTCAGAGGAAGTCTGACAGGCATTTCAGAAACAAGCAAATCAGTGGAAAAACAGGAAGCCAGTAACTGAATACTGGTGGGTTTTGAGGGGCTTACTCACCAAGAGGGGAAAACTGCATTTCACTCCATTTCAACTCATTGAAAATACTCACTTTACACAACAATTCAAATACGAAATTTGGGATTAACAATAGGTTTATTGACACTGCCATGCCTTTTTCTTTGTAATTTACTAAGAGACCATACTAAGGCCTTGGTCCAAAACCCAGCAATTTTAAAGTATATAGACAAAGTCTAGTTTCAGTGGCCTTGTACAATCTAGACATAAATGCTTTTCTTAGCAGCAGCCACACAGATACTGCTGCCTTACATCTCACTGCTCTGTGATACAAGGTAGCATGTCAGGATGGCGCTTTCCTCATCTATGCCTGTTCACTTACAGACATTGGCAGACCAGGGCCCTGTGTTTTTCCTCACCTGCGCACTCATCATGCCCAGCTGCCCATGTCTACTCCGTGCAGCAGAGCGTCACGAGGTACATACCGCAAGGTAATCGAAGTTGCACTTTGGGTGATACTCAAGATGGAACTGCTCAAACTGGATTTCAAATGGAGTTCCTCGGCTTCCTCTGAGTAACCAGTAGCACTCTGAATTGTGGTAATATGGCATAGGGTAGTTGGGAGACATGAAGATACCAGAAGCAGTTGTCAAAGTCCCACCACAACCTGAAAATGTCAAAGAAATTAAACCACCATTTAATACCTAGAAGAGTAGACAATTAGCCATGACATGTGAAATTCACACTGCTGAGTTCCTTCACATGCTCTGAACATATTCATCTGTGCCCCAAAAATCTGCATTAAGCCAACACTGTTGTAAGCAGAAGAGAGCCATAACACAGAAATATTAACTATCTAATTTGAGGAGTGCTCCTGATATACAGTTAATCTTTAAATAGAAACCTCTCAATTGAATTCTTAGTTACTGCTTTCCTAAACATACAAGAAAGTTGATGCTACATTATATCTAGAGATTAGTATATCCTTCCCTCTGGAGAAAATGAAAACCCAAGGATCAAGAAAGTAAGTTGTATCCTTAATCTTAACATGAATAGATGTTGCTATACAATTTGCAGACAGTTTTTAGAAAATGGGAAGCAGAAAAGATGTGGGGGAAACTGTGAGAAATTAAATACAAATAAAAGAAATTAGATTTGCAAAATGGTTTTATACTTGATGCAGTCATTTTACCTGCTGATGTACCATCCCACTCTGCTGAAAATCCCTTTCTTGTGCCAAATACATCACTTACAAACTTTATCCACAGCTTGTTGCCATGAGAGATTATAACAGGAGGCAGGTCTGTACCACAATATTTTCCAAGAGGAGGAGAAGTTTCATAGCCTCCATCTCTAGAATGACAGAGAAGAAAACCCATGGGTCAAAGAGGGAAACTATGAGAAATGTTAACAAAACAAAACTCTGGGGATTCTTTCAGGACTAATCCTGGCTTTTTACCTTCCACAGCAATACAGCTACCAATCAATACTGGAGGAGTCCTGCCACTTGCAATAAGTCCTACCACCAGCACCTCTTTTCTGGGTATGTCTTGTCTCTTATCTCAGCAGCCTGTCCAGAGTATGTCAATACAATGACAGAAGTATCTCAAGTAGATTTGATGTTGCAGAGACAGCAACTTCTCTGTATTCTACAGGGTGGTAATCATTGGTGTAACCAAAGGTAATCTAAACTGAGGAAATAGTAGTTCACTCATTTCTCACTGTTTAGCCTGACACAAAGCCAGATGAGCTGATCTATTAAAAAACATATTTATTTGTTACCATACAAATGGGAACCCATTCTCAGAAAAGATAAGATCCATGTTTTAAAATATTTTCTTAGCCTTCAGAATTGTTTCTACAAACAATTATTTTCCATTTTTAAATTAAGTAGCATTTCCAATAGTATTTTCTAATAGCGTAATGGGGATGCACATCTAATGTTCCATTTTACTACATGCACGTGTCTCATAGGAATAGAAATGAATGACAACCTGCTTATCAATTGCTTTCTAACCTTATCTTTAAGCACTTTCATATTACAAATATCCTACAGGTCATTAGGATAATAATAAATACATTTATATCTACATAGGGGTGTGATCTTGTTATGATGCTTTTTAAGTTGACAATAATACTTTCAATTACATTTTCACAGGTGTATACCTGCTTTTGAGAGAAATTTCTACTAAGACCTTGTCACTGTTTTCTTGTTATCCTCCCAGTTTAAACCACTTGCTGCTGTCTCATGTTACTGGCAGCAGCAGAACTGTGTCAGAACGTACCCTCACTTGCATCTCAGCCTCTGCAGCTGTGATCAGACGAATCATTTTCTTAGTTAACTAAATGCAACTTATTAGAGGGCACCTCAGGACAAGAAACCAGAGTGGCACCTCACCTAAGACTTATCTTGCTACTCCACTTAACAGTATCAGGTTTGCTGAGGGATCCTGGAAATCCGGCTCTGGCAGCAGTAATGTGCTGAGTTGCACCTAGCAATGTTTTGTCCATATCTTAAAACCTGCTTAATGCTGCTGAGCTCTTCACAGTGACCCTGAGTCAGATTTATGCTATGTTTTCAGTTCTTGAGGAGAAAAAGTGGGAAAAACCCAAACAACAACAAACCAAACCTGATACAATTCATATCTATCCCAAATTAAGGTATTAACTGTTAAAATAAAGATAGATTAAATTTAATCTCAGATTGTTGTTTTATAATGAAAATATCAAATACTTATTTGATAATATTGAAAAAATCTTTCACTTTTTCATAACTTTCTCTAGTTCATAGGTCCAGCTGAAAACAACCGTCTAATTCAGCAAGAATGCAGAATCTCAACATTGCAACTTCGACAGGCAGCTTTTTGTTTGGTTCTAAAAAATAAAATACCACTTACAGAGGAATAATCCATACAGAATACCAGAATACCTAGAATAATGTTCAGAATGAATTTTATCATGATGCTCATTGAGGTCATGGAAACTCATGGCATGCTCAGAGTGAAAAAACGACACTGGCATTCCACAGACATGGTTTATTTAGAGAGCTGGCTCATGAGAACAAAAATGGGTGCACTGGCACTGCAAAGGGGAAATCTCATATAGCAACACAGCAGAAAGATGTCTACTGGGCACAGCTGTATTGTAAGCATGCAGCTAACATTCTTGCAAATCTTCCTTCCTTCTACTTGTCTCTTTTCTGTAAAATTTACTTGTGCTGGACTCTTTCAAATAGCTCAAATATGTCACAAATAAAATAAAACTCTGTGTTTCCACACTAAGGAAAACAACCAGTGCATGGGAACAGAGTCTGCACAATCCACTTGCACTGAAACTGGAATTTACCAAGTGAGAAAGCTGACAATGAAGCACGATAGGAGAGGAAAAGGTGGCCTTCACAGTTCTCCGAGTCCTCTTCCTACAGTGACAGCACAGGTGTATAGTTAAAACCGTAGCTTCTGAACATGCCTAAGTGAATTTGGACAACTTCTATGTGGTTATCAGTAATAAGGACATGAGAAATAATTAGGCTTGCCTGATTTCTACATAGTCCTCCGTGCAGTGTTTATTCCCTTCCAAGGTGAAGTTGGTGAAGCGCAGCACAATCTGTCTGTTTATTCCCACTGTGATGGTGTATATGCACTCCGTCCAGACAGGGTAGTTATTGGGATAGTTTGGAGATGTTAGCACACCAGTTTCAGTATCATAGTTGTGTGAGCAAACTTTGGAAAGAAAAGAAATGGGTATGAATGAGTTTAATATGTATGCTACATTAAGAGGAAATTTCTTTGCAACAAACAGAAGAGCAAACATCCGATGCTCCTGTGCATTATAACTTATCCTGGACACATCTTACTGCTGAATGCCATCACTGCAAATTAAAACCAGAATCAATCTTTTTCATGGGATTTCTTGTATTTGAGTTGATTTGTTCACCTTTTACCAGAACACTGCGTCTGTAATGAGTAGGCACTGTCAAGGTAGCTCCAGCTGCCTAAATAAGATTTGACCTAAAACCCAGGTAAGCAGAGAGAGGAACCTGAAAAGATTTCTTGGTAAACACAAGAGGTAGGATTCCTGAATTTCTGAAAATTGGCAGTGGTAGAAACTGAACGCAGTCTTTAGCTACAAGGAGACATCGTATTTTTCTTGTGCATTCCCCATGATTAAACCCAGGAGACTGGGATTTTACATCTAAATTTCTTTCCCCATTTCCTGGGCCATAAGTGAAAATCAGTTGAAAAAATAGTATAATTCTTAGATTGTGAGGACAAAGCAGTTTCACTTAAAGTTTAATCCTAAAGATATCAGCTACATCAATTCTCCTGCAAACACTCAAGAAGCATCTTGGTATTATGAGCTGGGAATAAAAAAATAGAATGGACTAATACTAAGCCATAACATAGGCAATAATTTAAAAAAAACTTTCAAAAG